>VZRH01004155.1:180157-286399 GCA_013397555.1 Urocynchramus pylzowi | reverse complement strand
AACTGAACTAAGGTTTCTCATGGGTGTTATGCTGATCCCCCAGCCAGTTTAAAAAGTTATCATTTCTTTTATTACTAGCTTGCCCTGAAGAGTTTTTCTTCTTGTCCTATTTCCTTCCTCTTTCTTTTCCTCCTGTCAGTGTAGCACAGAGATCCATGTAAGCACAGCTCCGTGCTCCACCAAGAGCATGCAGGGCCTCAGGACACACTGTGTTTGCCACATGTGATGCAGTTTTGCAAGACAAAACTCTCATTGCTGCTACTGAAAGCAGTAAGGAAAAACACAGTGCCAGTATTGCATCAGTGCACGTTGCTGGGATGTGTCTGTCTGTCCTCCCCTTCCTGGTGTTTCCTTCTTGCCTCAGCATCAGATGCTGCTCGAAAACCACTTGCTGTTTGTGCACCAGAGAAAGGAAATACAAAAAGCAGTGAGGCTTTCCACTGCAGGTCCTTCAGGAGTGTGGGAAGCTGCCAAAGGGAGCAGCCCCAGGCCCAGGGATGGCGTGGCTGCTGCTGGTGCTCTGGAAGCTGCCTGCTAAACTGAAGGATAATGCTAACTGTCTTTTTCCGGGGGGATAAGAAGATTGGCAACATTAATTTTCATCTGAATTAGCTCTTTTGATAAGAGTCCAGGAGAGAGTCTTGAAGCAATCATGAAATCAGAGCAGCTAATGCTGCTTGGCTGTTCTGCAGTCTGTTCACAGACCCAGGAGCCCCCTTGCCCTGCTCCGAGAGGGATCCTCAGGCTCTGCTTCTCTTACAGGCTTTTAATCATGAGTTTCCATCTCCTGCTCATGTATATCGAGGGTGGGGAGGGAGGAGTGCCCACTCAGCTTTGATACTGAGCCAGGCTAAGTTCAGAGTCACGTTCAGGCAGCCCTGCAGTGTCCTGAGATGTGAGCTGTCTGTACCTGCACTGAAGCGTACCCCAGTTTGTGCCCCGAGGAGCTCTGCTGTTTCTGGAAGGTTTGGGATGGGGCTTCTCTTGAAGTAACAAAAAAGGCTCCCATGCCCACCAGTTCCTGTGCACAGCCCTCTGCCTCCCTCCCAGCACCAGCACCTTTCAAGTGCTCCTCTCTATCACTGGGAGCAGCTGTGCCCAACACCAAAGGGAGCAGCTCTCCTTTCAGGCTCTAACCAGGGTGCAGTATCAGTGCTCTGATTATCAGGAGAGGAAAAAACACACCGAGGGAGTGGGGAGGCTCTTAGAGCCAGAGGATCCCAGCACGCCAGGAAAAAAGCATCCTCAATGAAGGGTTTTTACTTTCAGGGCATGGTGGGAATTTGCTGTAGGGAAAAGCAAATCTTGGGAGTAATTGGGCTGGGAGAGGGAGGAGGGGAAGAGCTGCAGCCCCTGGCTGCCACGCAGGGCTGGGCTCTGCAGCCCCTCTGCAGCTCCTGAGCTCCGTGGCACGAGGGGGTGTCCAGGGCCTTGCAGGGAAAAGTTTGTAATGAATAAACATCTTCATTTTAAATCACTCTAGGCTTCTGGTTTTGCATTTCATTTCCAAACGCAGTTATCCAATTTTCAGTTTAGGCCCTCTGAAGTGTAGAAAAATAGAAGTAAGCTGCAGAAGAGGGGCAGGAAAAAACTTTAGGAATTGCTAAAGCGATGCACAAAGAGAGAGAGAAAATGACCTTTGGTTGGGCATCCAACAGCGCAAAGAAATTCTAAAGTAGTTTACTTTGAAGTACATTTCAGTCAGAGGGATTTTCTAGCAGTAAAATCAGGCACTTAGCAGGGATTGCATATAATTTCCACTCTATGCCAGTATAAAGCTTCAAACATAATGATTTTTTTTTCCATTCAACACCAATAACTAAAGCCCTTGGCCATTAATAATGACTCATTCTTCACCTGTGCTGTTTGAACTACATTTGTCATCTGTTACTAGCCTTTAAAAGAACTTAACCTGACTCTTCTTTTTGCCTTGTCTTTCAGTTTCTGAGTCATTTTCTCTACAAATGACACATTTTAGAATTTGACATTTACATAGGACACTGATGTTAGAAGTGCTTTTAATTTGTATCTGTCTTAATTTCAGGTGTTACACACCGCTGCATTTTACCACATAGTTCAGTCCAGTCCTCCCATAGGAAAGGGGGGTCAGCAGTGGCAGAGGTTTGGGACTGGGGAGGGTGGATGTGGTAACTCCAGCCCCAGAACTGCCAGGTTTGAGGTGGGATAATTCCCCTAGCAGGCAGCCAGCCTGTCAGACAGGCTCAGGGCATGTTTTACCAGCAAATCTGTAGCTGGCACCTGTAAAATGACCCAGTTCAGTGTGCAGCTGGGACAGCCAAGAGGAGCTGCTGGTGTCCAGGCCCAGGGAGGAGTCCCAGTGTCCCCCAGAGTGTCCCAGTGTGGGCAGAGCCCGTGGGGCTCCCCTGCTCTGTGAACAGCCTGGCTAGGACAGGACACTGCTTCACATCACGTCCTGCAGTATTTTTAGGGCTGAAGACCAGGTGAAGAGTGACAGGCCAGCCCCTGCACCTGCTTTCTGCACACCTGTGGGAGCTGGCACCCCAGAAAAGCCCAGTCCTGCAGCTTGATCTGCTGCTGTGTCCTCACAAACAGCCAAATCCTCTGGTCGAGGCACTTGCAAACATCTGCACGAGAAGAAATACTCCTGGCTAGAAACTGCCCGTGACTAACGTCAGTTCTGTTGGCATTCTCGTTCTTGTGAGGCTCAAAATGCACATTACTGTGTGGTTCAGCCCGAGCAGAGCTTTCTGTGGTGCCGGTTACACAACCCCTGCTCGGTGGTGCAGCAGCCTCGGGTGATGCTAATGAGGGAAAGGAGCCCTGCTCCTCCAACAGCACTGCAGGTCTGCCCCTGACCCCCGTGCAGACAGAGCTGGGCCTTTTTCCCAATTCAAAATTAAACCCAAGCTGCAAAAACCAATATTTTCTTAAGGGAGTCATCCTTTTGTGTTTTCTTCCAGTGCCTGAAGTGCCTTGTGTAGAAAGGTTACTAACCTGCAACAGATGAAAGTTAAAAGAACATGGTTAGAAGGCAAAGTAAAAGGTGGTTATGAACATATGGTTGCTAGATTTATTTTTAGAAATGAAATACAAAAATCTTGAAAAAATAGGCAAATAGTGCGAAAGTGCCTTAAATTGGAAGAACTTCATAGTCAAATATTTATGGCTCTCTTTGCAGAGTTTGAAAAATTAAATTATTAAAAGCAAATATTGTGGCAAATAGGTTCCCATCAATCTCAATAAAAGTTACATTTCACTATCACTGTCACATTATTACTTTTTTGCTTTCAGTCTTTTAAGATTGAAGAGAACAGTAACAAACTCCAGTAACAAATCAAAGCTTTTCAATGTAATTTACTTGGTGAGTAATTTCTAATTGATTCAGACTGATGGGGCTGCATAGTTTGATGTATTGCTGAAGTGAGAGATACTTTGGACGAAGTGAATTTATAAGCACCTCTTCTCCAAAGAAAAATGGCTGCTATATTTCATTTTGTCACTTTTAGCTGGAGCAATGTTCTTGTATACCTATCTGTGTGGAATTTCAAGGGAAAAAGGGAAAAAAAAAATGAAAGCCAGCGTGTACACCTGAGGGGAGAGGCAGCCCTGTCCCAGAGAAGAGCAGGGTCTGGCTCAGGGGAGGGGGGCTCGAGGTGTGCTCATCCCACAGCTGCAGCCTGGCGTGCTGCTCCTTCCTCTCCCTCTCTATTGAAAGTGGAGTTGCTTGGCAACATAATTTAGTCACCTGCAGGTCAGGGTTCAGATCTTGTTAATGTCATTGTGAATTAGAAGGAGGAAATGACTTTGGGGGTTTTACAGCTTCCTTGTGACATTGCTGGTAACCAAGAGGTTCATGTGGTGGAAAGCCTTTGGTGGCTGCTTGTTTTCTCCATGATTATTTCCATGTGTATTCTGCAGTACTGCTCAAGTGGAGAAGGGAGAGGGGAATGTGACAGGAGATATGTAATTTGATGTATACATTGTGCATGTTAAAGGTCAGAAGCAGTGCTTTGCACCCAGTGACAAATTGCTCCATTTCAGGGCAACTTAAGCTCCAGACTTTGGAAAGAATTGCTCCAGTGTCAGCCCTGCCCCACAGCACATTTAGGGAGCCTTTCAGGAGAGCAGAAACAAGTTCCCCTGCCACTTTCTTCCCCACAGCAGAAATCCCTGAAGGCTGGTGCCTCAGGGGAGCAATCTAAAATTAGCAACTACAAAATTCATCTTGAATTTTCGCTCAGTGCACTCTCAGAAACCATCTGATTCTTCCTGCTGCAGCCTGCTGCAGTAAGAGCACCAGCTTTGGCTAGAAACCTGCTCTGGCCAGAGAGCACACTCTGCAGAGGTGTGCTGAGTTTGCCAGGGAGGATGCAGGGCACCTGAGCTGCTGCAGCCCCAAGTGCTGGCAGATCTGCAGGGCCAGGAGGTCTGGGGTTTGGGGAAGTGTGTGCTCCAAACTTGCCCCGTGCCCCCGGGATGCTGCCCAGCCATCAGCTCTGCTCAGCTCACCCTCCAGAGCTGGGGCTGCCCTGCCAGCCTGGGCATCTGCACCAGCCCAGAGAAACAAATCAGCTCTTTGCATGTTCTGGGTGCGAAGGAAAGGCTTTGCAGTTTTGATAGAAATATTTGTGTAGAGCTGTCAGAAGGGTTTTTCCACTTGGTTGGCCTAACCAGCTGAAAGGAAAGCATGCATACAGCCATGTGTGCATGTACTTCTATCTAGCTATGTGTTCTTGTTATTATGGCTGAAGATCCAAATTTGAACAATTTGGTCCGAAATTAAGTATTTCATTTTATTTCCAGGATGATAAACACGTCCCATTACAATTGCAAAATAAGGTGCTTAAAGCACAAGTTGGAGTCCCACTGAGAAATAAAAAGCCATAACTTTTCCCTTAGAAAAGAATAGAATTAAACATTTTGCATGTATTAGGAAAAAATTCATCACTATTTGAAGCCAAAACAGTTTTATCAAATTCAATCTGAACTCATGGGTTCAGATCATATAATCATACTAAAATCATTTATAATCATACTAAATATATAATCATACTAAAATAGCATTTTTGGCTATTTATTCCCCATTTTTTGTAGCCAGAATTTCCATCAGGTTTCCTGCTTGATCTGTCAGCATTCCCCCCTCAGCGTGGTGTGCTGCCCTGCTGGGGCTTTCCCACAGCCCTGTCCCTGGCCCTGCTGTGAGGGTGAGAGGCTGCCCTTGTGTCCCTGCCCACCAACCCCGCTAATCCCAGAGCCATTTGCACGGCTGATTTCTGCTCTGGGCTCCATCAATCTTGTGCTGGGGCTCATTATTTGTGCAGGGTGGCTGGTCAGCTCAGACATACGGGGCCAGCTTGCCAGCTGCTGGGACTCAGCGTGGCCCCACTGATGGATGGGGCAGCCTGTGAGGGACTGAGCTGCAGCACGGGGCTGCCTGGCCTGGCTTTTGTAACGTATCAGCTCCTGCACAGGTGAAACCCACCTGTGAAACAAGCTGCCTTCGGATGCTTTGCTCGTGTAAACATTTGGGATTGTGGGGAAGGGCCCCAGTGTGAGCAGGTGTTTGCAAGCAGGAGTTAAACGGCCACCAGGAGCAGCTGAACTCAAAAACCCGCTTAGAAAACTGTGTATTTTTGTTTGTGTGACTCCCCAAATAGTTTCTTAGCTGGTTCTTTTACTGCCTCAGCTGAGATGCAGAACATATTCATGACTCCAGCTCCTGCAAAAGCTTCAACAGAGAAAACAATATTATGCAGCAGTTGTCCTAACATGTAAAACCTGAGTAATACTATAAACCATTGTTTACAGGGATTGGTGCAACAAGCATCAGTGATTCAGGTAAAGCTTTTTAAAAACTGATGCTGGCAAAAGCCCAGTGCTGTAGTGCCAGCTCACGGTGAGCTCTGCAGAGGGGACGGCGAAGCTCTGGCAAAGAAGGGAACTTTACCAATTTTTCCATGTTTTTATTCGGAGCTGTGTGGGCAGCAGCAGCTACGTACAGCAAAACAGTCTGCCTGCACGTGAATGAGCTCTAGAAAGATTGCAGATTTATTGTCCAACTCAGGCCCTTACAGAGGTGCTGGTGTGTGAGACCTGAGCAACAGGGCATCTCCATCAGGGCTGCTAACTGGGACTAGTGCTGCAGAGGTAGCAGAATGGCAGAGAAAATTGAGAAGAGAGGCAATATTTCCTCCCTTCCTCCCTTCCTCCCTTCCTCCCTTCCTCCCTTCCTTCCTTCATCTTTGCATTTTGCCAGTCTCCAGCAGCACCTTCAATTTGTGACAAATGCCAGCAAACATGAGGCCATCAATTGAGAAGACCTGAAGGTGGAGATTTGTGTTGTTATTGATTGTTCCTTGTCCTCTCTGCCTCTCCCCCTAACATCTGACAGGGAGGTTGTGCCTGGTAATAATACAGGAGGTGAGACTTTGAGAACTTTTGGAAACTTAATCCATGGATCTCAAAACTCTTTCTAGATGCTGACTGGCACAACTGGTTTTCTAGTAAACTGGGGAAAGGGAATGGCTTTAAACTGGCAGAGAGCAGAATTAGACTGGACATTTGGAACAAATTGTTCCCTGGGAGGGTGGGCAGGCCCTGGCACAGGGTGCCCAGAGCAGCTGGGGCTGCCCCTGGATCCCTGGCACTGCCCAAGGCCAGGCTGGACAGGGCTTGGAGCACCTGGGACAGTGGGAGGTGTCCCTGCCATGGCAGGGTGGCCCTGGATGGGCTTTAAGGTCCCTCCCAGCCCAAACCATTCTGGGAGTACATTAAAAAAGGAACACTGAACCATTAGATATTTGGGGCCAACCATGAAGTCTTGCATTTCCCAGCCACTAGAGATTTATGGGTTCAAATGAAAGGAATGGAGTATAGATTTTTCAGAAGTTTTTCAGTATTGCTTTATCCATCATTATTGTCTTAAAGTCATCCAAACCTACTGGCAGCCAGCTCTGCAAGGCTGCCATGCCTAATGCTGGGGCCAGGGAACACGATTTGTATGAGGGCAAAAGTAGCTGGGTTTTGTTTTCTACAGGTATCTAGTGCTTCAGGGCACCCAGACTTAATGAAGCCACATAAAAATGAAATGGTTTAAAACAAACTTCTCTGTAAAAAAGTTTCTTTTATTTTTCTTTGTAAAGTTTGGACGTGTACCTGTTTTGTTTTGTGTTTTCCTTAGATAGTGAATCAAGGGGGCTTGAAAAGAACTGGATCTGTAGAGCTGTCAGCAGAATCTATAAAAGAGACTCTCTGGGAATCCCATCCACCTCTCCACTTGCAGGCACACAGACGAGGAAAATAACACATCAAAACTCTATTCCTTAAATATTTCATACATAACGTCCAATGTTCCAGCTCTCTCCAGAATGCCAGAGAGTGGAACTTCCTTTAGTGTTTTATGTATGATACTTTAAAAACATCTGAAGGAAGTTTATACCTTGCATGAGCTACCTATAGCAAACCATCTCCCAGTCCATGTGTGATTCTGTTTTCTTAAAGGTAGAGGAAGGTAAAGCTGGAGCCTCTCTCTTGATCTTTACAGGGCAGAGCTTGTGTTTAGGGCTGAGATAAATTCCAGTGGCAAAACCATGACCAAATCTCAGATGAATCTGTGATTTACAAGAACTGATCGAGCAAACAAATATTCTAAGCCTTCAGGAGGTAGAGTAGATTGAAAATGAATTGGATGTAAGGTTAATGACTTGGCAAAAACTCCAAATGTCATCTAGGAAGGCTGGCATCATGCCTCTGGTGTAATTGTAAGTCCGTAGTGATCGAGCATGTGAATGGCTGGAGCGAGACACGAGTTTGAAATATGGGATTCCTTACTCAAGAACTGGTGGAGAACAGAAAAACATAACCCTGCGTTTCAGCTAAATTGGCAGCATAAATCCAGATTAAATCTTTCTGTATTTCTTAATTAACTGCAAAGTTGCTTTATGCAAATAGAGTTTGAGGTACATATTTGTGTGTGATTGGCACAGAGATCAGCCATGTCAACTTTAAGTGAACACGAGCATACCAACTCAAACAGCAAGATGTTTGCCCAGCAAGACAGCATCACTGTTGCAAACAGAAAGTCATTTCTTCATCTTCACTCAGCAAATCTTGTTTTCTAAGTGTCTTGCTTCACCAGGAGCCCTGCAGAGCCAGGTCTTACTGCACCAAACAATTCTGTATGGATGCAATCAAGTGTATTGTGAAGTACCTCACTTCTGCTTACTGGTACAAGCTCCTTGCAAGGTAAAGCCTTTGAGATCTGGCAGCCTCAGACAAAAAACAAACTATTGCTATTGTTCCTCAGTTAGTAGACAAGATCTGCTCCAGAGCAAACCTTGACATTCTTATTTCCATTATTTGAATTAATCTGATGTGTCTGAGGGATGCTGGAGAGACACCAATGCAGCTCCAAGTCCATTGTCCATCCCGTGGTATAAGTGAATTAAAGTCGTCTTTTCCTTTTCTCACTATAAAACCTGGGCAGTGTGTGGCTGAGTGTGACTCTGGAATACTCTTCTTTCCTGGAGAAGGTGCAACGAGTCAGACCTGATTTCTGAGATGCCCCAGCAGCTGTAGGACGGGAGGGGTGAGGGTGGCAGAGCACCCGTGTGCCCTCTGGGTGGCCTGCAGCAACTTCAGAGCCCACAGGAGGCAAAGGAAGCACCTCAGAGCAGCAGGAGAGCTAATTAAGGTGTTAATTTTCCTTGTACTTGCGCCGAGACCACAGTAGCTACTTGGAGCAAGCAAGAATTGGCAAAGGCTTTCAGTCACTGAAGGCTTTGATGAGATCCAAGCTCAAACTACTGAAGAAGTGAATGATGCAGGGAGTGTTAAAAAAGGTGCAAAGAGTTCCTGCCAAACACCTTTAATCATCCTGTGCTCTCTGTTCGCACTCAAACTGTTTCCATGGTCTCTGGCAGGCTGGGTCAGGAGCCCGGCTGGGCTTTCTGTGGACAGACATCACAGCTCCACACAGCTCACAGGACAGAGCCTGACTCACCTTGAAACAGAATCTTAAACACAGGATTTCTCAGAAATTGTTCTGTCCTGTCCAGGCTGCGGCAGGCTGCAACAGAAGATGATCACTGCTGTGGGGAGCTGAGGAAGAGCCCGGGAGATGAGAGTGTGCAGAGTTTTATGGATGGATTTTCTCCTTTGTGTCTGACTTCCAAGTCTGCCCATACATCCCTTTGGAGAAAGGCTTGCAGGAGTGGAGCAGCCAGGAAGGAGGTGAAGGATCACTGTCTGCTGAAGCTCTTTCAGCTTTCTTTCTAAAACCCCGAGGGAGGCAGAGGGGAAGGTGATGTGAGATCAAAAGCAATAATGGAGGAGCATTTGCAGGGGTGATATTTTAAAAGATGAATTGTTTGGCTAGAGATATTTTTTTTTTTTTCCTTTCCTGATATCCAGCTGCTGAACTGAAATCTAAATGTACCTGG
Source organism: Urocynchramus pylzowi (assembly GCA_013397555.1). NCBI lineage: Eukaryota > Metazoa > Chordata > Aves > Passeriformes > Fringillidae > Urocynchramus > Urocynchramus pylzowi. The sequence goes on along the minus strand of VZRH01004155.1, from coordinate 276,977 downwards.
TCAGCACAGAGCACTGCAAACCTACAGCCCAGACGCCCCAGACATTTCTTGCCTTTTCTTTTATTACCCTATCCAGAGCAGGAATGCTCCCCATAAACAAGTACACCCTCGCCAGCCTCTCACACACAGCCACTTTTAAACCTCTTTATAGATTTAAGAATACAGCATCCAAGAGCTTTAAGACACGATTGCTTCAGAAGGAAGGGAAAGCTGCCATCTGTCTCTTCGTTGCTTCTCACTCCAAACAGCAGGAGAATACTTTTTCCTGACCCAGCTCTTCCCATCTTTTACCCCCTAAAGCATTAGTTAGAATTAAATGTCAGTGTGTTATTCCCGTGGGAAAAGTAAGGTAATTTATTTACATGCCTGTGTAGTGGAACAGCATGTTAGGGAAGGCAGCTAAGGCAGGGGCACAGTCCATGTCCCTGAAAGAACAGGCTGCTTATTGAGCACTGAAAGGGAGTAAAATAAAAATCTGCATTCCCCTTTACATGCAGCTCTGGGGAGGTGAAGTATTTGATGTTTTAGAGTAGTTTTGTCAGCTGGCTGGCAATGTGTTAAAGATGCTGAAATGCAGAGAGCAGAGCTGTGGTGACTTTTCCCCTAATCAAATGGCGTGGCAGGGAGAAAAGATGCAATTCTGAGGCTTTGAAACCAGCAGAGCTGCGACAGCAGAGGCTGTGGTTTCACCTGTAGCTGAGAGCAAGACACTCGGTGTGCTGAATTCTGTGTTCGTTTGTACAAAACTCCCAACTGCAGCAGTGTGACCCAGCCAAACAGGGTACTGCCCTGCCGGGGCTGCTCCTGCACAACAGGGGATCATAGCCATCCCTCTGCTTTTGTTCCACTTAGAGACTCTTGTAGTTACACAGGGAGGTCTTTTATTACTGTGAAAATCGAGTACCTATACAAAATAGCTTGGATTTCCACTGAACTAAGACAGGTGGAATTCAAGAGGAAAAACAGCTGAGTTTGTCTCATGGTCTCTGTCATGGGGTCTTTCTCTGGTTTTTAAAATTGCACCAATGGCTTTTCTGATCAGTCTTTTGGAGAATTCTTACCTGTGGTGTCAGAGAGAACCACACCCAGGTCTTTGGAAATTCCCACCTCAAGCTTTACCCTCTAAATGTCAAAATCTGTCCTTTCAAAACAAAATCTTTAAAACCTGAAGGTGGGCTGAGGGGAGATCAAGGGTTAAAGGCTCTCCTAAACGAGTCTCCTTTGAAGTGGCAATAGAGCTAATTGTGTGGATGAGAATTATCTTTAAATTCAGGAGCTTGGTGGGTTCGAATTTAATATAAACAAGCAGCAAACTTGGGCTTGTTGAGAGCTGCCAGTATTCTCTTGGTGCATGGAAAGGACAGGAGTTGTTCTTTTCATACATCATTTACAAGTAACTGCAGTGACTCCACAAAGTCGGTACAACTCCCTAACACAAAGCAGAAAAAATTACAAAGGAAAGAACAGGCTATTTTGTTGCTGGTTTTAAATAGAAGTTCTCTGTAGGCAGAGTTCAGCTGCATCGGTGGAATCAAAGGGCCGATACGGAGGAATGTTTTTCACCTTCTGGAATTTGAATGTCTGGCTTTAGTGTCAATTATCAGTACCCTTTATTGACTGAACAATGCCTCGTATGAAGATAGCATGGTAATTTGATATTTGCTTATGAAAAGCCCTTTTCTAAAGCAGAGGTACTGCAATTTTCAGCCGTTTTCACAGGGACCTTTTGCCAGAACTTCAAAGAACTCTGTTCTTGAGCAAACAGCCGTTTGGAATAAACCTGTGTTTTCTATAAACCAGGGAGAGGAAATTTTCACTGAGAGGTGAAAATTAGCCAAGCAAATCTTCAGACCTTTTGTGCTCAGTCCAAGCACCACAGCTTCCTCCTTACCCCCCTCACATGCCAGAGCCACGCTTTCCTCAGCAGCCAGCCTCAAAACACTGTCGTTCCTGCAGCTCAGAAATTATTTTCAGATCAGACCGAAAGCCAGTTTTCACACCTATCCTCGCTGTTTATTTGCTGGAGTGATGACAGGTCCATCCAGTTATGGAGTAAAAATGTGGTCACTCCTTCCATGTGAGACAGCATTCATAAGCTGCGTGGGAGGGCTCCAGCTCTTCTCCCAAATATCTCCATTATCCCTTTTGGATGTGGCATTCCAGGTGGACAGGAAGGCAGATGAGAGAGCCTCTTACCTTCCCCAGAAGTGCCCTAAGCTTGATGCACTGTGATGGAGAGAGATCAGCGAGCAGAGCTCTGTCCCTGCAGCTGAGGCATTGGGCCAAGCAGGGGAACAGAGTTCTGAGAGGGACCAGGTACAGAGCTGAGCAAGGGGGAGATAAAAGGGATCATGGAGGAGAGAGAATAATAGGAGAATGTGACATGCAAAACTCTGCAGCTATAGCAGAGGAGGGTTTAGAAAAAATCCTTTGTGCTTGTTAAGATTTTTGTAAATCCCACTCTTCCTGAACATGGGATCGTCCTTCAGAGAACAGGATGGCTGGCAGAGGAGGAGGTGCTTAGCAAAGTATCCTTTTACATTCATTCCTTGGATAGAAAGAAACTTGCCTGCAAAGGTATATTTTTAAAGATCTTCTTACAGGCCTTATCAGCCAGAGCTCTATCTACAAGATGTGAAAGCTGTAAGGATTTTTAATCCTTTGTAGCCCGAGACTCATTGTCAAGTGCCCACACAGAGTTTAAGAATCCTTTATCCATCTTCCACCGTGTTGTTCTGTTCTCCTCTGGATCCTCCTGTCCTGGTAAAACTGTCTCTCTTTTCACAAAGTGCTGTTTTCTTTCTCCCTGAGCAGCTGGGTGAGCTGGGGCGATCCCACAGCCGTGTGCCACAGGTCACAGCGTGGGTGAGTCCCCTCTGTCCCCTCTGTCCCCTCTGTCCCCTCTGCCCCAATACCTCTCCTGTTTCACTGCCACTTTGTCACACAAGTGCTAATCAAGGTAGCCTGGGATGTCCACATATGAGCTTATTATGCAGCTGATATTAACAATCATTACAGAAATCAGCCTGGCCCTGGCAGTCAAGTGGTGCTAAACTGCCCGTGATGGGCTGAATTCAAGGCCACATCATTTCTGTTCTGAATATCTGAGGCATTTAAGGCTGGCTGTATTAAAACCTTAACTTTGCACACCACTAATCTTGGAACAAGCTGCTCAGGCAACCCTGACCCTGCGGTTTTCCAGATTTTCTGGTTTCATCTTAGTTAAAGCTTTATTGCTACAGCCCAACAGTGTGAGGTATATCTAAGCTCCCTGCATATCAAAAAGGATCTGCACAAATTGCCAAGGAAAGAAGCGTTCAAGGGGCAGACTTTAAAAGGCATTTAGATGGTAGAGGGGCACACAGAGGGAAGAAATGATCAGAGGAATTACAAACTGACACATGTTTTGGAATACTTGGTCTTAAAATTCTGCCCGAAGCTCCTTAATTACAGAACAGGTCCACAAGGAAAACTGTAACCTATTTCCCTTTGTTCAACTCTTTCTGGTTGGAAGGATTTATTAAGCCAATGTCAATATTCTTCCCATCAATTTTGGAATGTCTGACTCTTTGTTGAAACAAGCTATTAGCAGCAATAAAAAGACACAGGACTAGAATAATTTGTCTGGAGTTCTCTTGTGTGAAATATTCACAGTAGTGTGAAGAAACCAGCAAGTAATATTATATTCACAGCATACTTGGGCTCACAGGTGGCAGCAAAATCAATTAACTATTCCTATCCATAGGAATTTATTGACTTCCACCCATTTTAGAAAGAAATGCGACTTTCAGTTGGTAAAGTTACCAAGTGCGGCTCTCACCCAGTTTTCTGACCTGTTGCAAGATGTTCTTTCCCCACCAACCAGCCTGGCTGTCCCTGGTCATTCCTTCCCAGGATGCAGATCCTCCACCAGAGCAGCAAACCTCCCTTCCTCCAGCGAGCTGCTGGTCTGTGCTCTCATTTGAATTTTCTCAAACTACTGGTTGGAGCTGCTTCTTACCTCTGATTACTTCCTCACAAAACTCAAGTCAGCAAAATTTGCAATGGCTGGTATGAATCTCGTAATGGCAGGGGCAGTGGGGAAGTGTGTTTTTGCAGATAAGACACCCCACACTTCTCATTTGACTCAGCACCAGCCCTGGGCACTGGGCCAGAGAAGATCGGGGGAGAAAAAGGCCAAGCTCCTAGAGCAGGTGGAGCAGTACACATAAATGCAGGCAATCACTGCAATGAGAGCTCAGCCAAACAAGCTGTCCCTTGCCCTTAGTTCCTTTATAGATGTTTATGTTACTAATTAAGCTGTAGGTTTAGGTCTGCAAAGTAATGAAGCTCTTCCAGCTGCCGGTGTCAAAATATCTGACTGTTTGCTGATACTTTAAATAAAAGCAGGTAGGAGAGATGCTGTAGTAATTGACTGGCTGCCTGCAAGAGTAATTTCAGGGTGAGTGCTGGAGAGGCTGCACTGGCTTAGAAATTCTGAGAGAAATTGTTTTCCAGAGGCTGGTGGCTGGCATGTTTTCCTGAGAAGCCTCAGTGTCTGGTAGTGCTCCTCTCTCAGGGTGTAGTGTGTTCTGAGCCTGCAGCTGGGTGCTCACGAGGGAGCAGGCTGTGTGTGTCTCTCCTGCATTGTCTAATTAAAATAACTTGCACACATATGTCAGTGCTCCCACTGAGTCTTATGGTATTTAGTTAACTGGGTTTCATTTTGTTCAACGTGGACTGGGACAGGTTTGTGTTTCTAAACTTTTGTGGCTTACAAAGTTTTAATTGAGTATATAATGAGCATTGTATTCAGGTAATTATTTGAACCCTATGGCAGTGACAAACCCAAACGTAGCACACTCTGCTGTTCTGCTTTGTATTAAATATTGAGTGTTTTGAAGACCTCAAGCTATATTTCAGGCTGCATATTTTGATCCTGGAGTACACCTGAGTGGAAATATCTGAGGACCAGCGCAGGCTGACAGAGAAAGCTGGCAGTGCTCCTCAGGGCTCTGTCCTTTTCTCCTCCCTCAGACTCTGACCCTGAACCAAAGCCATCCTCACAGGGCACTTGAGCACCCAACCACGAGTGATAAAGCCCCAAAGCCCCGTGCTGAGCACTTGTTTCTCAAGGGTAAGACCATTAACCTGGGATGGCTGGCCAAATTCCACTCTCTGCATTTAGCTGCTGCCTGGAGTTCCTCTGGTAGTTTCATTACCATGATCTTCCCCCTCCCTCATCTCTGCTGCTGCCCTGGGACATTTCCTTGCTCACTTCAGCAGAAGTCACACATTCCCCAGCTCTGGTTTTAACTCAGCCTGCATTTTGGAAAAACACATTGCTGCTAAAAGATGCTCACATTACCTTAATCATAGGTTAGGTTAGAATCTGGATCAACATATAGGAATGAAATAATATATTTGAATTTCTGGAAAGATAACATATCTTTTTTGCTAACAACCAAATCCAATTGGGAACTGCCAGGTCAAAGTATCTGAAATGAATGGGCTATTTACAAAGTAAGTTATTCAAGTTATTTATGTAATAAAAGAATTACATGTCCTTGTATAAGAAGGGTTTCAGCAGGGTTGATATGGTCTGTTATCTACTGCATAAGGGTAGATAAAACAACATAGAAAAAATAGGAGCCATACAAAGGTGCCCTCTCAGTGACTCTGGGGTGAAAGGATGTAACAAGTGTGGAGAAATCAGTACCACAACCCTGATAGGTTAACAGGGGCTCCAGAAAGGTGGTGGAGCTTTTCTGAATAGATCACCTGGTTCAAATCCAGACCACAAGGCAGGTTCTGCCCTGATACAAATCTCTTATTTAACACCACCGACCTTGGTTGGTGGAATTTGGCCCTGTCTCAGTGACAACTTAAATTCATTGCTGCACGCTGGTAGAAAAATCATGAGTGGATACAATATCTATCCACATTTTGCTTGTTTTTATATCACAAACCAATTAAAATGGTTTATTTTTCATATTCCCCCATCCAAAGAGCTTTTACTTGGATGAAAGGAACTGTTTTTTCAGTTGTTAGCTTTTACAGTCAAATACCTGTTCCATGGCTTAGGAAAAATATGATTTTACTGGATTGTTGAAGGCTTGCCTAGACTTTTTTGAAAGCTGCTGCTCCTTGGAGCTGCTTTCAGGAAGAGACTGTCTGCATCAGGAAGCTCTGCAGCACTTTTGCCAGCTGCTTCTGGCTCTCATCACTCGTGTTTTGGGTTGTGCCTAGAAGATTGAATTTTCCTTAAAGATATCAGAAAGTTTGGTTTGCTGCTAAGCTCCTTATTCAGACTAAAACTGAGTGGTCAAAAGGAATTTTGTGATTCACGATCTGTTCTGCATAGGGATGTGCTTGAGCACAGGATTGAATTTCGGGATCTAAGAGGGAAGAACAAGAAACAGGAAGGAACCAGGAAGAGTGAGATGTGTCATAGCCAGGAGTGGAGCCAAGTTCTACAGCAGCAGTATAAATAGCTGAGACTGTGCTGTAGCATTAATCTCTGGGCCAGCTATTTCACACTTTGAGACTGAGGAATCTCAGAATCCCTGAGCTGGAAGGAGCACATGGGGATGATCAACTCCAGCTCCTGGCTCTGCACTGGACCACGCTGAGAATGGCACCATGTGCCTCAGGGTGCTGTCCAAATGCTTCTCCTTCATAAAAACTCTTCTTATCCTTCATCCAACTCTTCTCATCCTTTATCCAACTCTTCTCATCCTTTACCCAAATCTTCTCATCCTTTATAAATAGAAACTCTCCACCTCAAGACTAAGACCTGTATTGCTTATGTCTGCTAGAGAGTTAGAAAAGTCTAACTGAATTTAGTCCAAACTGAAGTTTACTGATCTTTAAAAGTCAGGCTGAATTTAGTTCAGCTTAAAAGGACTTAAAAACTTGGTCTAGTTACTGCATTGTTTCCCAAACAATGCATTCCTTTAGCATGTAAAAACGAGCTGCAGCAAAGCTGCCACTGGAGCACAATGCAGGAAATAGACCTTAATCAATATTTCAATCAGCCACCTCTGGGTGACTGAGAATTGCTAGTTAGAGGATCTCCCAGGTAAATAAAAACTTACTTGTTTTCCTTTTTTGAAGGTACATCTGTAAGGAAGTTTACTTCTTTTGGAATTTCTTTACTTGCATAATCAATAGCGTTCTTTTAAAGAAAATGAAGTAGTCAGTGAATTCAGTCCCAGCTTTCCAAAAGCCCAGGGTCCTGTTTAATTTTGATTGCTAAAGGGAATGCTGGATGTTTATGCATCAGACCCGAGCTGGCATTAAATGAGTACAGCCCCATCAATTATCACAGGGCTGAGCTGAGTGATGCACACCATGAGATAATCACACCCACACTTCTGCAGGGAAGACTGCTCTGAGTTTTTTTATTCTTTTGCTGTTCAGAAAATCTCATCTGAAGAAAACAAGGAGCTTTGGTTCCCTGGCCCTGCCTCTGCCCTGCCCTCATTGCTGGAGCTCAGGTTTGGGTGTTTGAGTGCAGAACCTGCTGGGTGATGGATGTGGCACTGCCACTGAGCCCCCTCCCCTGCCAGGGAGCACTGGGGGGTACCTGCAGCCCCCGTCACCTGCCAGGGAGCACTGGGGGGTACCTGCAGCCCCCGTCACCTGCCAGGGAGCACTGGGGGGTACCTGCAGCCCCCGTCACCTGCCAGGGAGCACTGGGGGGTACCTGCAGCCCCCGTCACCTGCCAGGGAGCACTGGGGGGTACCTGCAGCCCCCGTCACCTGCCAGGGAGCACTGGGGGGTACCTGCAGCCCCCGTCACCTGCCAGGGAGCACTGGGGGGTACCTGCAGCCCCCGTCACCTGCCAGGGAGCACTGGGGGGTACCTGCAGCCCCCGTCACCTGCCAGGGAGCACTGGGGGGTACCTGCAGCCCCCGTCACCTGCCAGGGAGCACTGGGGGGTACCTGCAGCCCCCGTCACCTGCCAGGGAGCACTGGGGGGTACCTGCAGCCCCCGTCACCTGCCAGGGAGCACTGGGGGGTACCTGCAGCCCCCGTCACCTGCCAGGGAGCACTGGGGGGTACCTGCAGCCCCCGTCACCTGCCAGGGAGCACTCAGTGATGCCTGCAGCCCCTCAGAGCTGCCAGCCCATGTGGGAGCTGCTGGTGCTGCCCTGCCAGCCCGGCAGTGCCCTCTCACTGTCCTCTTTCATTTACTGAATCGCTCTCGTTCTCAGCTTCGGGACCGAGTTGAGCACCGAACTTAACAGGATCGTTTGCTGCTGTGGCTTTCTTCTCTCCAGAGTAATTGACTGGCTTGTCCTTTGAAATGTGCCAAGCAGGAATCCAGGCAGGCTGCATCTCCCTCTGCCAGGGGCCCGCTGTGCCCAGGCTGTGGGGTCAGAGCTGCCCAGAGCTGGCTGGGATCCTGCTGGGCACAGTGGGGTGGCTGGGCCCATTCTGGAGATGTGTCTCAGCACTGGGGATTGGTCTTATTTCCTTCCAGAAAGGTCCTGTTGGCCTGTTTGCAGGCAGCTGTGGGGAGCACAGGGGTGCTGGGGCTGGGGCTGGGCCGGGGCTGTGGGCAGGGGCCCCTCACACGGTGCCCATCCAAGGGATGGCCAACACCAACAGCACACTGAGAGCAAAGCTGTGAGCCCCCGTGGGCTGGAGGTGACCAGGAAAGCAGCAGGGCCCAGCTTTGTGCAGAGTGTGCCAGCCTTGGCACGGGGGGGGTCAGGCTCTGCTCTGCTGGAGATGGCCCCAGGTGTTGGTGGGAGCTGCTTTTCCCAACCCAGCTGTCCAAGAAGGAGTCAGGAGTCTCCTGCTCCTGTTCTCAGTGATGTTTATTGTCTCTTATCTAAAATATTTTCTGTCTGACCCCCGAGCTCTGGCCAGCAGGTCAGTCCAAGGCTCACACCTCCCATGGGGCTGGTGCTGTCTTTTATACCATGAACTACCTATTAGATATTTACAATTGTGTGCCAGTCCCTAACACCTGTGTTAGACAGTGACTTTCTACTCTGAACCAATCTAAAAATGCCAGCATCACCTAAAAGTTGGATGTTAGGAAGAAGAAGGAAGAAGGACAGGGCACGCCCCAATCCCTCCATCTTAGGGTTTTAAACCCCCCTGTACCAATCCCAAATTTTCTCCTTTCACCCTCTAACTGCTGCTACTGTGCTGTTTAAACTTTTGTGACTTGTGACTCCTCATATAAGGTTGGTAATTTGTGCCATGGGCTGAGATCAAAGCCCCAAGTGTTTTTGGGTTCCTGCCAGGGCTGCCCAGAGCCCTGCCCGGGGTTTGGGGCACGGAGAGGGATGGCTTGGATTCCAGCAGGGGGGATGTGGCACAGCCCTGTAAAGCCACATCCCCTGTGTCCCTGCACCAGGGCACCCAGAAGTGGCACAGGAGGGGCAGAGTGGGGCTGGCACGGCGTGGGGGGGGTCTGTGCTCTGCTGTGCCTGGGGGAGCAGAGCCCAGGGCTCAGTCTGCCTCTGCAAGGAGAGCCAGGCTGTGTGGAACAGGGAGGGCTGTCAGGGGGGACTGGAAGAGAGGGAGGAATTTGTCTGCTCCACTACCAAGAAGATATTTCTCTGTGGAGAGGAGAAATAAAAGTCTGTTTCCTCTAATGCAGCTAGTAGACACCAGGGATTTTCCAGCTCTTTACTCCACACTGAGTTTTGCCATTATAAGTTTATTTAAATGCCTAAAACATAAAAGCTTTAATTTCTTCTGGCCAGGTGGTATGTAAGGCTTTCCTTGCAGGTTTCTCTGTCCTCTCTGAAGCTGGCAGCGATGCCATCCTTCATATCCTGGATTTATGCTGCTAAGATCAACCTGAACTGACATGAGAGAGTGTATCAGCAATGAAAAAGTCCTGAATCCCTGGGTTTAAGGTTGTCAAATCTCTGAAACTCCTTCAGGGATCTAAACAGCACAATACTGTTCATGTGTGCTGTGTGTACGTTAGAGAGTTCCCCCCAACTTTCATGGGGGTTTCCTCTTTTACCCTGTGATGTGTGTATCCTATGTACAATGGATATTTTATTCCTCCCAAATTAGAGAGTTCCTCCCAAATTTCATGGGGATTTCCTCTTTTACCCAGTGATGTGTGTATCCTATGTACAATGGATATTTTATTCCTCCCAAATTAGAGAGTTCCTCCCAAATTTCATGGGGATTTCCTCTTTTACCCAGTGATGTGTGTATCCTATGTACAATGGATATTTTATTCCTCCCAAATTAGAGAGTTCCTCCCAAATTTCATGGGGATTTCCTCTTTTACCCAGTGATGTGTGTATCCTATGTACAATGGATATTTTATTCTTTTACACTAAATAGACAAGACAGGTAGAATGCTATGGGAAAATGTAATTGTGTAGTAATTTTACTGCATCATATGCAAAAGTCAGCTGATACATGCAAAGATGCAGAACAAGGAGAAGGGAGGATGAGAAAGAGATTGGTTTTGAAACTCTGTTTCTCCAAGGATTTGTCAACATTTTATTTTATTTTATTTTTCCTTAAAGAAAATTTGATACATGTCCACTGCATTTTGCCAGTGAAAAAGGCTGTGCTGATCCTTTGGTTTTAATTTAAGTAGAAATAGAAGGGTTTAGTCATAAAATAACAAGGGTTTTCACTGGTAAAGAAATCTTGTTTTCTCTGTTCCTGCTCTCTGACAGTTGGTTGGCAGAGAAAGGAGGAATAATAAGTTTTAATTATATCTTCCCCAAACAAGCAGATTTGAAAGCAATGCAGGGATTACATGAGAATAAAATCCCTTCAAGCATTAACTGTCGCTGGTAAAAGGATGTTAGATATAATCCTATAAGGTTAGATGTCCAGACATCCTGGTTTAACCAGGACAGTCTAATTTTTAATTTAACGTTCTGTCATCCTGATTATTTTCTTTGGGAGACTCATGTGTCATGTTTGCCTTTGTGCCATACTCAAGAGTGGCACAATCATGAAAATAACACTTTAAATCATCATGCAGCTTTTCTCCTCCAATTTCATCAACCAGCATCACATGTCAAAATGCATTGAACATCACAAGCCAGGAGAATAGGAATTGTATTATCTTCTGCATTAAAAAGGAATAGATAAGCAAGAGAACAAAGGAAAAGTAATAAAGAGGAGTGGGGAAAATAACTCCAGATCTATACATGCCTTTCTTGCTTTATGAGGAAAGATGCCCGTGACAATACACAATACACTTGTCACTTGCTTGTTAGGTAGAGCTTGAGCTAAGCCAGTTCCAAAAAGCTTCAGGTGCTGTCCCCTTCAGACACTTCTTGGTTGGCAGCAAACTCGTAAGCAAATGCCAGTGGAATAGTTAAGAAGATGGAAAGGGTTTTTTTTTTATTCCACCCATGAGCTTTCAAACTCCCTCAGACAACAGATGGGTGATCCAAATTGAGTCTAATAAAGCAAGGATAAGTATTTTTTCTGAGGCTAGAAGTTTGGTCAGACTTAACAGAATGTTTATTGTGCTCTTGCAATTTTTGCTTTTAGGCTGAAAGCAGAAAAATCTGCTGAAATATGGTGTAGTTTCCAGCTGAAACCAGAACAGTATTGTGATTCACATGAGAGAAGCAAATCCTTTGTGATTTCTAGGCAGAGCAGGTTCAGAGAAGCATCTGAACTCCTTCAGGATTTTCTGATCATCCAAGCCTGAGGCTTTGCTTTTCTAATTCCTCCATCCTCTGTGTGAGTTTTATTGTGAGAGTCACCGAGTGCTCCCTTTGTCCAGCTTTGCTCTCAGGTATGAACATTCATTACCTTTGAGAAGGTACCAGTGCTTTGTAGGGTGAGATCTTAAAAATAGCATGGTCAAGAGGTAATGCACAAGCTTTTAATAAGCATCTGTCTAAACCAACTGCTTGTTTTCTTTTCAAGCCAGGTTTTCTTTTGTGGCTGGTTTAAGTCTCAGGAACGCGTTGCCCGTACGCCCACACGTTCATCTTCACTTCCCTTAAGCCAGGACTTAAGCCAGGCTGTTGCTGCCCTGGAATTTGCCAGGTGCTGGGTGTCTGTGTGCCTGAGCAGCCTGCAGGGTTCCTGGAAGGTCTCTGTGCTGTACAACGTGCTCTCCCCTTAGGGCAGACAACAGGGAGTTTAATAGATGTCTCCTTGGATGAGCAGGATGTGTCAGCCCAGAGCTGGGCTGCTCACAGCTCTGTCCTTGTCACATCCTGGCTGCTTTGCAAACATGCAAGGCCAGATAATGTGCTGAGGTGCAGAGCAGCATGTTAGTCGTGCCCAGGGAGGCTCCTCTGGGAGCTCTCTCCGTGGCAGAAGACTCTGCTGCAAGAACTAAAGGTGAGCTGAGAACCGAGCGCTGCCGCTCCGAGGAGCTAACACAGCCCTTTCTTAAGTCAGTTTCAGAACCTAGGAATGCTCTGGGTTGGAAAGGACATTGAAGATTATCTCGTTCCAAATCCCCTGCCACGGGCAGGGAGGCCTTCCACTGTCCCAGGGTGCTCCAAGCCCTGTCCAGCCTGGCCTTGGGCACCTCCAGGCATCCAGGGGCAGCCACAGCTGTGGAATCTCCACTGTCTCTCTCCAAACAGGACATAAAATGGATATATGGTGCTGGGATCCATTAATCTCTGTTTCTCTTCTTTTTGCATGTTCTGTCAGACTCTTGATAGTTGAATTTTTCTGTCAATTTTCATCATTTTTGTTTTACATCAAAGAATGGAAGGACAAAGTCTTCTGTTCTGTGTGAGAGGATGAGGTCATGGGTAAATGAGTAAAAAGACCTCAGTGCTCTGAGGTTTGAGGTAGCCAAAACAGCAGGGACAATCTTCCAGTTGGGCAGGACACTTCCTACCACCCACCACGAATCGTGTAATTCAGGAATATAACTCAAGATGCTTTGGATCAGATTGTGATTTGAAATACACCTATTTAAATCTGACATCAGTCTTCCCTTCTGCTTCTGTATTAATTAATGTCTTGTGGGCTGTGTTTTGGTGGTAGGCTGCTTTGGATCCGATTCACCGGATCAGGCAATTTCGTTCTCTTTGAAGTTTCCATTGTGATTTATATTTGGATGTGCCTTTATATAACTGGGAATTAAACCCGGGTATTTATGCCTTTTGTTGTTCTGATGTCTCTGTGATTAAATGCCTGTCTGCAGGAGCAGGGTGTCACCCAGGAAGGCCTTTCCAGCAGATATGGCACAGAGGAGGTGGCACAGAGGAGGGGACAGAGTTCTGAGGCTGCACTGAGATCCCTGCCAGGCACTGAGGGTGCACAGGGCAGCCAGGGCAGTGCTGTCAGTCCTGCTGCTGCCCCAGGACTGCCCTGCTGCCTGCTCTTTGCTCCAATGCCAACTCCTCCTCTGCAGTGCCCAGCACTGAGGCACAGTCCTGGGGCAGGCAGTGAGGATGGTTTTGTGAGCCTTTAAATGCAGAAGGCACTGTGCAGAAAACCAAACACATATCTCCCAGCTACAGGCTGGACTTGGGCATTATATTCTGTATAAGCACCAGCAGCTATTTCTCTGCTGGCTGGGGCTCAATCTTCATGGAAGGAAATGGAAGGAGAGAGATTAAGTAATGCTGCAGGCACAGCTGCATCTATTTTTTCCCCCTGTGGCATCACTTTGCCACTTGTTAAATGAATAGCTTCTGCTTGCTCCTTCCCCTGCTGCACAGTACAAACACAGGATGGACTTGGACTCTGCTCTGCATCCCAGAGCAAAACAAACACTCCAACTTCTTAGCAGCCAACAAATTAAGCAAGGCAGTTAAATAGGGCCACAAATTAGCCTGTTTTACCAACTAACTGCATCTTGGGCTATTAGAGCATCCCCCAATTTACATCTGAAAAGGGGAGGCAGGCTCCCCTCCCTCAGCTCAGCGTGTCCATCTCAGAGCACTCCACTTACACTTTATAAATATCACACTGGAGCCCAGACTGTGTCTGCAGTATGTTGAGGAGAGCTTTGGCTACAACCAGGACCAGATATCACTCAGGCATGGCTCTAAGGGGGCTGGGTTTGACAGCTCTGAAAGAGAATCTGTGTGGCATGAGTGGTGCATTTGGGAATTCACCTGAACAGTCACATTCCAGTTTGTTCCCCTCACCTGTTGTCCTCCCTCTCAGCACTATTATCCCAGTGCTGCTCCCAGGGACATGGCCCAGCAGCAGCAGGATGATTCTGAGCTCTGTGTCCCCTCTGTGCTGGTTGGGAGGTGCAAGGTCATCACTTCCACAGAAATCAGCAGCATTCATCAGGAGAGCCCACAGAACATTTTGTTATGTACAAGGAAATCTTAGTGCAGCCTTTCTCATGACAAACCTTTGGCTGGAGCAATGGAAATGTTCTGGCAGTGCTGGAAGGAGCAGTGCACTTTGGGTAGGAGGATTTCTGGCTCCTCAGTCAAGGTGAAACTCTCTGAGTTGCTGGCCAGGGTAAGTCTCACTTTCTCTCGCCCTCTCTTTCATCCCAAAGAGTCCTTTGAGATTCCTGCCCTGATGCTCACACCCTAATTCATCCTCCAGCAACCAAAAGCCCAGTGAAATTGTGACACTGCTGAGAGCAGCTCTCCTGCCTTTCCTGAGCCAGCATTTTACCCCATCCCCTGTGTTTGCAGACTCCCAAAATATTTGCTTTACAGATGAGAGCAGCCTTTCCCTCTCTGCCCTACAGGATGTTGTATCTTTTGCCATCAGACCACCAACAAGCTCACATGGTGCTTTGTTCTTTGCCAATTTGTTTTACACAGGGGAAAACCCCTTGGCTGTGGGAGCTGTTGCTGTTTTACCCTGGAGAAGGGTAAACCAGAATCACAGGTCATGAGTAACGCAGCATGAATACCTTCCTTCCTATTTCCCTAGAGAATGTAGGGCTGTTTAGGTGCTAAATAAGGAATATAATAAAAAAAATACATGGCTTCAGCTGGAGAGGTGTCCCCAGGAAGAGAATTCCACTAGAGAGGCTCAGAGGATTGAGGAACATGGCCCTTGGAGCGTGGCAATATCTGGGATGATTAACTGGTGCTGTAGAAGGTCGTGGCAGCAGCATAAAGAACACGCTGTGGAAAACAGTGATTCTTTTCCATAAATAAAATAGCACTGAGGTCTTAAAGGAGCAGGACTTGGGAACAAGCAGAGGATGTAAATAAGTAAGCAGCAAGGGGAATGTGAGAATATCAATCAGGAAATTAAGCCGACAGCATAAATAAGCAGGCAGCCATAGCCTGGGGGGGGGATGGAGGAGCACCAAGTCAAGCAAAGATGTCAGTGCAGCAGCTGAGAGAAAAGAGAATCTGTGCTGTGAAGACAAATGGTGCAGTGGAAAGAGTCTGAGAAAGAACTTCACCTCAAATACCAAATCCCTGATAAGCAGGACTGGCCAACACACAGATTAATAAAAGGGAAGCAGAGGTCACAGTCCAAGAGACAGCACAGGATCCTCACCACTGATAAAGCTGCATTAGCCTCAGAAAGTGATTTTGTATGGAAGTCACTGGGTTTATATCTCAGGATATTTTTTTAAATACCACAGACTATATAGGCTGTGAATGTGCCTAGGGAGGAATGCAGTATGGATATAAAAAGTGTCAGTTATTCTTTACATTTCTAAAATCCTTCACTTTGAAAACCCATAAATGAACTGTAGGAGGGCATTTTTGAGGCAGACAGCTGCACGTTTTGATTTTGCCTTTAAGCTTTGTCATTAGCAAATGCTTTTCTTTTGTAGCTAATAGTCCTCATGGGATGTTTTGGAATATTAAAAAAAAAAAGGGAGAGAAGGTCAAAATATGTGTGGTAAACTCGGTTTTGTCATTTGATGTATTTTCTTCCATAGACCATCAAACTTTCTAACTTGTCCTGTTTGGTACTGTGAGCCCAACTTAATTCTACATCATTAACAAAAGCTGTGAGTAATATCACCAGAGACAATTTAGGAGGTGTCTGAAAAGGTGTTCTGTGTTCTTGAGAAAGTGTGTGTGTGAGAGGACAGTTTGGGTGTGAGACTTGATCTGCAGTCAAAGAAAAAGAAAATAAACCCTCTCTGTAACAAAGAAAAGGTTTTTTCTTCAAGATAACACAGAAATTTGCTAAGGATAACAAAAGTGAGGGTAAAGCAGGCTTGACAGACAGAACCCCACGGCCACTGGACGCAGGGAGTAGGATCCAGGATTTGTTCAAACTTTGCTACCTCACTGAAGCACAGCTTGGTGGTTGTTGGCTCCCTCACTGTCCCCTCTGTTGCAGAAGCAAGTCCCTCTGTCTTTTTCCAGACCAAATTTCAACCTTTTTCCTCTTCAGAGTCCCATATCATTTGCAACTCTTCTCAGAGACTCTAAAGAATGGGAGAATTATGTTCTTTCTTTAAATTTTTCCCCTTACAAATCAGTATTTTCCTGCATTTGCTATTGGGAAAACCTTGATTATGTCTAGTTTGAGCTGAAAAAACTTCCTGACCTTTCCGGGCTGGGCCCCGGGGTTCTCCTGTTCAGAACACAAAGCCTGCTAATAGGCTGTGAGGGCATTCATTATGTCTTTAGTTCGTGGAGGAGCTGTGTGTGTTGGAGGGTGAGAGCCTTTAATCCTTGCTCTGGAGGCTCACTGCTGCAAGGCCAGCAATCTGCTCCGTTTTCCGTGTTGGGTCTCAGGTTTGGGCTTTTCCCTGAAGAAAACAAAGTGAAATGATCACATGAAGTGACAGTGTGTTTGAGTTCTCCAAATCAATGCCAGCCTACCCGTTAAGGATCTCGTTGTCTCCCCTTTATATTTTTTTTTTTTTTTCCTGTGGTCTTTCCCTCCTGAACTCACATGGCATGGTTAAAAATCTGCTGTTCTTCTGCTCTGACTTTGGTTTCATTCTCCAGAGCCTGCAGAGCTCAGTGCTCACTGGAGGATGTCTGCTGGCCCGTGCAATCCAGCTTTATGCTTGCAGCTGCCTCGTGCAAGCTGCATCCCCCAATACAGACACAAACCAAGGCAGGAGATGGGATATGACATAAATTACAGAAAACACCCGCTCAGAGATAACATTTGGAAGGAATAGGAATAAGCAATCAATCACAAAGCTCAGGGGTAAGCTCTCTGGGACGCAGCTTTTCCTGTCTTCAGAGCTCTATCCACACAGCAGCAAAGCCCCTGTCCACAGTGGGATTTCTAGGCATTACTACAATACAAATAATAATAATTAAAAAAGAAGGTGGTTAATTCACTGCAATTCCAAACAAACTCTGCAGAGAATTCTGTAACAGCAGAAGATAAACAACTTAAAAGGGAAGGCACTGGATGCTTGATTCTGCTTGCTCGCAGCTGTGATAAAAGCTATTACCAATTTAGAGTGGCTTATCAAAGAGGAGTATCGGGTGTATCAATAAGTAATTGGCAAAGGGAAGCCAGCACTATTTATTAATTAGCACCTATCACTTGTGCACGGCTGACTCTGTTTGCAGAAGACAGCCTTAGGGCCTGCCCAAGTCCTGTCATTCAGCATTCCAGTTTTTAGATCACTATTTTCTTGCTTTACCTGAGTGAAGTTTTTAAGGGCCAGGGGGATTTTTTCATTAGCAATCCCAGCTTTTTCCTGCTCTGTTTGCTGCCAGGTCAGGACTGACCGTGTGTCCATGAGCCTGGTCTTGTACTGGAGTGTTTGATCCAAGCGAGATGGGAACAAACCCCTTGAGACACGGGATGATGGATTTGAACTGAAGGAGGGTGGGTTTAGATTAGGCAAAAGGAAGAAGTGTTTTGGGAGTGAGGATGGTGAAACACTGCATTTCCAGAGAGGTGCTGGGTGCCACAGCCCTGGGAGCACTGGAGGTGGGCTGGAGGGGCTCTGAGAAGCTGCTCCAGTGGAAAGTGTCCCTGCTCGTGGCAGGGCCTTCAGGGGGCCATTCCAACCCAGGCCATTCTGTGAGGGTGTGATCTGCCCAGCAGCCAGCCCAGAGCAGGCTGTCCTCGCCTGCTGGAGCTGCAGGCAGCACATCCATGGGCTGGGCAGTGTGGGGCAAAGCACCAGTCCTTGTTTCAGTCAGTGCTTGTACCGAGTCACCAGACCTGAGAAGACATTAATGAGCATCTTTACACCTCTGTTGAACACAATGATGCTTCTATGGATTTAGTCAAACAGAGGATTTATTTTTTTTATCTTTAATGAGCACTTTAATACCCCTTCTCATTGCAGTCCAGTCACTATAAGGTATGAGCTTTTTTAATAAAAACACAGTCAATTCTCCTTCAATGTTGCCAGCAAACAAAGATTGACTGGTTTTAATGTACATTTCAATTTACAGTGCTTTTGGAGGCCATGAGGGAAATATATAGTCCTAACAGCTTAGCTTAGAGTCGTTGTTCTGTCAATACAAAATCATTATAATAAAAAACTCCTGTCGCCTCTGAACTTAAAAAATCTAGAAATAATTTGATACGTATTTTATACAAATCCATAGCTTACCTCAGTTGGAAATGGAATTGTGGTTAGCTCCATTATCATTATTGCAAACTTATGATCATAATCATGGCACCCCTGCAGAAAGAGTTGTGAAAGGCTCTGCAGCCTCTCACTGCTGGCAGGGCTCTTTCTGTGGGGGTTTTCATAAGGACATGGATCTGGTTAAGGTGCTGGGAGCTGCTGGGGCTGGGATGGAGCACTGGGCTGTGCACCTGCCTTGCCACCTGGCATGCCCTGAAAGCTCTGACTGCTCTGACAGAGCGGGAGGCTCCAAGGGAAGGGAATGCCAAAGGTGGGACAGCTCGCTCGGGCTGGTCAGCACCCTGTGAGCCCAGATCTGAAGATCTCCTAGGATGGAACTTTCACAGCCTCACTGGGAGGTTCTAGTGTTGGGCTGGTAATTTATTTTTTTCCAAGCATCAGAATTTTTGTATTACAGCTCTTGTCCTCTGCCTCTCATTCTGTCACCTCTTCACGTGCAAGGGCCCAGCTCTGAGTGCTCTGCACTCTGCCAGGCAGCAGCTGAACAGCAGTGGGATCCTCCTCTTCTCTTTTTGACACTGGCCACACTCAGTTCTCCCAGCCTTTCCTCGTGCACCCCTACCCCAGCCCCAAACTGATGTGGTGCCTCCCTGTTCCCCCCTTCTCACATGTTCCAGGCTCCAAGATTTGGGGTAGAAATGGATGGTTCCACAGAATCCAGTGCCTGGAAAATGCAGTAGGTGCAGCTCCTCATCCAGAAACTTATCTTTGTACCTGGGTGCTGCCAGGGCCAAAGGCCTCCTGCCTCTGGGGGTGGAGAGCTCGTGTCTGCTGTTCTTGAAGGTCTCTGGCAGGTGCTCAACCCCTCCAGAGTTCAGGCAGGTTTGGGAGATGATGCACAAAGAGCAGCAAGCAGTGTTCAAGCTGACTGGATCAGGTGATGTGAGAGGAGGGTGATGATGACCTGCCAGTTAAAGAACAGAAAAGGAGATTTTTAATATCTGTGAAAGGTGTGCAGTGAGGAGAGTCTGGAGCAGAAAGCCAGGAGAACAAAAATCCCCTGTATTGATGAGCTCCTGGTGAAGCAGGAAACAGGGCCCTAGTAATGAACTCCTCAAAGAAATTAAGGAATTTTGAAGGCAGCATCTTCCTGTCTCTGGATTCAGCTCCACACGTGACAAATGCTTTTGCTATGAGAGCAAGCATCTGACCTTTTCCTTCCCATCTCTCCTGCAGCTGCAGTGCTCAGCCTGCTCATTAGCAGTGCCTAGGTATTAACCTTGGAATAATCCAAGGGAAAAGCCCCGAGGAAGCTGCAGCCTCTGCTCTTAACTATGCCATTGCAGGCTG
This sequence comes from Urocynchramus pylzowi, assembly GCA_013397555.1. Taxonomy (NCBI): domain Eukaryota; kingdom Metazoa; phylum Chordata; class Aves; order Passeriformes; family Fringillidae; genus Urocynchramus; species Urocynchramus pylzowi. The sequence goes on along the minus strand of VZRH01004155.1, from coordinate 257,244 downwards.
GATGGATGGAGCAGCTACAGCGTTCCTCTGCTCAGGGCAGCTCCCACCCAGGTTCCCAGGGGCTGGGAACCATCAGTGCAGCCCTTCTGAAAGCCCTGATGTGGACACACCAGAAGGATTTTGGCTGACCCAGTAAAGTCTGTCAGACTGCAGAGACACAGCTGTGCGTGTGGCAGGAGAGGAGAAGAAAGCACATCTTCCCACCTCCTCACGCCCTGCAAGGTGCAGGCATATGCTCAAAGGACAGGCACACAGGCAGGGTTTGAAGGGAGAGGTGCTGGCAGGAGCCTGCTGCCACCCCTGATGCTGTGTGACATCCCTGGGCGCCGGGTCCTCGCCGCGGCTGCTGCGCGCGCAGCTGCTGCTTGTTCCACTCCTGTCAGCACCCCTGCTCTGCTGCAGAGCCAGCACAGGCCCTCAGCTTCCCTGCTTCCCTTCTGCTGGGAATCTTCCTGAGCTGTGCTTAAGGAGGGGCTGAGGCAGGGCTGGCTCCCAGAATGTCAGGGCAGAGCTTTGCCCCTCCTCAGGAGGAGAGCTGGATGTCAACGGTGGCAGCTTCCAGTGCCTCGCAGGGGATTATTTTCACTTGGAATTTTAGAAACACTTATGCACTTCAGAAATTGCTCAGTTGTGGCCAGCAGAGTACAGACTCGGGGTCCTCCCCGTTGCTTGTTCCCAGCTTTTGCAGAAGACCTGCTTTGTTTCCTTCCCTTCCCTCACTGGTCTGGTTTCAGACAGCAGTAGAACCTTCCTCTAAAATTTCAGGATCATCATAAAATGGTTTGGGTTGGCAGGGACCTTCAAGAATGTCTCCTTCCAGCTCCCCTGCCATGGCAGGGACACCTTCCACTGTCCCAGGCTGCTCCAAGCCCTGTCCAGCCTGGCCTTGGGCAGTGCCAGGGATCCAGGGGCAGCCCCAGCTGCTCTGGGCACCCTGTGCCAGGGCCTTCCCCCCCTCACATTCAAGAATTTCTTCCTAATAATTAATCTAAACCTGCCCTCTCTTAGTTTAAAGAGGGCTACCCCTTGTCCTATAAATAAAGACTTACTATAATATTATTCTTAATAAGAATAATAAGTAAATACTGCTAAGGCCATTCCCCTACTGTTCCTGATATTCAGTAATTACATTTTAATTCATGCCTCCAGATTTAATTGGCAAGTTAGGAGGTCTAGTTACAGACCTGGAACCCAGTTGCCTTCTCTGGAGGCTGTGTCAAGGTGTGCCAGCACATCACTGACGTGAGCCAGCAGCTGGCAAAGCACTGCACAGCCTTCAGACACACGGATACGACTTGCAAAAGCTTCTGGATGTGCTTTCTACTCATTTGACAAGGCTCTTCCATAAATGATCAAGTGCTGTTGTGTGCTCTCCAGTAATCTGATATTCATCTTCAGGCAGGGACATTTGTCACGAGCCACCAGCTCCACAAAGGCCAAAGAGAGCCAAGAGCTGCGTGGCCACTTCAGCTTCTTCCTGATGAGGAGAGGGTCTCTCCCACAGCTCTTCTCTCTCCACCTTCCCTGGGATATTGCCAGCTCACACGAGGTCTGGGTAATCCAGCTGCTCAGATGGGGGCTCCAAGGAGCAGCCAGGCTGCTGAGGAGCCTTCTCTGGGGGGCTCAGTAGGTGAATAATGGCACATTGGTGCCACAAAAATGCAGTCTTTGCCATGGCACACAAACCCAGCCTCTGAGCACACACTGTCGTGTGGTAGCTGCACTTTTGACAGAGGTTGTTCCAATAAATTCCCATTTTGGTAGCCTCCTGTCACGTGTGGTTCCAGCAAAGAAATATGCAAAAACATCCACCAGGCTTTTCCTGTGGCTGTGTTTCCAGAGAGTTCCTCTCTTGTTTGTATTTACTGTTTTTCCTCAGACTTTTGCAGGAAGTGGAATGGAAACAATAGTAGCTTATTTGATCAAATATGACTAAGCAGTAATCATTCATTTGCCAACCTAAAGAGTAAAAAGAGAAAATTAATGAATAGCCATGTGCTAATAAGCTGAGGTTAATTTGAATTGCCAAATGCCACAGATGAATTGATTTTGTACTTTCTGCATTTTTTTTCTGTACTCTATGCTTTCCCTCTTTAAATTCCCTTGTGGCTTCAGAAGAAAAAGATGTTTTCTAGTTCCTGTCAGATGAGGTTGGATAGTGCTAACACGTACCACAGCACAACTGTGTCACACTGGATGGGTGTTGAGCAGTGCCTCTGAAGTAACTCTTAGGGAAATTGTTCTTTATTTCTCAGGAATATGTGGGGATGGTCAGAAAAACAAAAACCCGTTTAAATTTCTGCAGTGAACCCGAAGGACACACAGGCCTTGTGCCTTTTGGAATTTACATTTCGAGTAATTCTGTGAAATCAGCCGAGCAAGTGATGCCAAGGCCTGGGAAAGTGCTCCAGCAATGCTATCAGTGTGCTCCAGCTCCACCTAATCCCTCCCATCATTTCTCACACGAGCAGTCTCGCTGCCCTCAGGGCCTGGACTCCTCCCAGGCTGCAGGTCAGGGTGGCACCTGAGTGTGGCTACCAAAGCACAGCCTCTGGCCCCTTCACGTGCCCCCCAGCTTCTGTCCCTGTGTTGGACAGCCCAGCTGCCCTCCCCCCTGCTCCACTCTCCTCACAAGAGCTGTGCCCCGGGGTAAGAAGGAAAAGCAAAGAGCCCCTTGTGATTTGCAATAAAAAGGTGCAGTGGCAGTGCCTGATGGAGATGATTATCACTGACCTCTCCCTGCCAAACATCCCCAGCTGTTGAGCAGTGGAGCCTCTCTGTTGAACACGTCATGATGACTTGCTGTCCACTGGAGATCAAACCAGCATCCATCCAACTTCTCTGTGTACTTTCTTAGCCTATGAGAGGCAACTAAAATCATCCCTCTGCAGCGTGTCTCTGTCAATAAGCTGCCTGCATTTTGCATTAACAAAAACAACCCTTTGACAGTTAGGGAAGGTGTTTATTACCTAGAGCCTCTTCACTCCCTACCCTGCTCCTCCAAACTCAGCTGCACACGTTAATTTAAAAGAGGAAAACATAACAGGAGTAGGAAGAAAGAAAACCTCATGTCACAAGAAGCTCAATTTGAGAAGTTTAACTTCCTACAGAGAGTTGGGAAGCACAAACCTGTCTACGTGCTCGCCTACACCATTAAACTTGGAGTGATTTTGAGGTGCCTGGTTTTACACTGTGTGGTCAGTCCAGCCAGGTCCTGCTAGACTGCAGCTGGGCCCAGTGGAACTTTCAGAGATGTTTTCTAGGATTTAAAAAACAGTAGCTGTGCTTGCTTCTTTCTGCATGGGGTATTACAACACTGGGGTTTAGCCTTGTCTTTGCAAAGTGCCTCTTCAGCTGTGCTACCTCTGTGGTGTTCAGGTCCCTGAGCTGATCCTCCTTTATTTCAGACTTCAGAAGATGTTTCATGCTCTGGTGTTGTTAATACACAGCACCCTGGCTGCCCCTGGGCACCAGCACCTCCTGACAGGTTTCCAGAGGATACACAGGTGAGGTTCCAGCCTCAGTGCATCTCCTGGAGGCAAAAGGGCAGCTGCAGCCCCAGGTCCCACTGAAAACCCCCTCAGCAGAGCCAGGAACGAGCCTCAAGGGTCTCATTTAAAAATGGTGGGTGCTGTAAAGGGGCAACTGTGAGTCAAGCAGAGCACAGAAAGCAAAAAACAAAGAAGTTATTATGATGAGAGCTATTTTCTCTTTTGGGAATGGTAAGGAAAGGACATATCTAAACTCTGACATCAGAGAGCTCCTTGATCCTTCCATCACACATCAGAAAGCTCCTTGATCAGCCCTGTGATTGGTACCTCAGTGTGCAGTTGTCATTTTGGGGAATGTTTCTTGTTAGTTTTCAGTTCCCCATACAGAGGAATCAGGAAGCAAACGTGTCCTGCAGAGGTGCCCTGAGGCCAGGTGTGTTGGGTGAGGGTCTCAGAGCTCCTTTGGGGTGGCTTTGCTGTGGACAGAGCTGCAGGTCTGTCCCAGACCTTCCTTTGCACAGCCCTGCCAGGCTTCTGTCTGTGCTGGCAGCAGCTCAGCAGAGCACGAGCTGCAGCTTGGCCTTGCACCTACCCCTGCAAGGCTGTAATTTTTTGTTGTTGTTGTCCTTTTGTACCTGATGTGTTTGGGAAAAACGCTACTATCTTGGCAAATATCTGGACATCTTTGCTGTTAAGAGAGCAGTGATTAATGTGCTTTTTTGTTCTCTCTGATTAAATTAAAACATGCATTCTAACATGTCTTGGAGACATTTATAATTGTCCTTGTGTAGCCCAGCTTATCAGGACGCAGGAGCAGGTGTTGTCAGCAGAGCCAGCCAGGATTTTCATTGCTGTATGCCAGCCCCTGTGCTGAGGGCCAAGGCCCAGATGCCACAGCCCTGTGCTGATGCTGAGCAGGGTTTCCATGAGCATCCCCCCTCCCTGAGCCCGGCAGGGAGGCTGGGGACACGGGGGACAGGCCCAGCCCTATCTGCCACCTGGCAGAGCCCCTCCACCTCACCTGCCCAGCTGCACTGGAGACTGGGCAAGGTGGCTTTGCAGATTTCCCCACATCTGTCAGCACTTGAAACAAACTTCTCTGGCTCTATCTCAAATGGAGCTTTCTGCTAGTTTATCTCAAAGTGTGCTTCAGCAGACAGAAGCAGCAGCTTTGATGCAGGAAGGAAACACATTTTCTGTGTGGAGCCCTCTCGTCCTCACGTGCTGATGGAACCCTGGGCACAGTGTCCCCTCCACCACCACACTGCCCCTCCTGTCCCAGGGTGCCTGAATGGGAGGGTTTGGGCTGCTGGGATCATCACACCAGCCTGCCAGGTCTGCCCTCAGCCCTTATTTTTCCCTCAGGAAAAATAAGCATTTTTCCTGCTTATTTCCTGCCCTGGGCTCATCCTGCAGAGGCTGCTCTGCTCTCCCAGCAGCACTGATGGTCTGTCTGCTGGCCACTCCTTAGCCAGGGTGGGATCAGCTTTGGATCAGCTCATCAGCTCTTCAAGCAGCTCGTTAAGTTCTGTGGGAACTCAGTGCATCACCTCGGATGCTCTGAGTCCCAGGGAGAGCCCCTGGGGGGCTCAGAAGTCCTGGAATGTAGCCAAAAGTACCTGGTGGCTTGATTTTGACCCTTCGAGAGTCATACTATCTCAACATGAGGATTCACAGGTTTCTGAGGTNAAGTTCCATCCCTTTCTCTGGTGAATTTTAGGCAAGTGGAGCAATCTTCTTCGTTCTCAGCCCCTTTTGAAGGGTCTGACAACATAAACTAATGCTGTAGGAAAAGTTATCACTCAGAAAAACCCACAGTTTAGGGACTTGGAGGTTACCTTTCTTGCTGTGGAACAATGATAAAATGACTTTCACTTGATGAAATAAATTTCTGTTGCACTTTTCCCACCTTTGTGTGGGGAATAAGGACTGATGGTGGTGTGAGTGGAACACGAAGGGTCAGGTTTTCTGTTTCTGCCATTTTTGCATTATTTTCCTTTGAAGAAGGTGTAAGCCCATGAAGGTGTTTTCATGTACTCGTTGAAAGTCTGAAAAGTGAGTATCAAAAAGTTTAAAAGGCAGGACAGTGTTTTCCATGATGTATCCAACACCTGGAAAGAGGAATGCAAACTCATGATACTGTTCTGTTGCAACTCCTTGGCAAATTTTTCCTGCATAGGGAAAAGAGCTAGCAATCCCTAAATATGATATGTAACCTGGGGGCAGTTTGGCATTTTTCTGTTTGCATCTCTTAAGTTTTCTTGGCCCATCAGCCCCAGAGTCACATTAATTCATCAGCTGTGTTTTGGGGATGTAAATCTATTTGCAGTTCTGGAATGGCCACAGAAGGGCCTGGTCAGAGCTCTGGCAGGGCATTCATCAAAAAGCATCACATAAGAGATGTCTCTGATCACAGCAGTGGCCACTCAGGGTTACCACTGCTTTGGAAGCAGATGTGCAACAGAAAACTGAGGTTTTTATCAAAGGTTTTCAGGGCAGCGAGTTACCATGGCAGTTGCAGTAGGATAAAACACTGTAGGATCTTTGAGAAGGAGTCTGTTATAATTTTGTAATTCTATAGGGCGTATTGTCCAAGAATTCAAAGCACCCCATTAAGTTTCACTGCTCCATTGTAAGGTGGGTAAATATGATTAGTTCCATTATTAGACGGGCAGAATGAGACACTGAAGTGAGATGATTCCCCCACTGTGGCACATGTACCACTGGTGTCAACTCTTCTGTGGTGTCAGCCTGCCACAGCCCAGCAAGGCAGCTGGGCGATGTCTGATGGCCCCTTTGAGCACTTCTGCAGGCTCAGGTGCAGCTGTGTTTTCCCAGTGGTGTCTATTCCTGGTCTCTCAGAGATTCACCCCTGTAGTGAATATTTTACATATTTTACTTGATGTATCTAAAAGCGGAGTTCATTAAGCAGTCCTTAAAAAAAGCCCCAGCACTGAGTTCATGCCTTCATTAGCGTCTGTGTGCTGTCAGCGCTTTCATCCCCCCTCACAGCTCACCCCTGCTCTGCTGCACTCCCACACACTGCAGCTGTGCCTGAGACCAAGCCTGCCTACCCACGTGTGCTGCACTGCCCAGCCCTGACCCCACCGTGTCCCTGTCCCCCCCTGAGCTCTTTGATCCCGGAGCAGCAGCAGCAGCAGCAGCCGCCCTCCTGGGAGCTCGGCACCGACAGGTACGGCCAGAGCTTCCTCCTCAGCGCAGCTCTCTTATTAAAAATTACCCCCATAGGCTGATTGCTGTTATTATTCTTTTTTATCCTGCTATTGTCTCCCTTAGGCCAGTCAAACAGTGAAAAGACAAACTTTAATCAGTGATTGCTTTTACACTTGCTTGTGTTTCAGGCATGCTGGGAGGTGCGAGGCCCCAGCCTGCACTCTCTGAGTGCTGCTTCCTTGCATTCCCAAGATTCTTTTTGTAGTTGATTTTCTACCTTTAAAGGTGATCTGTGCTCTAAAGGAGAGAACCACTCTTTCTTAATCCTGTCTTCCACGCTAGCGTTGTTCTACCTTTGTCGAAGCATGGGATTATCCAGGGCTGGAGATGATCTGGGCTTTCCCAGCAGTGTTTGGGATGGGGGAAGGCAGCACGGCCATGCTTAGCTGTAAAGCCAGCCTTAAAGAAATTCAGCTTTCTCTGGGAAGGGGCCAAGTGCAGCACTACATCTGAGCTCGTTCCAGCTCTAAGATCTTGTGTGGTGTGTGGAGATCAGAGTGCTGGGGAGGCCGGCAGGGATGCCTCCCAGGCAGCCCCCTGATCCCCTGGCAGTGCCAGCCCACCTCCCCCTTGTTGTCTGGGCCTGCAGCCCAGCTGCAGCCCCACACCAACACCAGCAACTGGTCAAGTGCAAATGCCACGAGCAAGGGCAGCCACAGGGCACAAAGTGCCAGCTCAACCCCACAGTCAGCCCTGGGAGCACGAGCAGGGACACGGAGGAGGTGGAGCACCTCTGTGGGGTGGGAGTGCACTCTGGGCCCACTCCAGGCTGCAGGGCACTCCTCGCTTTCTCTTCTTCCTCAGAGCATCGTGCACAAGGACTACAAACAACGGGTCAAACGATTTTTAATCTCTTCAATTAGAAAGCCCCAGTGCTGTTGCTGACTTCCTCCTTCAGAATCCAGACTGCCTGAGGTCTCATCGTTTCCTTGGTTCCCTGTGGCAAGGAGGGTGAAACCCCCAGCCCTGCTGCCAGGTCTGCAGTGCACCCACCAGCCAGGGGTGGTCTCTCAAGTCCTGGCACCCAGCAGAACAGCCCCTGTCCCTTGGTCCCTCCTGCTGTGGCATCCAGCTGATAGAGGCGTCCTGCCTTGTCCAATTTGGGCCCTTTAACTGTTATCCCTTATCTTCCTTTTCTTCACTGTCTTGGGATCTCCTCAAGGCTGACATTTTGGTCATGTTTTTAGTGCCTGCTAAAAGGTTCTTGTTCAAACCTTCCTAATGTTTTCCTTCTCAGGTTTCCTGCAAAGGGCTCCTGTGGGAGCCCTGCTCCTCTCTGTGCTTCATTTCATCATCCTCCACCCTGGTCTCAAATACCACATGGTAGATCTTGCTGATTCGCTAATTAAATCGAGTGGAATAATTTGGATTATTTTAAAAATAATTTTTAACACAGTTTAAATCAGCCCAGTTGATTGTTCTCTCATGTAGCCCCATTAGGCATTTTCTGAGAGGAAAGAAAAAAAAAAAAATCATCGCTTTTATTATTTTTTTCTGACTTTTGGCTTTTATGGCAGCACAGTATTTGACTCTTTGCTCCTTGTCTTGCTCTGAAACAGTTTATCAAATCTCCTTCAACAATTACTGTCTGCTCCTCTATTATTCACTTTCACTTGCTTGATTCTTTCCTATCAATCAGCTTTCTTCTCCCTTTCCAGCCTGCATTCTGTCAGCATAAAAGTCTCCTGCTTGAACTGCAGTGCAGGGTAAGTGCAGACTTAACCTTCCCCGAGTTCCCAGCTCCCCACACCCAGTGCCAAGGCAGCCACTCATTTTCTGTCTCCCTGCTCCAGCCTAGGCTGCTCAAGCTCTCCATCATCTGCTCGTTCTTTCTCTCCATTTGCAAGTGGGGAATTTCTGAGTCAACAAAGTGGTTTCCTGCAGGTTTTGCTCACCATCCCAGTAAAGCTGTAATTTTCACTGAAGCTTAGGTGGCTGCTGTAAGTTTTTAGGGCTAAAACAAAACCTACTGCAGGGCTAGAGCTCCTCACTGATTTCTGTGTGCCTCAAATGAATCTCTGTCCAAGAACTCACCTCGCTGTGTAACTGGGTTGAGGCAGGACTGTGGGGAGGTGGTTTTGTTCCCCAAAAATAAAAGCTGCCCATTCATCCTGACCACAGAAGTGGATCCTGCTCCATGTTCTGCTGTTTCCTTCTCTTCTTTACTTCCCAGCCCCTCTGCCTCCTCCCTCCCCCAGATTTCACCATCCCCAGTGCCAGTGCTGCTCGGTGCTTTCACCTTCATGTGTTTACATCATAAAGACTCTCAGAGAAAAAGGTTTTCCTAAGTAGGAAGCAGAGCTCTGGTTTTATCATAACCATTAATAAAGCAATTAATTTGGTCTGTGCGCTATGAAATTCGAAGACCTTTGGTAGGTCATGCTTAGAAGTACATGTCTTTTGTATTAGTGAAGCGATAAAATTCAAATGGAAATGAGAAATGTTTTCTGCTCTTTACATGGAATGTGGAAAAAAATATGCTAGAATTTTACTGGTTTATGAAAGGAAATATGTTAGAGGGACTGTTCTTACTCTGTGCTTTTGAATGTCAGAAAAATGTGCAATATCACTTTTTTTTCAGTGAAAAAAAGCAGGTTTAAGGTATAAAAATACTGTTTATTTATGAAAAGTGTGTATTTTTTGTCCAACCCCAAGCATGAGTCATGGAAGTGTCCTCCCCAGTGGCAGCAGGCTGGGTGTAGCAGGTAAATGCAGTGCAGGGATGGACCCTTAACTCTCCAGGCTCTGGTGTCTGGCCTTGCTGCTCGTGTGGAGGGACTGGAAGGAGAGTGATGGTGTCTGGGCTTCCTATCAATTAGGATCAAAGCCACCTAGCTGGCTGAGATGTGCTTCCTCTGAATCCTCATTTTGGGTTTCTGTCATGCTTCTTTAATCTCCTACAAAGTTACATTTCCATAAAAAAAAATTTCCATTTTTCCTGCTTATTTTCGTTAAGTGGAAAGTCTCCTTAACGATGTTTTTTTGGATTCAGAAGCTCCTCATGTAGGTCAGCATTTTCAGAATGCCAGTTTCCCAGTTGTTATATCGCTACGCCTCCAATCCTTAATTCTAAACAATGAAAGTCTTGGAACAGTTCTTGCTTTCCTTTAATTTCCTTCCTTCTGAGAGCTGAATTTTTCCTCTCATCATGGTCTCCATCCCAGCTTCAACTCATTTATCAATTTATAAGTCTCGCTTCTTCCAGAATAGTTTTTCAGATACGTATTTTTAGATGAGAGCTGTTCCATCTTTCCAAAATGATCACTTCAAGCTCAGCCACTGGAGCTGAGACATACAATATTTAAATTATTATTTATAGTACAGGAACATGTGGAGACTTTCATTAAAGATAAGGCATTAGCCTTGTGCCTTGATGAGTAAAGGCACAGTGAATGATGGTCCCTACATCAGCCTGGGTGGACTTGCTGGCAGAATTTGAGGAGAAATTTAACCCAAACACATGTTGGCATCACTCAGGGCTGAATACAGCCCCCAGTTTTTGTCAGAGTTGCCCAGCCCTGCCTGCCCCAGCTCAGGCTGCTGCTGTTTGTGTCTCAGTGCCTGACAGGCAAGAGAGACAGCAGGATGGGGTGGATGTGGGGAACAGGGAATGGAGAGCTGACAGCAGGATGGGCTGAGTGTGGGGAACAGGGAATGGAGAGCTGACAGCAGGATGGGCTGAGTGTGGGGAACAGGGAATGGAGAGCTGACAGCAGGATGGGCTGAGTGTGGGGACAGGGAATGGAGAGCTGACAGCAGGATGGGCTGAGTGTGGGGAACAGGGAATGGAGAGCTGACAGCAGGATGGGCTGAGTGTGGGGAACAGGGAATGGAGAGCTGACAGCAGGATGGGCTGAGTCCCAGGAACAGGGACCTGAGAGCCCCTGTGAGATCACAACCACCCATGGGAGATGCCAGGGGAGCACAGCTGGGCACATCTGCAGGGGAGTGCAGCAGAGTGACCCTCTCCAGGGCACGATGGGGAAGCACCACCTGGAGATAACAGGACACAGACATGTGTACAGTCCGTGTACAGACATGGCCAGGCAGCTCTAGATTCCAGCATTTTCCCAGTCACTGTTAGAGGTCCCTTTTCTCCAGCATGGCCCTAATTCTTTTGATTCCTCAGCTAGTACCAGCTCATGATCTGTCAGGCTTCAGCAGAGCCTGGTGCATTTCTGTCCTGAAAGAAACCTCTCTACTTGGATTGCCATTTATAGCTCCAATTTTTTCACTAAGTGGTGTAAATTAGTTCTGTGTGACTTGATGGATTCTCTCCCTCCCCCTTGACAACAGTGATAAAAGATCTGACCCCTTTCTGGATGTTTGTAAAACCAAACATACAAAATCTAATTTGTTTAGGGCTGAGCTTTTAATTGCTTCACCATCACAACGTGCAGCAGAATGCTTTAGCAATCTTGGGGATTGATCGACTGATTTATAATAAGGGACTTGACCCAAGAGGGGTTATCAGCCTTGGATGTAGTGAAATAAATCCTTTTGGATTTGTCAGAATGCTGGTACAGACTTGTGTGGGGCAGGGATTTGGTCTGCAGCTCCTGAGCCCTGCTGTGGCTGCTGATGGAATGTCCCAGTGAAAAGGTCTTCAAGCTGCTCTCCTTATCAGGGCTGCACACTGCAGCAGAGACACAAAGCTGAACAACCAGGCCAGGCTCTGCTCTGCTCCCAGGTGCCCAAAAATCAGGCTGTGCTCGCTGACCCAACAGCAGGATGAAACCCCTGCAGGTTTGAGGGGCTTTTGGGGTTTGATTGCTAAGAATTAGGATTGCAAAACAAACCCAATGCTTATGTGCAGAGTATTCCTGGTCCTAAACTAGCTCTAATTAATTTAGGGCTTTTTGCCCTGGCCCACAGGTCACAAGGCCTTCTCTAGCCTTTCAGAGGTAGCACTGGTTTAGCCTTCTGCATGTGCTGATTAGTATCAAGTCAGACTAATTCTTTTTTCCCCAGAGAAATCCCCTGTGTTTTACTCATAAATAAAAAAGGAAAGGGAGAAACATTCTTGATGGTATTTTTGCAATTTGACTTTGCCTTTAGAATAGAACTGCACACATACAGCACTTGTCGTCCCTAAAACTTACATTTTGAAAGTTCTTTGAAGATCTAAATTACAGATCTTTCATATGAAAAGTTAATGAAGGACTCTAAACAAAATAAAATAGAAATGATGACATGAAAGAGCCTTCTTATGGCTTCAATAACAAGATAAACAGTTTAATATTCCACATACTGCATTAAAAATAACAGCTGGGCTCTGTGGAGATGAATCCCCTAGCTCAGCTACGCTGGCTCCCACAGTAACCCAGCACAGGTTGGTGGCTCTCCCTGACTTGTCACCTCCCTCTGGCCCCCAGAAATGCTGGAGACAGCCAACACCTGATCCCTTTTAGCAGACACCACAAGTACTTTTAACACACACAGAATAAAGTGCCATTACCAGCACCACTTCAGTACCCCCGAGTGATAGACACATTCTGTATTGACAGCCTCCAATTTTAATGAGCTATTGCTGTTTCAGGCCATATTGATTGGACTTTTTTTTTTCCCCCTCTTCCTCCAATTCAGCAAGAGGAAACAAGAAGCAGCATTTCATTAAAAGGAGACTTTGTCCAGTGTTTCATATTTCATGAACACTCGTGAGTGAACACATCCCATAAAATAACCAATTAATTCAGCCATGCTATGACCCAGACTGAAAACTTCACCACTGCATTAACAGAAGCCCGGGGAGGCACAAGGTTTAACATTTCCCACTGTATAAAAAGTTCCCAAACATTATTTTCATCCACATCCCTTGATTCACTTCACTTTCTACCTCTCGGCTTCCCTGACAGCTTCTGCTGTGTTTGTTGTTGTGTGTGACTATTCTACCATGCTGTTTGCAGCTCAGGGTGCCTCAGACGCAATCCCTGCTTTCCTGTGAGTGGTTTTTTGTTATTGTTGCTTTTGACAACATCACAGATTGAAGTTAAAAGTGACCAAAAGAGCAGGGGAAGGAGTAACCTGCAATAATGATTTGCAAATTGTGTTAATTTCATAGTGGGATTCTGCTTTTTGATAGGATTTAATGCGTAATGAGCTCCTGAGACGTTATTTTTGCTTCAAAGCTTTGCTGAGTACTAGATCCTATTAAATTCTTGCAGTGAACACACCAAAAAAAATACTTTGAGCTAATTTTAATAATTTTTAATTGAAGGAATATTTTTATTCCAATTTGAATATTCAAGCTGCTCAAAAGTTAACACATTCTCAAAGTATTCATCAGTCTTTTCTTCCCATAAAATCTTTTTTCAGGCAGCCTGTGGCTTTTGGGGAGGGGGGCAAGTTTTTTTGTCTCAGGTTTGTTTTTCAGACCAAATTGAAACAAATTTAGGCATATTTTGCTATTTATTTCTTTTTAAGTGCCTGCATGCTGCAGTCTAATCTCCATTCTTTTTATTGCTGTTTTATAGTCTACCATTACTGTTTGTTTCCTCTGTGTTTTCCTAAAAGCAGAAACAAAGTACAAATTTCCCTGCTAGTCCTTTCTTGTGTGGTAGCAGGAGCTGGGTTTGTGTGCGTGTGTCACGCTCGGTAACATATGTATTGCGTTGTTAGCAGTGTTGTTATATTACACTAAATCTTAGGGATTCCAACAGAGCCTGGCATCCCAGGCTGCAAAACAACTCCAGGAGCCCAAACAGCATCAAAATCTGCACACACGAGCAAGGAATGTGTGAGTGCCATGCTCCAGGAGGAGGAGGAGGAGGCACAGAGCGGGGCAGGGACCTGGTTCCTGCCTTCCCAAAGACCTGGAGATGGTTCCTGCAGCCACAAGACTCTTTGGTTTATCCTCTTGACCTCAGTGCTCTCCAAAATCCTGGGGGAGGCTGGAGAGCAGGGGTGGGACAAGGGGAGCAGCCTGGAGATCTGTGGTGGGACAAGGGGAGCAGCCTGGAGAGCAGGGGTGGGACAAGGGGAACAGCCTGGAGAGCAGGGGTGGGACAAGGGGAGCAGCCTGGAGAGCAGGGGTGGGACAAGGGGAACAGCCTGGAGTTTCTGTGGCACAGCTGTGCTCCCTGTGGCACGGAGCAAGGGCTGGCTGAGCCCAGGACCCGCTGGCCACGCTGGCCAGGGAGGGTGTGGGGAGGTTCTGAGCCCACAGCCTCCCTGCAGGGGCTTTGGGGCTGACAGGTGTGTGGGATCCCAGCCTTCCCCCCCAGGTGAGTGCAGCCAGGCTCTGGCACACAGGTGAGCTGTGGCCTGAGCTGGGGGACACAGGGTTTTGCTGTGCTGGCTCTGCTCACAGTGCACCGGCCAGGGGCTCCTGATCAGGGCTAGGTGAGTGACCCTAATGAGTCCTGCCATCTCTGTGGCAGTTTTTAGGAATCAGAGGCAGGTGGTTAAGAGCTCTGAGATGTTTGGGGTGACCTTGGGGAGGCTCTAACTGCGACGCAAAATTGCAAATGGTGAATGCAGTAAGCAGATTAAGAGTCTGGCACTCTGGCAAATCTCAAGACCTAGTCTTATGTTGCTATTTTTCCCCTATGGCAAACTTACAGATTTCACAATGACTTTGCTGTAGCAGTGACTTGAAAATTATAGTGAGTGAGCGTTCCCTTTTTAAATAATGGATTATGAGGCAAAGATTAATTTTTGCTCAATTTTCACACTAATTCAGTGCCTTGCTGCCAGCAGAAGCACAAAGAAGGACATGAATTCACAGTGGCTCTCCTCTCTTTCAGAGTTGTCACATGCTTTTGTTGGATGGGGCTGTTTGCAGTGGAGCCTCGTCACTCACATCTGGTGCCTGCTGAGCCGTGGCACTTTGACACCTCCTGGAACATCCTCTGGCTCCTGTCAGCAGTGAAGAGCTCAGCCCCTTCCCAGCCTGTCGGGGCTGGTCTGGAGGAAGCCACTCCTGCCATGGGCAGAAGGTCACAAACAGCAACCAGAGACAGCCACCACTCTGCAGCTGCCAGGTACCTCTTGTTTTTCAGGGCAGTTGAAAAAGCAGGGCAGAGAGAGAGAGAGAGAGAGAAGGAAACAGAGACAGACAGACAGCTGAGAAGAGGTGAAACCAGAAATGCAATGTCCCAGAGGCATTTATCAGCCCAAATGAAATGGAAACAGTGAAAGGGAAACACTGCTTTGCTTTTCTCAAAATTGTATTTCCAGTTGAATGAGTTGAAAAGAAAATATCCTTTCCTTTTCCTGCGATTTTGAGAGATCTGTTTGCTAAGTCTGCAGGCTTAGTGGGAGAGACAAGGAGTATTTATTTTCTGTATACGTTGGTAATTTATGAGGTTGCTGGAAATGCAGAGTTTATGGAAGTAAAATCAGGCCATGAAATAAAAAGGATTTTATTCAAATATCCCAGCTTATTAATTCTTTCTAATTCTTCACAGAGGAGGAGATCAGTGAGGATGCATACACAGTTTACTGAATATTAAGAGGGAGAAGATCCACTAAAAGTAGCAAATGCAGGTATGATTTAAATATAGAAAAAGATGAAAGATAAGTGAATTTTATTAGGGATTGAAATATAATTGAATTTTCCTTTTCCTATTTTGCCATCAAAGATGGCAGAAAGAAGTTTACCATTGTGGGAAAGGGTCTTGCATTGCTAACAAAGCTGTGCAAAGTGGCTTTACCTTCCTGTGCAGCGGGGTGTGACTGAAGGGATGTAAATGCAGCTCTTATCTGTGCCACAAGAAGGGGTGGAGAGGAGATTTAGAGCCTTGAGCAAGAAATAAGATGGCACAATAACTTTCACTGGGATTTAGTGCTCCACCAAGAGCAGGAATGGGGCGAACACGTCCTTCTGTATGAGTAGCATTAACTGTCTGTCCATCAGTGTGCCTGGCTGTGTGGGGGGTTATTGGCCTGACTTCATCTCCAGAAATGCCCAGGAGGATGAAGGGATGGGCAAAGGCCCCATTAGGTGATGTGCTGGGAGATGCACAGGGAGCTAGAGGTGCTGCTGGGGTGTCAGAGTCCCAGGCTAAGCTGCTGGCCCTGAGAGCCCCAAAGCTCTCAGAAACCTCTCCTTTCCAGTGCTTTCTGGGAGAAAGGAGTCAGCAAAGCACGAATCTGTAGCTGGCTGTGTGGCAGCAGGCTCTCCCTGGGCTCACCAGGCTTCCCAGGGGCTGCTTTCCCCTGGAGCTTGGACTGGAAAGGGAGAACACATCAGGTGTACTGAGGGAGGGTGTACTGAACGCTGGTCAGCCTGTCAGGTGGCACTGGCCTCAAGAGCAGTCACCTGCACCTTCACCCAACCAAGTCCTTGCTGTTAGATGGCTTTGGAGGAGTGCAAATGTCCCAGGGAGCACCTCCTGTCCTGGCAGACCCTGCACTGCCTTTTCCCACCCCCTCTCCAGGTTTGTACACGAGTGCATTCAGTACTGGCAGCTGTCCTCAGGGTGTCTGCCTCCCCCTCAGCTGCCCCTCCACCCTGGGGACCAGTGTGCAGCCAGAGCCCACATCCTCCCTGGCCTCCTTGGCTGGCTAAGGGGAGCTGCTGGCAGCAGAGTCACCTCCAGCCCTGGGCTGCAGGGGATGGGAGGGCAGCAGCTGGGATCTGCCTCCTCCAATTAAACTGGGGAGCAAATTAAATTAGGGGGCCCTGTAGTCGAGGCAAGTGGCACAAAATGAGAAAAAGGCCACTGTGATGGGCATCAGCCTCCTTTGCACCCTGGCATCTCCTGGCCCCCCGTGTCCCTCTGGGCAGGGCTGAGCTGGGACCAGCAGGCCCTGCCCCTGCAGCTGGCAGAGCCCACCCTGAAGCTCCAGTGGTGGCAGAGGAGCAGCTCTGTCCCCAGAGCTGGGGCATGGCACAGGGCAGGAGGGCTGGAAGGCTGTGCTGACACCGTGGGACAGAGGGGTTTGAAGAGAGACTGGCTCTGGAGTTCCCAGTCCAGTGGCACTCCACGGGGGCTGGACTGGGGCTGTGATGCAGAGATGAGATGCTGAGATGAGATGAGCTGCACTTCACACAGTGCAGGAGTGCAGCAGCAGTGTGGCAGTTAGGGGAACTTTGGTGTCTTTTTTTGGAATGCTTTTGATAGCTGAGGTGCCATCTGACCTTCTGCATGTGAGATCTGATGGCTCAGGGATCTCCAGCTCTAATATTGGCCATCAGTCCCTACTCTCTTATACAGAACTAGTGCCAGGCTCAGAAAAGCCTCAGAGAAAGCTGGCTGTTCTGAGAAGCAATTCCCATTGTTGCCTTCACTAAAACTTCTGGGCCCCTGAGGTATACTAGGGAGTGTCTGAGTTGTAAGTATCAAAAGAAATTAATTATTCTATATTATAATTAAGTCTTTTTTAATTAGCTGAATAATTGGAATTTTTCTTGCGTTACAATGCAGGTTTTCACATAGCCAGATAATCTGAAACTTTAGAGGGATTTACCTGAGAAATTTCTCGCATCCACAATTGTCTTTTTGTAATCTAAAATAGTAAATAAGGGTTCTAAGGTGGCTGCAAGAAAGGCAGCTCTCTTTAAAAGAAGTCTGTCAAGCCAAACTTGTCCCTCAAAATGTATGTTTTGTAAAAGCCTTCAGAAAATGTTGGGTCGAACTGTTTTAGTGTTATTGTGTGGAAATCAATATTTCCCTGCAGCCTTTGCAGCCCCCAAATTGTAGCATGTTGTTTGTGCAGAAGAAGCTGAAAGTGAAACTGCCTAAAAATGAGAGTGAAGTAAACTGGCCTGTTTCTATAATTTGCCCGAGAAGTCCCCGAGGTAAACAAAACAACACACCCCAGCAGTCAAAATGAAATATTCTGCTAATGCCAACACCTGAATTGTAGGGTGCTGGTGGCATTCTGGGAGGGGTCTTTGCTTTGCTTTCAGCCTCTGTCCTTCTTCCCTGCCCTTCCCACTCCCTGCTCCTCATGTGCCATACAGCAGATCTTCCAGGCTCCGTTCTGCAGCAGGAGCACCAAGGCAGTCGTGCGAGATCCCCACTGTGTGTGCTCCAGCACTGCAAGCAGGGAGCTGCCTGCAGTTCCACACCACAACTGGTTGGAGACAGACAACTGTGCCATCCACATGCTCTGGGCATGATTCTTTCCCCAGGAGTTTTCTCCTGGGAAGCTGAAAAGACAGTGAGAAACCCCAGAGAGAAAAGGAAAACAATTTTTATCTCATTTGTTTCTCCTGTGTTTGTGCACAAGTGGAATGTATCATGGAAGATTGTTCACCTGCAGGTGATTGCCTGGCTGGATTCTGGTGTGAGTTGTTTGGACTCATTGGCCAATTGGTACAAATCTGTGTTGGGACTCTGGAAAGAGTCACAAGTTTTTCATTAGTGTCTTTTAACATTTCAGTAAGTATCTTTTCTGTATTCTTTAGTTTAGTATAGTATTCTTTAATATAATATAGTAATATCAAATAACCTAAAGACACCCACAAATACAACAGAGAACCTTTTCCCACAGCTCTGGCTGGCAGCAGTCAGGGCAGCAGGAGCCTGGCACTGGCAGAGGTGCAAGCAGCCCTGCCAGGTGTTCCTGAGCCCTGCTGTGGTTCTCTCCTGTGACTTGGGTGCACCTTAAGGGCTCAGGATTGGGAGGGTTGGGGTTTGGACAGGTGATGCCAGGAGGAGCAGAGTTTATTGGCTTGGGTACTGTGGCTGTAGGCTGGTATTCGCTGCTGCTGAAACCGGGCTCAGATGGGAACCAGGTTGATTTGGTGAGTTTGGCTGGGACCTCTGTCTGCAAAATTAAAAGGGAGACTCAGAGAGACACATGGCTTGCTCACAGACACACCAGTGTGGATGCAGCAGCTTCACAATCCTGTCTGTGTGTTCACCTGTCTCAGACAGAAAAGAAAGATGAAGCCGGTTTGTTTTTGAGAACAGGAGGAGATCAGGAGAGCAAAGGACCAGAGGAAAGCAAATGCTGTGCTGACTGGCAAAGAGACTGCTCTCTTTGTGTTCTTTGTGCTTGACTGAAACATCTTCACAGGATTTTTTTCCCTCTAATCTGGGAATAATTCTGATTTATTTTCAGCCTTCTATTAGGACGAGTCACGCAGCAGCGGCTGGCTGGCGGCTGCGTGCTCCTGGACGCCTCAGTGTGCTTCCAAGGGGCTGCTGCCTTCCTCACTTGGCACTGCAGTCAATTATTGTGTTTTCAATTATATATAAAAGGCAATGATGGAGGTTTTCAGCTTTTATGGCACCACAAATCACAGAGTCCTTCTCTGTGAAGAGAGGACTGCCACAGTGCAGCACGGGACATCACGGCTTCCCCATGCAGGCTTGCAGAGGGAGCAGGGCCATCAGGGACCCCCAAACTGCAAAAGGGACACCTGGGGAGGGCAAACCTTCATGGGCAGCTGCTCCTCTGCTCGGTCCTTCAGCCAGCAGCCCCTGGCTGACAGACAGGGCCGGGCTGTGTGGCCCCTGGGCTGGGCTGTGGAAGGGCAGGGAGATCTGTTTCTGTGTGCTTCACATGGTCAGCAGCACGGCTGTGGGGAGCTGTGCAGCTCGTGTGGGCAAGGAAGGGTTAAGGTGAGGTCATCCTTAGTGAGAAGGGTCATGGCACAGAGAGTGACACTGGCTGCAGAACTTCTGGGGGTGTTTATTCTCTTGCCAGCTCAAAGTTACTGGGTAGACCTGAAGCGAGTAGGCTGGGAAACTGTTGGGAGCTGGGATCTGTTTCACAGAATGATCCTTTCATTTTACAAAATGTCCTAACATCATTATTATTATTATTATTATTATTATTATTATTATTATTATTATTATTATTATTCCTACTACTACTACTATTATTATATATTTGCCAAGTTAGCCCTGGTATAAAAGGGCTTGGACTAGCAGATCAGGAATGTTTTCCTTTGAAATCAGGCAATATAAGGGAAAAAACAAGGCTATAATAGAGCATGAACAATCCTCCTCAGTAGCCAGAAGATGCTAGCTACCAACCAGGGATCTGAAAAGGACTCAGCACTGGCAGGCTTGGTCTTGACTTTGGCATTTGGGTACCTTAATGCACATTTAAATGCCCCACAATGGTCTGGTGCAAGGGCAGCTCTAGCACTTGTCAGCTTCTCTGGTTGCCTTTAGTAGAGGAGATATTAGCCAAGCCATTTTTATTGTGCTCTGCTGGCGGGGAAGGGGGTGTCTGAATGCATCACAGGCTGTGTTTCACCTGTGGCAGACTGGTGTAGCCCAGCAGTCAGGTCCAGGAGAGCGAGGCTGAGTGGGCAGGAGCAGAAATCAAATCATTGCCACACAGAGTGAACAGGAACACTTGAATTCTGAGACTCCAGCGAGAAAGCAAGTGAGAAAAATAAACAGAGGCTGTCAGCCAAACTGGATATATTGACTTCAGTACAAACTGGAGAAGGAGAAGTGATCCTGGTGACTGGGTGGAGATATTTGGAATGGTCCTGTTTCACCCAGAACACACCCTGCACCCCTGTGCTCCTTTGCATGGTAAGGGTTCAGGCAAGGAGGATTCCCAATGGTAAAGAAATCTGTTAATTCAGGGAGACAGGGACCAGAGAGACCACTGAGAGACTCAGTTAACTGCAGCTGGCTACCAGTGAAGGCTGGTTTTGAGCCTAAACTGGAAAAAAAAAAACAAAAAAACACACACACAAAAAAAAAAAACCACAAACAAACAAACAAAACTACTCCTAGAAAATGGCTGCTGGTGTATGTGCTGCACTGCTGCTGGGGATAATGACCTGGCATTCAGAATTTGCTGGATGTCAGGCACGACTGGGGGCACTGGGAATGCTGCTGACATAAATTAGGGGTGGGGGTGGAAGGACGTGCCAGGAGGACCGGAAGGATTCTCTGGAAAGAAAAGGAGCTTGCAATTGGTACTAGCAATAATTGCTTTCATGGATCAGGGTCCAGAGGACAAACAAACCCAAAGCTGAGGAGGAGGAGAGGGCCCTTGACTGTCCTGCAGTTTGTGGCTGTCTGCCCACAGGAAGGCAGAGGGTATCCTGTCTGGACTGGATAAATCTTGGAAATGGCATTTGAAGTAGACGTGAAATAGGGTTTGGAGGGAGCTAGAGCATGGGAGAAGATCTGGCTAGATGGAATATAAAATCCATTAGTGTCTTAATGCATAAATTGGCAGAACTGTGCAACAGCAATGAAAAACAAGCTACTGGGAGCCCAGACTGTTATTAGATTCTGGTGCCTCAGTGACTATGGAAGTTAGTATTCTGCAAGAGTCAGAGGTGCCCCAACAGGCACAGGTATACAGGGGTCTCCTCTGGTGCAGGGAGAGTCTCAGCTCTGCCCCCACACTCACTCCAGTGCAAACTGCTTACTGGAGAGTGTGCCTGAGGGTTTTTGTATTCAGCATCATGTTCAGGATAAAAAATGGGCTTTTCAGCAGCCTGTTCCTTAAACAAAACAGGTGAGTTTAGGTCTGGCTAACTGTGCAAGTATAATACAGAAATAGAAAGACTCATAATTGCCTTGCCTACAAAATGATGTTTTCCTGTAAAGGCTCCTGAAATAGTCAGAAGAGCTTGGGATGAGGGTCAGTTACCTTTCTGCAAGTATAAGCCTGAGATAAGTTGGAGTATGGGAAGATTAATGCCTTTGCTTTAATAGCAGGGCTTGATCCAAGCCTGCAGAAACTGCTGTAAGTAGCCAAGCGAGCCCAGAAAGCCTGGTGGATCAAGGAGTGCCAGTGCAATGACCCAGGGTGTGTAATTCCCCTGTGGGGCTGGCATTAAAGGGAAATAGAAAGATGCATCTGACTGCGGGTTTCAGAGCATTAAATGGCGTAAGTCTGCAAACATCACCTCTTTTGTTAAAATGCCAGAAATTACGGCTGCAGTACTACAAGGAGCTAAGTGGGTTTTGGCCACAGATCTAGCAAATGCGTTTTTCTTCAGCTCTTTAGCAGAGAAATGTTGGTAAAAGTTTGGAGTTTACAGTTCGGGAGGGGAAAAAAATATTTCACTCGAGTTCCTCAAGGATTTCACAAGCTCCTGTGATCCGTCACATACACATCACCCAAATGTGGGAGAAATTAGCCTGCAGGAAGTGTGTGACATCAGATGTGGCTCACACCTGAACTGGGTAGATTCTGAAGAACAAGTGTGTCAGCAGACTGGAAGATCTGGCTGCAAGCCAGGAGGGAGGAATGAAAGTCAACAGACAAAAGGTTCAATTAGTGCAACAAGAGGTAAAATATTTAGGAGCAATACGAGGTACTGAAGGCCAGGCTCCTGATAAACAGAGTGTGGAATTAATCCAAAGCTGCCCAGCCCCACTGCTCTGCCTAGCTAAGAGCACTGTACAGCACATTTAATTGTATGCAGGATTTTATTCTGATGTTCACTGAAGTGAGTCATCCTCCAGCTAAGCTTTTAGAGAAAACCAGGCAGTGGGAGCAGGCTATGGGAAAGCAGGCAGCTCAGTCAGGCTGAAGCCAGCCTAGCCCGAGCTGCAGTGCTGGGCTGGCTGGAGCCAGGCAGCTCCTCGTGCATGGTTTGCCTCTGTCAGCCAGGGAAAAAAGTGCCAATTTGGCAGAAAAGGAAAGATCCCGAGTTCCAGGCTATTGTCTGTGCATCTCCAATCGTATTGACACCGCAACTCCTTGTCAAAAGGAATGAGTATATTTAGTCTGGAAATCAGAAAAATTGGATTATCTCGTTGGAGGGCGGCCAATGGCACGACACCCTGGTCATGCTTCCTTGAAATACAAGGTGTTCAATACAGCCCAGGATGGCTCCTGTCGAGCTCTGGGCTGGAGCCCAGCCCTTGGTGGGTGTCTGGGGGAGTGAGGGCTGGACAGGACGCGAGGCACGGGCAGCTCTGAGCTCCAGTGGGCAGGGTGCTCCTGCTGTGCACTGGCCCGTGCAGCTTTGATTGTCTCTGTCAGGGTCCATCCCCACAGAGCAGAAATGTGCCCCACAGGTGCTGGGGCCGGAGCAGAGCGAGGCTGGCACAGGATGCGCTGCGGTGCGTGCAGAGAGGGGCGGGAGGCGGCGGGGCAGGGCTCACCTGGCTGGCGGCAGCAGTCCCACAGGCATTGTCAGCTCTGCTTCCCCACGGGCTGAGCAAGCCACCAGGAAGGATTGCATTCTGCTGAACAAGGTTTTTGCCCGTCTAGTTACAAAGCAGCAACTGCACGGAGCAGAACGCTCACAAACCTCAGGATGTGAGGAATTTAGCTTCCAAAGGAAGGTTGGTACGGGTGAATGGCAAAAAGTAGGATGTGGTGCTCCCATCTGAGTGACTCCACAAACAGCTACAGCCAGCCATGATTCTGTTCCTTTTAAGACGTTGACATGAAGTGAGATATGACTCTGAGAGGATTGGTGGTTAAAAACTTCCTTATCAGATGAATAGCAACTGAAGGGTCTCAGAGATTAATGAATAAAGGGATCTGACAAATGACTGCTGGATAATCAACAAATAGCTGAGCAATTAGGGCAAAATGTTCATAGAATAGATAAAAGGCAGAAAATGGTAAATAATCAACATGAAGAATGGTGAGTAGGGGTTCAGGCAGTATATCATGGGCTCCCAGCAAAGAGCACACCTGGGGCTGTGAGTGGGATGGATCTGGCACTAGCACAAATAAAGGCATTTCCATTGTTTATTAGTTCAAGTAAGTTCTGACAATGTCAGGCAGCTTCATCAATCACAGCCAAAGCTTTGGAAAGGAGAAAAACACTAAGCCATAAGAAAAGTTGTCTTTACTTTCCAGGTGACAGAAAGGAGTGAGTGTTAACCATCACCAGAGGTGGATCAGCACAGAAACATGGATCTGCTGTGGTGGGTAAGAACAGCTCTTCCAGCTGTATTGTAATGAATTTTACTGAAGCTGGGCACACGGCTGAGTGGTGTTGGGGTCTTTTTGTTCTGCCCACTGCATGCAGTGTGGTGGTGCCTGTGTTTCACACTGGAGCTGTCAGGGATGTCCCCTGAGATGCCCACATGCTCCCCTCTCTGTCAGAGCCCAGCCCTGCTGTGGGCAGGGTGCTGCTCAGTGGGATGAAGGCAGGGGGCTGCTCAGTGGGATGAAGGCAGGGGGCTGCTCAGTGGGATGAAGGCAGGGGGCTGCTCAGTGGGATGGAGGCAGGGTGCTGCTCAGTGGGATGGAGGCAGGGTGGTGCTCAGTGGGATGAAGGCAGGGTGCTGCTCAGTGGGATGAAGGCAGGGTGGTGCTCAGTGGGATGAAGGCAGGGTGCTGCTCAGTGGGATGAAGGCAGGGTGCTGCTCAGTGGGATGAAGGCAGGGTGCTGCTCAGTGGGATGAAGGCAGGGTGCTGCTCAGTGGGATGAAGGCAGTTTGCATCCTGGCTGCAGTGGGGGCTGGGCAGGAGCTCTCTCATCTCCGAGGTGTCCCAGCTCCCCATCATCCACAGCTGGATGTGTTCAGGGATGGCTTAAAGCTGCATCAGCCCCACTTTCCCAGAGCCTTCCAGCCAGTGCTTTGCTGTGGCTGGAAGGAAAACACCAGCTCGCCCAACAGTTTGAGAGCCCTCATGTTCTGTTTCCTTTTCTCTTCCCTCCATTTCGCAGCCCCATCCACTTTAATTTAAAAGGATTGTGTTCCCCCTTTCCTGAGAGGCCAGCGTGTGTCTAGCAGGCAGTGTAGACACAGCCATGCACTATTGTTCCTGTCACCTCTAATCATACAGCCATCACCATCATGCTAAATCCCTTCCTCCCATCTGCATCCCTCTGGATCACATCCTCCCTCAGCCCTCCTCTGGCTCTCCCCAGCCTGTGCAAGCAATCCAGCAGCTGAAAAGGGAGAACTGCCTTGTTAGGGTGGAGGGTCTTTTTCCTGTCAGAAGAACTTGTTTCTTCTGCCATGAGTCAGGATCTCTCGAGAGAAAGCAAGCTAAAAACGTCTTTGAGCAGCCTCTTCTGTTCTGCCCTCCTGGTGCCAGTTGAAAATGAGAAGAAAAGGGTGGGGGGGGAAGATTAAAAAAAATAAAGAAAAAGNAAACGTCTTTGAGCAGCCTCTTCTGTTCTGCCCTCCTGGTGCCAGTTGAAAATGAGAAGAAAAGGGTGGGGGGGAAGATAAAAAAAATAAAGAAAAGAAAAATATCTTCAAAAAGGAAGGCTCTTCCAGAGCCCAAACAATCAATGGGACAATAGGAGATGGGGATTGCAGCTCTGCTCCAGCCCTGGGAGCTGGGCTCTGAAGTGGCCTGGGTGATGAGCTGAAAAGCTCCCTGCTCAGGCTGCAGACAAAGCCTGGGCAGAGGGCAGAGGTAAAACCAGCTGGGACCTGCCCTTCTAACCAGGCCCACGCTGAGGGCTGGTGGCACTGGCCCAGGGCTGTGACCCCAGCCCCCAGCCCCCAGTGCATGCTCCATTTCATAGAGCCCATGGGTGGCTGTAATGAAGACACCTCACACTTGCACAGTTTTGTGTGTGACCTCTTTCTGCTTGCTACCAAAAACACAAAGTGAGAGAGTCAAGGATCATTAGCTGACGAGGCAAAACTGCCTCGTGCTTCTCTTTTTCTTGTGACTATCAGCTGCTTGGGAGGCAGAGGTGGCTTGTAATCCTTCCTGTGTCCAGA
This sequence comes from Urocynchramus pylzowi, assembly GCA_013397555.1. Taxonomy (NCBI): domain Eukaryota; kingdom Metazoa; phylum Chordata; class Aves; order Passeriformes; family Fringillidae; genus Urocynchramus; species Urocynchramus pylzowi. The sequence goes on along the minus strand of VZRH01004155.1, from coordinate 231,986 downwards.
ACAGGCTCCTGTGGAGCTTGGGAGCAAATGACACCAGAATTGCTGCAGTTTGGGCAGCTCCAGCTGCAGACTCCTCGTGCCACAACTCCTTTCCTGCCCAGAGGCTGTCAGTGGGCCCCAGAGAATCTGTAGGGTCTGGGTAATGCTGTCATTGGATGACAGAGATGTCAGCCCATCTCTTCCCAAATTTTCGGCAAGGAAGAAAGATTTGCAAACACCAGGGACCAGAAGAAATCCATTACCACCCCTCAGTGAACCTCCTGAGGGTCCCTGGCTGTGCTGCACAAGCCAAGGGGCTTTGGCTTCTGGAGAAGGTCATCAGCCTCAGCAGGGAAGAAAAAAGATGGATCTGTACCTCTGTAATTTTTTTTCTAGACAGGCTAAAGAAAACTTGATAGAAAAAATGTATGGTTTGAAACCTAAAGAATCAAGGGTCCATTTGGTAGATTTTCTTTTAAGTTTTGAGCTTTCTGGGGATTATTTTATTGTTTTATTTGATGGTTGGAATTTTTTTTTTTTTTTTTTTCATTAGAAATAGTGTCATTTGTCAAACAAGACTCCAGATTGATTTGGTTTTTTATGCCTAGCTTTCAACATCCTCAAAGGCATCTAATTGTTCAGGACATACTGAGTATCTGCACTTACAGAAATCAAGCCTTGAGTGGAACTCCCCTGAAAGCCAGGCACCGAGAAGCCAAGATTAGTTTTCAGAAAGTAAGTGGTTTTCATTTTTCGGTTTCTCAAGGACTCTTTCAAGGGCCAAGCAGATGGCTGGGAGATCTACAGAATGGAAACCTGCAGTTCTAATGGGGCCACACAAGTGTGTGTGGAGGGGGTTGTTTGTTTGGGGTTTCTTTTAGCTAAATTGCCTTTTTGTTTGACAGCAATTTACACTATTTATGCAGCTGGAATGCCAGTGCATTTTTATGTGGACTCTCCCTTTTCAACAAAGGACTGAGAAAATTGCCACACTAATTCTAGGAGCTTCCCAGCAGCTCTGAGGCATAACCAGAAGAGCAATTTCCAACTTAAAAATACGAAGGCAAACAACAGAAGAAAAGCAGAGATCGGTTCCAAAAGCAGCTCTGGCTCCACTCTGGGGGGTTTCATGGAGACATGGGGGTGTGTGAGGCCCAGGCTGGCCTCAGCTGGTTTCTCAGGAGCACTGGGGGCTGTGTTGGCCTTGGGCAGCGGTGAGCTGCCTGGGGGAGGCTCCTTGTCCCCGAGGTGTGAGGGCTGTGGCACAGGGAGGCAGTGGCAGCCCAGGGCACAGGTGTCCCCATGTCCCCAGCCCTGAGCCTGCCTGGCCCTGCTGCCCCCAGGGCCTGGCAGACCTTCCATGTGTTTGTACCTCGCTAAATTCAGGCTAATATCTTATTTCTCCGTCCTCTGCCCATCATTCCCAGGGTGATTCACTGGAGCCTGCTGAGGAACCCACCCATGTGAGGCCAGAGAGCACCAGGATTCCCTGAAGGAGGCACAGGAGTCCCTGCAAGGAGCCTCTGTGCCCCTCTGAGGGCACACAGGACTCAGGGCTGGAGAATGAGCTCCTCTCTCACCATCTGGGCTGGCCAAACTGCCTGCTGGCACAAGGAAACTGGGCTGATCTTGCACCTGCACGGGGAAACTGAGGCACAGGCTGGGGTGGTGCCTTCTTGGGGAGCCCCAGGTGTGCCCAGGATCCTGCACTCCCGGAGGCTTTCACTGGAGCAGTGCACAGACACCCCCTCATGTTTGCATGTGTTTGCTCTATGGCTGTCCCACTCGTTTGCCTTGCTAGCCTGTCACAACCACTACTAAAATATGCTTATCTCATATATGCAAATAGCAGGATATTTATAAGATTCTTTGAAATTTCCATAATTGTGCTGTTAAAAAAAAAAAAAAGTCTCTTTGCTTATCTCACAAAGTGTTGTAACCACAGTGTTACTTTTATTGAAATCCAAAAATCACTCAGCAAAATAAGAATAGTTAGAAAACTGTCAAGTTTTTATATTTTTGAAATAGAAGGGAAAGAAAGTGAGCAAACCAGGCTTTATTATTTTAAATTAGAAACTTTAATGTTCACCAAAAAGGATATAAACTGTAAATGTATTTTAGCAGTTCCTAGAGAAAAAGAGAGAGGTTTTAATAATAACACTGTGTGCTCCTATATCATTTTCATTAGAAAAATCTTGGAGCACTTTCAGCTTATTAAAGAATGGAATGCCTCAGAAGGCTCTTGGGAGGTACTACAGAAAAGTGAAGTAACAAATATAAATCCACATTACCCTCCATCCTGTGCTTAGCTGGAGCTTCCCAGCCATCCTTGGGATGCCCAGCTCCCTGTCACCCCTGGCAGGGCAGGAGCTGCCCGTGGCTCTGCCAGGGCCCCTCTGCTCCCAGCTGCTCATTTTGTGGGTGAGTGAACCAACACAGGGAAGGATTTCCCCAAATCTTGTGTCCTGCCCCGGGGGGACACCCCAGGAGCTCTGCAGGGACTCCTGTGCCTCCTTCAGGGAATCCTGGTGCTCTCTGGCCTCACATGAGTGGGCTCCTCACACAGGGACACGTCCAGGCAGGCTCCAGTGAATCATCCTGGGAATGATGTGCAGAGGACAGAAAAATAAGATATTAGCCTAAATTTAGCAAGAGTTGTAAAATGTTCACGGGAACAACAAAAGGAGGAAGAGAGGCTGTAAAGGTAGGGGGCATTCCCTGCTCTGATGAAGAAAATAATATTAAAAACTCCCCGGTGTTTAATTTCAGGAAATACAATAGACAGAGCGAGTGCCCAGAAGAGGAACAGCATGTTAACATATCTTAGATAAACAGGAGCCAAGTTGTTACCCTGACAGGAAAACGAGAGAGCCCATCCATGCAATGGGGGAGAGCAATAAATTAAAAACCAGATGGTTCGGAGATGTGATTGCGTCTTCAGCTTCAGCAGGAAGAAAGAAGGGGAGTGCATGTGTATTGCAGGCAGGCCAGGAACACAAAAGCTTGGAAGAAACACAGGAACAGGAGAGGCAGGCTCATCAGAATGAAATTAATTAAAAGAGCAGGACCTCAAGTTATTTTAGGTCCCAGTGGTAGAAACAGCAGAATTCCAAGCTCCATTCTTCATTTATACATAAAGTTTCCTATTTCATCCATGCTCAAAAAAGGACCTCTTCCTTTCTGAGCTAGATAGTGAGTCAAGGCAGATGGGAATTATTCTGAGCTTGGAGAAAACAAAGAAGCACAAATTAATGGCTTACTGGCAGAAAGGCAGTTTAAAGCACTTTGCCAAAGCACATTTTATTCCTACCCTTATCCTACATAGATATTTTTTCCTTTAATTCTGTTCAGCACAGAAATGCATGACTAAGCAGAGATACATATCTGCATCGTGCATAGGCTGGAGGGGGCATTAAAACAGGCAAAAAGCAGACAAAAGGAGTGGGGGAGAGCCTGTAATGGCTGGTGCAGTGACTTAACAACTCGCTGCATGTCGTTCAGCACACAGAAAATAGAACAGCCCCATCTTGCCAGCTTGAACTCTCTCATCCCATCACTTCTGTGTGGGTTTACATGCATCTGCCTGCATTCTGTCACACATAGATGGACATATGCACATGCACACCCACCCCTGAGTGCTCCACACGCACCAGCACCGACTGGGTGGGGAGGAGTCCTGGTGGCCACGGGCACCTTGGCCAAAATCCCTCCTCTGCCACAACAGGAAGCTGTGACTTTGGCTTCAGAAGTGGCAGGGTTTTACTCCAGCCTCCTTTGCAGCAGTAAAGCTTTAAATCCACAGCAAGGCTCTCCCTGCCCGGGATTACATTCGGCCATTTCTGTGAGAAGTCTGGAAATCGTTTAACTGTGCAAATTTATCATGCATAAACAATTTAAGTTATGATACCGATAATATTTCAGTCTTAATTTGGCAAAATGATGGAGGCAGAAACTCAAACTGCACTTGTGTTTGAATAGTGTTGATTCTTCCATAACTTTCAAGACCTCAATTTGATATCCCCTGGGAGCAGATTCCCTCTGTGCTTAGGGTGTCAGAAGCAGGAGATCAGGAGGTGGAGGTTCAGTTCTTGTTATGAGATTTTCAGCTGCTTTCTTAACTTCTTGTCACCTCTTTTCCCCTTGTGTAAAATTAGGATAATGACATTTCTTCATGTGACAGTAGCTTAAAGCGTTCATGTCTGAAATGCTCAGGTGGAAGGAGTTATACACTTCAGAGATGATTGTTTATTACCACGATTGCTATTACTGATATTTCTGAGAGTTTCACTCTCATCTATGTAATAAGGGCAAAATATTATGAACATTTTGCCTGATTTTGAACTTAAAACCAATTTTGTTCTGAATTAGTTCCTTTGAATAGAATTATTCCTGAACTACATCAACTGGGGACCAGCTGCTGACCCCATGTGTTTAAGAACTACAGATAATCACCGATGAAAAGAGACAAAAATACATTTTATCTAAGAAGTATCTAATGTTGTGATAGAAACTGAAATTAAAGTATAATCCAGAGAGAGAGGGGGAGAGAGAGAGAGAGAGGGAGAGAGAGAGAGTATTCTTTAATTAAAATCAGCTACCTCAAAAGATGGATTTTCTCAGGAGTGAAATTTGCACTGTGCTGAAGGCTTTCCACTTAAATCCTTGATGATGCAAGGAAAAAGAATTCTCAGGGAGTAATATTGGCATTAGCAGATATGCCACATGCCACTGCACAATAAGGAAAAATCTGCAGAGAAAAAGATGTGTGGCCAGTAGAACAGGAAAGATGCACAAAACAGGAAACTCCCCGAAACACAAACACATGATTGTTCAGCAGCAAACGAATAGCTTGGCAGAGAAAGGGACACGAGATAGAGGCCTGAAGACAGAGGAAGAAAAATAAACCCAGAAGCAGCAGAGATCAATGAAAACAATGGGCACTTTCTGGCAGGAGATGTGTTAAAAAGACTGGAGCAGGGCTTTGGAGAACGTGTTCAGAAGGATCCATGGCCCTCCCACACCCCCGTGGCAATTCCTGGTCCCACGAGCACAGGTGGCTGCAAGGTGTGGAGATGGGGTGGAGCCAGCCCGGCAAGAGCAGGTGAGAAACAGCATCCCTTGGGGCACACCTGGGGCTGGTAGCACTGCCTTCCTCACTGCAGAGCTGATGGTGCTGCTGCTGACTGTGAGGAGGGTGGTGGTGGTGGTGGTGATGATGATGATGATTATGGAGGTGGTGGTGATGATGATGATGGTGGTGATGATGATGATGATGATGGTGGTGATGCTGCTGCTGCTGATGATGATGATGGTGGTGGTGATGATGATGGTGGTGATGGTGATGCTGCTGATGATGATGATGATGATGGTGGTGATGGTGATGCTGCTGCTGCTGATGATGATGGTGGTGGTGATGATGATGGTGGTGATGGTGATGCTGCTGATGATGATGGTGGTGGTGATGATGATGGTGGTGATGGTGATGCTGCTGCTGATGATGGTGGTGGTGATGATGATGGTGGTGATGGTGATGCTGCTGCTGCTGATGATGATGGTGGTGGTGATGATGATGGTGGTGATGGTGATGCTGCTGATGATGATGGTGGTGGTGATGATGATGGTGGTGATGGTGATGCTGCTGCTGATGATGGTGGTGGTGATGATGATGGTGGTGATGGTGATGCTGCTGCTGCTGATGATGATGGTGGTGGTGATGATGATGGTGGTGATGGTGATGCTGCTGATGATGATGGTGGTGGTGATGATGATGGTGGTGATGGTGATGCTGCTGCTGATGATGGTGGTGGTGATGATGATGGTGGTGATGGTGATGCTGCTGCTGCTGATGATGATGGTGGTGGTGATGATGATGGTGGTGATGGTGATGCTGCTGATGATGATGGTGGTGGTGATGATGATGGTGGTGATGGTGATGCTGCTGCTGATGATGGTGGTGGTGATGATGATGGTGGTGATGGTGATGCTGCTGCTGCTGATGATGATGCTGATGATGATGCTGCTGATGGTGCTGCTGCTGCTGGCAGCTGTGCTGGAGGGGAGCACTTCCCCTGGCGCCCCGTTGGGAATCCTGCTCCCTTCCCGGGTTAGCTGCCATCCCAGCGGCTCCCTGCAGCACAGGGAGGGCTCCTGGCCAGGCAGTGTGCAGGATGGCTCTGGGCCTGGCCCTGTGGCACTGCTGCCTTGCAGAAATGCCCCTTCCCCAGCACTGGTTCCACTGTGTGCTGAGAGAAGGCTGGAGCAGCTACCTCACCTGCTTTCCTCTTTGCACGTGCAAATCTCTCTTGCAGGAATCTTGTCTAACAGCCAGGTGGGCTCTGTGAGAAGTGGTTCTGCTGCAGTGAGGAAAATATATCTATTTTTTTAAACCTTATTTTTTTTCCTTCTTTTTCCAGAAAAAATATTTTAGGTCTAAAGTAGAGGAGCTGCTGCAGAGGTGTCCCATCTCTGGGGAAATGGGCAGGGTGTGGACAGCAGCAGAGCAGCCTCCCTGTGCTCAGGGCACCTCATTGCCAGGGAGAGGACACACAGAGCTCCTGTAAATGCCTCACAGCTTTGCTCCGTGTGATGCAAATGTTTTTGTAGAAAGAGCCTAGGCCCAAATTGTTAGTGTAATATTGGCCACGATATTGCAGCCAGGAAGGATGGGATATGTAGCAGGGGACATCTTAATGTGTCAGATTAGAAAACCTCTGCAAATCTTGGCTGAGTTCAGGTTCCCAGAGAGCTGATGTGGATTCAGGACAAATTTCAGTTCAAGCAGAAGGGTTGGCTAATCATTAAAATACATCATACAGGTAATCTGGCTCACACTCCCAGACCTTTAGAGGTGTTTTAATATCCACAGCACTCCAAGTGCTAAAACAGCTTGACCAAACTTGGCATTCAGCATCTCCTGAAAGGAAAATAGAACTCAGAGCAGCAGAAGAGCGAGGCCTTCTCAGTGGTGTGACTCACATGGGGAATCAGTGGCTCTCCTGAGCTGAGCTCCACGTTCCCAGAGCTGTGGTTTCTCAGCACCCCTGTGCTGCCCAGCTCTGCCAGCCTCCTGGCACAGGTGGCACGAGTGCACGGGGCTGGTGTCCGTGGGAGAGGAGAGGAGAGAGCTGGGAGTCAGGCCTGCTGGGGCGTGCTGGCGAGCAGCGTTCACATATTAACAGATTTCCACTCAAACTGGCAAATAGGGATGTCTATGTTAGAAATGCTGTGTGAAAGCCAAGGCAACAAAAGTCAAAATGTGCATGCGAGAATATGTGGCACACACAGTATATGTCACAATGTTTACCATCACTTCAAAACATGCACCCGCCCACAGTTCCTCACTAGCAGCATCCTGGAACTTCTCCAATTGGGATTTGCTATATGAAGCAAAAGTCAATTAAAATCAGCCATTATTGTACAGATCATGGGATCCATAGTACGAGATCCCATACTCATCCCAGATGCTCATTAATAGCAGTGTGTTGTAAACAATCCAGGACAATTGCTTGGGGTTTGTAGACTTTTCTGATGGCTGTGTTTGCTCAGTTAACATACAACATTTTTAGATGGGTTGGATTAAAATTTTTAGCAAATATCAAATTCCCCAGAAACACAGTTCTGTTGCATTCTGGAACTGTTTCAAATGTAGGTCAGAGTCAGTAAGTGTGCTTAGCTAATGAAAACAGAGGCGGGGGAGAAAGATTTGGGGAAGGGAATTCTGTCTGCCCAGCTTGCTAGAGGAGCACCAGCTCGCCCACCTTCCTTCAGCAGGGCCTGCTGTGGGTGAGGTGTGGTGACTCATCTCTGCTTCACACCAGTCCCACAGCTTCAGCCTGGAAAGTCACCACCTGCTGAAGCCTGGTGTGCTGCCTTGGGCTCCCTCAGTGCCTTGAGGAGCTCCTCCCTGCAGTTAAGGAAATGTGATTTTCCAGGGAGGTAAAGTGTGCAGTCCCCTCTTCAGAAGCTCATGTGACTGTACAAATCCAAAATCATGATTATTTGTGAAGATTTACTGGCCTGATTCTGTGAAATCCGTGCAAGAATGGCCTTGAGCTGAGATCATTTTTGGGGTAGGTGGAGGTTTCCATTCCTTCAGACAGAGCCAAACACCAACATCCATCTTCCAGCTCCCAGGTAAGGCCTAGCCAGAATTACAGGTGAACCTGACCCATCAGTCCTGCTCAGAAACAAAAAACTGGCAGGGCTTTTTAGTCAAATAAAACATCAGCTCAATAAGAAACAAACATCTTTGTTTTGGAAAAAGATTGCCCCACCCCTACACACACATAAACACAAATTTTTAGGGCTGATTTCTAAACAAAAACTCTGTAATTAGCACAAATTTTTTTGTAATTAGCAAGGATAAGTTTTTTGCTTTAGTGCCAATATCAGTAACAATGGAAGTGCACTTGCTCTTTTGTTTTCAACTCTTTCACTATGTCTTTATGTTTAGTTTCAAGGTGAGATCAGTATCTGGAAACATGATGTAATTTATGCTGTTATCATTTTATGAACTTCAGCAAATCTACTCCTGATAATGTATTATAATTATACTGGTAATCAGAACTGGATTTGAAGATGCAGGAAGCCTGGTGCCAACTGCCACTGTGTGTCTGACCAGATCACAAAAGGAAAACAACAGTTACTGGCATTTATTGTCAGGGGAGCTTCAACTCAGATCTGCAGGCAGATACGGACTGCAAAAATTAAATGGCTGTTCATTTCATATGTATACCTAATTTCTGTGGATTTTGAGATTGGCATCCTAATCTCTGTCATGCTTGTTCCCATTTTCTTCTCCTCAGTTTTTCTTTAAGGGAAGCTTCCCTACTCTAAAGCCAAATGCAATGTTCCCTGCTGTGATGGATTCCTTCTTTTTCCTTCCTAATTGGAGCCATTTCATCAGATCGAATTTTGACAAAGATAGTAATTGTCATCCAATTTTAAGGCAATGACAAGATCAATATGAATTCTCAGATGACAAGTATTATTACTGGGTGAGCACAAAGAAACAAAGAAAATGAAAAATCCATGTTCTAGGGATCAAAACAGTTAGAGGCACATGCTTGCCTTGATCCACGTGGATGTGAATCCTGCTACAACAATAGAGGCTGTGCCTGTGGATGGATGGGGTAGAACAGATGGCCTTTGCCAGGCAAATAGTGCAGGAAAACGAGCACCCAGTGCTTTACTACATTGCAGTTTGGGTAATGTGGGAGTCAATTAACTTGCCACCAAACAGGCTTACAGGGAAAATTACCCACGGCCCCATCTCAGAGAATTCTGCTCCTCCTTAACATTTTGTGCTCCTTCTGTTCCCCGAATGCCAGGAGTAAATACCCAAGAAAACCCTGCTTCCTTAAGGTAAATGCATTCAAACTGTATTTATGTAGGCAGAAGTACTTGATTATTTTTATAACATTGTTTAAATGGGATGATCTGATTAGTTAATGGCCCAAAGGGTTCAGACAGAGTTCAGATAAGGATCTAAAATGTGCAGCACCATCTTCAGACGTTTTCCACACCGTGGTGGTTTTGGGAGGGATTCTGCCACGTATGCATAACTTGCCAGGTACTGTCACGTTGTTTTAGCAGGTTCACCCTGCAACAAGACATTTCTGCAAGGCATTTGACCCTCAGAGTTCAGCTCCTGTTCTGTATTTGCTCCTCAGAGTGCATCCAGGTTTCCAGTGCAGGGCTGCTCTGCACATGCCTGTCTGGCTATTAAACCAGACCTGCTGCCTTCCCACCCCCAAAGTGTTAAACCCAAGGAATTAGAACCCGCCTGGGGTTGGTTTTTTTTCTTTTTCTTTTTCATTATTTATATTCAAAATACATTTTAACTGAGGAAAGGCAAAATAATACATGGTTGTCGTGCTAATTGGCAGCTGCTAAGGGTAACAACCGTGACAAGTTTCAGCTCTGTCCACTTCAACCCAGCCAAGTCATTAAGGGTTTCCAGGCAGAGAATTGGGTTATGAAACCCAATATTCACTGGTGGCTCTGCTGGTATCCCTGCATTGCTAAGCACGTTCTCAGCCACCCCAATGCAGGTTCAGTAGGATTATCATCCGTGGAGGAAGGCCTCAGCCAAGCACTGAAAAGATGTTTGTTAGCCTCCAAAATATAAATAAAATATTTACAAAGAGAATAATTGACTTTTGATGTTTACTTCAGGCTATGGTTAAGCAGGCAGTGTCTGTGCTGAGCAATGCAGTGACCACCTGCCACAAATGCTGTGATATTTGACAGATCCCTTTCTGCCAAGAACTATAATTCCTATTTAAATCTAAATAGAGGAGCCATGAATGCAGATTTCTCACCACAAAGACACTGATGTTAATCCCCAGTACAGAAAAATAAGAAAAGCCAGAACGTTTTATTGGATTTTATATGGAAGATAATTAAACAGTATTTCTTTTTTACTTGGTATACAGCATCCCATCAACCTTCCTGCTGAAATTTGTTTCTAAAGAAAGCCAGAAAGTTTTATTACATTTTTATGTAAAAGAAAATTAGCATTTTGTATATTTGAACTTACATTACAATAACAAAAAAGTGGGTAAACAAAAAAATGACCAAAGAATGATGAAAATAAACAAAAAAAAAAAAAAGTAAGGAAAGCACAACACTCTTCTCATAGACACAATTTCATATTCTAAGCATGCAAACCAAATAACTGTTTGTGTGCATATGTATGTATTGTATATTTTCACGTACCAAGCAGTTCTGGAAACCTAAGCTGGTGGAAGTTAGGAAATGCTAGAATTAGATGTGCTTGCACACCCCTAATTTGGCCTTTTTGATTGTGTACACAGAACGTATGCTGGGTGGTTTTTTTTTTCCACACACACACCCCACAGAAAATGGTGCAGTGTAGGCAGAAAATTGGCTGTGAGAATGATGTAATCTCTGAGAGAGCTGCTTTGCAGGAGCATGTTTCTTCTCTGCCCACAAGCCAGTTTGGTATTTTGGATGTACCCAAGGAAGTTCTCGTAGCATGTTCCCCAGCAGGTGGGTGCTGCCAATCTGGGGCTGAGCAAAATGTGTCTGAGGGTGCATTTAAAGAGAGCTTCTTAATAGAGGGGAGGGGGCAGGGGGAGCTGTATCCAAGGCTGCATCCTCGGCATTTAAAAATGTTTCACTTCAGCCTGCGCTGCCATTTACTGCATTATGTGATGCATGTGGATTTTCCAAACAAAAGATGTTTATGAGGAGAGTATATTTTAAGATCCCTTTCATGACTGCACAGACCCCTCTCCAAGCAGATGGCCTGACAGTTGCAAGGAAACTATTCATAAGGCAGAAGTAGCATTTAAAATTCTTTTTTTTTAAAAAAAAAAAAAGACAGTTTGTTCCCCGTGTACATTTTAAGCAGGTACTAATTCTGTCTGTGACAGCACCTTCCCCAGCCCAGCAGCACCATAGCAGCCTCCTGGCTGCTCCCATGCACAGGGGACCACTGAAATCCCAGTTCCACTCACTGCTAACTTGGAGGAATATTGGAGATAGAACAGTTTCCCTTGTGTACCCAAAATAGGCGGGATCCACAGAGAAAATGTTTGCTTGGCGTCTGCGAGTGTGCAGAAACAGGAATTTTCCAAGGACGTGAATATATTTAATTCCATTTTCATTCTCAGCCTTGACTGCTACCTAGACGTTGTTAACAATCTTTGGGGAGAATAACCAGCTGAGAACAAAGTAACTAAACCTGAGCCACTTCACCATTCCTGAGTTCATGTATTCATGGAGAAATCTGGAAGCAGTGGCTGCACACAGCTGCATTTGCTGACCCTTTTAATTGCCTGCTACAGAACCTCCTGCTTGAAGGAAACGAGCGCTTCCATATCATGCACTTGATAAATAAATAATGCCATCCCTCTGGAGACAAGAATGCCATCTCTAGCACAAGGACAGGGACTAAGTGTCCTTCCAGTTTGGGGAGATGGTTTGTTTTTGCTTTTCCTTCACCTCAGGAACTGAGACTTATTATTTGTCACATCAAACACATTTAGAAGTATTTCTGAAAAATTTGCCTAATATCCTGCAGCAATGAGTTGCAGGGTTGATTACACACTGCACGAATGTTTTCAGCATTTTTCCTTCACCTTTCCATGCATATTTGTGCTTCAGAGAAAACAGAATAAATAGCCCCTTCGCTTCTGTTATATCATCTTTTACTCTTGTGTTTTGTAAACTAAACAATGCTAGTCTTTTTAATCACTTTTTAGATGGAAGCCTGTTTCCTCATGTGTTTAATAGTTTTTGCTGCACTTTTTTGCTGCAGAAGTACATACATGTGGGCACATACACCCAGGAGCAATCAAAAAGGCTGCTAAGAACAGGTTTTAAGGCTTTGCAGAGGTTTGCTCTTTGCTCCCAAAACAATTCCTGTTCGTCTCGCTCTAAATTCGCTTTTGGAAAGAGGTAACTGAGCTGAGCAGGTGCTGAGCTGTGTGTGCAGATGTGCAGGTTGCAAAGGGAGCAGCAGGACAGGGAGGCTCCAGGGCTGGGGCAGCAAAGCCAGAGACTGGAGCAGGGCAGGAAAAGGTTTGTGCTGTGTGAGGATGGGCCTTCCAAAGGCACACCCTCACACAGATGACTTGTGGGTGATGTTGTTCCATCCTCCTGAGGCTCTCCTCCTCTCCAGGCTGCCTTTGTCCCTCTCTTACCCTGCACAGCTTTGCTCTCCCAGCTGGGGAGGGCAGATCTGGTGCTGCTGCTCTGCTCAGCCCAAAAGGGAACATGAATGAGGAGTAAGAACCTGGTGAAGGTGATGCCTGGAGAGGCTCCCTGGAGCAGAGGCTGGGCAGAGTTAAAGAATAAAGCAGGGATTTATTCAAAGGCCTTCACAGGATTCACCTTGGGCAGTGCAAGAGCCCAGCCATGGCTCTGCCCAAGATGGACAATGGGTCAGGAGTGTCACACTTTGATAAGCTCTGGCCCATTTCCACACTGGGCTCACTGCCCAGTTCCAGCTCAGGGGATGCTCCAGTCCCACCCTCCCAGGCTGCTCCCCTCCATTCCCTGCTGGTTGCACTTTTGGGGCTGAAGCTGCAGCGCTGTCCTTGGCTCTGGGGCTGGGAAAGGATTGTCCTGTGTGCCTGAGCTGGGAGGAGAGCTGCTGGCACTGTGTGTGGGGGGCAGAGTTATAAACCAATGCAGTGCAGAGGCTGGGAAATGTGAAAGCTCAAACTGAAGGCACCAAAGTCTCCAGGAGAAATGTGCTCCCCAGCTGGGACCAGGGTCCTCATGGAGGTGCAGTCAAGGCACTTCTCTTTTGGCAGCCTTTTGTTCCCTGCCCTGCAGAAGCTTTTTGCTTGTTCCTTTCTGGATCCAGAATCTCTGTGTATTATACAGGCTAGAACCTTTCCTGGGGGAAAGCAGCACACACTTCATCAGGGGAGTGGACTGGCTCTACTTAGGTTAGCTGAAGACCAAGGCCAAATATGTTTTGCATAGGATTCCCCCAGTCTATTTTTAGCCCTCCTACTTTCCTTTCATTCTTAAAATCAACCTGAATATATATATCTTGTCCTTGGAAAGGTCTTTGCTAATCCTGTTTGTAGTTTGAAATGCTATGTAAACATTTCCATTGTGGATTAATGTGCTTTTTCAAAGCAGTGGAGATTTTTAAGAGTGCCATTAATTCAGAGAAAGACACTTCTGTTACTATTATGGTTCTTTTGGAAACTTAATTTCATTCAATGCCCTTTTGAAGGCTTTGCACTAGAGTGTTAAATGAATGCTATCAAAGGCCATATTAAAGAGGATTGTATATAGTTGACCAGGGTTCATGCTAGGGCCTAGTTTTAGACAGTATCTTACATTGAAAATATGGTTCTTCAATTATACCTTCTATTGCAGAAATGAAATTACCTTGAATGCTTGGTGTAGTAGGCTTATTTCTTAGAATACAATAGAAAATGGTCAAATTCTTCCTCACAGTAAAACATATCTGATTAAAAAATGAAAGAGAGAGAAAAATGTGAAAAGCAAAATCAGTCATAAGAACCCTGGGATCAGTGAAAAGACAGCTTGGACAAAGGCTCTCCATTTGAGCAGCCCAAATAATTCCAGGATTGTCTGAATGCTTCAAGTAGAAGTGTCTAAAGTGCCTAATGTTCTGCCAGCTGATTCAGGATGCTGCAAAGGGGGATCAGAGGGCCAAAGTGAATATGCAGAAGCTTTTAAATACATTCCCACTATTCACAGTAATCAAAGTAACTTGCAAATACATCTTCTTAGCAAAACTTAACATCTTTGAGATCACAATCATAAAAAATAATTGATACAATTAGAGGTATGAAGCTACATTTTGTGTAACTGCAGCTATTCACATTTATTACATTTCTAAGTGTTTTCTTGTCTGCTTTCCCAACTCATGACGTACGTCTGATTTATTTGGAGAGTTATAGTGATTGCAGTCCTTCCCCAGTTTGTTTTTTGATTTTTTCTGCGGTGTTTTAGGTGTGTTTTCAGCGTGCAGAGGGTGCAGCCCTGCAGGGACACAGCAGGCCTTGGCCAGGCTGCTCTGGCAGGCAGTGCTGGCACCTTGGGCTTGGCATCGACTGAATTGAGTGGCTGCTGCTGCTGCTGCAAACACACACAGCCTGCTGGGGAGCTCCCAAACAGCCTGCCTGCCTAATTCCAGGATTACAGTGCTTAAGGACAGGTAAGGATGATGAGCAAGTGGAAAGGATCTTATGTCCTTACACCCACAGGGAGTTCCGTGCCTCTGTCCTGCTGGCATTAGGCATGTAAGCCTCTCATTCATCCACCTTGGGAAGAGTGATCTGCTCAGCCCTCGGTGTTTTGCTCAGGTTTTGATGTGCTAGCTGAGAGAACTCCGTGATTGCTTGTGTGTATGGGAATTAATTATGAATTTAGGCTGTGTGGAGCAGTCTTGTGGACTGGTGCTTCATTAGCAACCTGGTCTGCTAGCCACTGCACTGCTGAGTGCCTCGGTTCACACTGCAGATAGCATCGCCAGAAGGAGCAGGCATTTCTGTGGAATTTGGGATCTTTCACCAGCTCTTTGCATTAAATTCTTACCATCCTCCTCTTAGCAGGAGGGCAGCTTATGGTGAGAGGCCAGAGCACAGGATAAGTGTTGTTCTCCCTGCTGAAAAGTTATCCTATGGAAAAGATTCCATTGATTTTCTTTCCCAGAGAAAGCAAGTTAGAGTGCAGGGGTCTGGCTTGCTGGGCATGGACGTGCACCTCGAGGCTCTCATGCTCCTGCTGGCTTCAGAGACAGAGGAAAATGTCCCAAGAGCTACAGCTGAAAAGCAGAACACAGGAGTGAAGTGATTATTTTCTTCATTCAACCAGTCTCTTCTTATTTGTAAACTAATTAAAATTATTCTTAGGCAATTTGATACCCCAAGCCACCACCTGCAGGAACCTTATTGTTTGGTAAAAAGGAATCATTTTTGTTTTCCATAAGAGACCTGGGTAGGACAAAGAAACATTTCTATATTGTATGCACTGGCAAGAAGGATTAGACAGGCTGTAATCTTGGTCAGTCTGACTTCTACAATTATGGAAAATTACAAAGATTGATGTTAGTTGCAATTTATCTTATTCACAAACTGGTACAGGATGAATTTTCTCTTTGAAATACATATTTCACTAAACCTGGAGTACATATGAAGTGATTTCTTTTTCTTTCTTTTCCCCATCAGATTGATAATAGTCTATGTAGGAAAGAGCTGAAAAACACAAAAAGAAAAAGTTGGAGCTATTTGAATTGTCATGGCAATATCCTGGATTTTTCAAGAAGTTTGGTTCTGTTTAGCTAGTCACTTTAATTTTCCTTCACTAACTTGTCTCCATTCTCTGCCACAATGATAATTCTTTATATGACTGTCAGCCCTTTGCATTGTGACAGCTTAAATTAATGTTTTGATATTTCTCTCTTTGTAAGAATACAACAAAGAAGACAACTGCCAAGGATAGGACAGAAACTATATGAATGTAAAACAGACACTGCGCACCAATAAAGCCAGAAGGAATAATTTTCATGTTATTGCCTTGTTAATAAGCTTTTGCAACAACTAATCCTGAATTTTTCAGGTTCCCTAGGCTAGTATGGCGCTGGTGCTTCATCTGGATTGTGGGGAAGCTCTTTCAGGAGACCTTGGGCATTTCTGGGAATGCTTCAGCCCATTTGGGCTGGGGAGGTTTAATAGCTCAGGCAGGCTGGTTGAGCCTCTGGTACTGCACTGACCACAGGTGTGAGCTTTGGTGGATTCGCTTGTTTTGCCCTCATAATCATAACACAGTTCTGCACAGTGAAAACCCTTTTGCAAACTAATGCATGTTCATCTCATTTTTACACACCACCTCCCCAAGTGTTAAGAAGATCAGTAAGAAGAATTCCAAAGGGAAGGTGAAGGAGGAGCTGGAAGGATTTGATTTGGCACTTACAAAAGAAATGATGAAAAGGAATTGTCTTTAAGATTTGGTGGAGGTTTACAGCAATCCTTATCTAAGGTTCAAGGCCTTTAGCAGCATCGCTCCTGCTCTTAATGTATGCTTCGAAAATCCCAACCCATCTGGCATTGCTGTAAATGAAGCTTGACTTCAATGAGGATGGTGTTTTGCAATGTTCTTTAAAAAATCCTTTTAAAAAGATCTGAGATATCAGATGCAGTTTAATGTTTCAGTATAGCTGAGGATTTCATTATTACCTTCTCTCATTTTTATCGTTTTCCGTCTGTTTCTCCTCTCACACACTCCTTCAGGACCTGGCCTCACCTGAGAAATGAGGAATTTAAATGAAAGTAGAACAAAAAAAAAAAATCAATTAATCCATTCTTTGTGGCAGAAGCCACCAGATGATGCTGTTACTCTTACAGCTTCTTAGCATGTGAGCAAGATTTCAGTTTTTGAAGGAATGTTGCATTGTTATTAGCTTAGTTTTACAGTAATCCTCTGAGAGAAGCTACCAGCAGAGTGTGTTTTCTGCTTTATTCTCTGTAGGATGCAGTTCTTAGGACAAATTACATTCCTTGGAGTTAAATGTGCAGTGCCATACTGCAAAGTAGTGTGTTCCAGTAGGAGGAGGATCTCCTGTGATGACTGCAGATACCACTGTTACAAGGCAAAAATAATAATTAAAAGAGGAAAAAGCATAAAGAAAATGGGTTTCACTTAGGAGAAAGTCCACATTACTTCCTGTTTTATCAACAGATCAGTGCCAAACCCCCAAATTCTGTCACTATAGAGAAAGAAGAGAGAGTTGTCACAGATGGAACACGCTGAAGAAGGAGAGGACACTCTCGTCACTGTGGATGTGCTGGGCCACGTCTGAGAGCCATCAGGAGAGCACTGTTTGCATCTCAAAACATCCCTTGACCTGTGCCTCTCCCTCTTTACCAGAGAGCTGGTCCCAGAGAGCTTCAAAGAATAGATCAAAAGTGTGAGCTGTACTATTTATCTCAATGGACCACAAGTGCTGAAAGCTAGAGATGAAAAATTTAACATCAGATTTGTCAAATATTTCACTGCTGATGGGATCATTTCAGCAGAAATGACCAATGGCAGTGCTTATCCATCAAATTGAAGGTTTAATATAAAAAATAAATAACGTGGGAGATAGGGCTTCTAGGGGATGATTCATTTATGCATTTTAATTAAAACACTTGATTGTTTAAATGCAAATGAAGCAAACTCAGAAATGCCAGTGCATCGCATCAGCGTGCTGGAAACGCCGGCGGCGGCCGGGGCTGGGCTCGCTCAGGTGTGCTGGTGGCAGGGAGGCACACGGGGAGGTGTCACTGTTCTGCAGAAGGGATTGCCACCAGCTGCTCCTGACTCTGCTCCTGCCAGCAGGAACAGCCCAGGAGAGCTCCTGCCCCAGCCAAGCCGTGCCTGGACACCGAGCTCCAACTGGTGCTGAAGCGCACGTGTCAGCGTTCAAGCAGTGCCAGGGCTGAACGAGGTAAGGTCAAAGCAATCCAGAGACTGCCCTCCGTGTAACTGGGATTATCTCTGCCCTGGGGTTTCCAGGCCTGACCACCATTTAATGTAGAATAAGTTCAGTTTATGTTTTATAGATCTGACAAGAAAGAACAAGCAGGCACACGCAGAAACCAAGCGAGCCCGTTGCAGAGCTGATGCATCCAGGCTTCGCTAAGCCAATTAAGCAATCAAATAAAGGCCACAACTGAAATGGACTCACAGATCAGTGAAATCAAATGGTGAAAATTAATATACTAGGAAATTAAATCAGAATTATAAAGCTGAGACTGAGTTTGATTTGTCAGTCTTGGGATGGGGATATTTACAGGGAAGCAGCTGTTTTCTTTGTAGTCTGAAGGACGTTTGTGTCCATCAGATGTGAGGCTTGTGCTGGTTCTTCCCAAAAGAGACCCTCTAAAACAAAGGGTGACCCTGACCTGTTCCACTTAAGGAGGAGGTACAGCCACCACGGTGCTGTCAGCAGCTCTGCTTCATTCTTTTCTACCTTAAATCTCCCTGTTTAACAAGTTACTAGCTTGCTGTTCTGATTTTCCCTTTCTAACACAGAAAATCTTTCCACAGAAGTGACACAGATGACAGCCATATCAAGCAGTAACAGCTTTGGGGGAAAAAAAAATAATAAATCCAGAAGAATCTTCCTAATTATATGCAACATTTACAGAGTTTGGTGTTTACTTTTAGGGACCTGTATGTAGTGCTGTTTCTCCATTACAGAGTGCAAGTATGCAAGTGTGTCTTTGAGATAAGGCAGTATCATCCTGGTATAATGGAAAAAAAATGAAAAGAAAGAGTTCAAAATGCTCTATATTTTGGGATCTTCACTTGTGGTGTTGACAGCAGCTGCAACAAAGATTCAGGTTGAAGATGACTTAGAATTCATGTTGAACATCTCCGTGGCATTAGCACAGCCAGTAACAAGTCTTTTACCTCTGCCCTTGTGGATTGTACAGCCACCAGAAGGAAAAGCTTCATGTCCAAAAGCTGTCCATGCTGCCTGGGAATGAATGCACTTCTTTCCATCAAGATCCTCACTCCCTTCAGAATCCTGCCTGTGGGATTAGGACCAGACCTGGTGGATGATGTTGCCCATGGAACATCATTGAGCCATGAGGTTACCAGGAGGAGGTTCACTGTCATGCAGTATCTGCCAGTCTCATTGCAGGCTGCTTGTCAGAGGAGCAGAGATGTGGAAACTCATCCTTGTCTCCCAGCTTAATGAAAAATATTGAATGGACAGCACAGTAAAATGCATAAAAAATAAATTCTTTGTGAGTTCTTCCACAGCAGTTGCTTCTTCACCCTACCCTGGGCAATGAATGCAGGTAAATTCCTATCCTGCCCTGGATTAAAATACTTATTTTTGTCCCATCAGGCTAAATTTTGCTCATAATTAGAGGTTTTCTAGGTTTAATTCAAACTGATTGCAAGGAACCTTTTTGCTAAAGGAGCAGATTTCCCTTTGAGCACAGGCTGGGCTACTCTTGGGTCCAGGGAAGTGGGCTGCAAGGTCTGGGCTGGAGCAGAGGGCTCTGTGAGGGCACGTGGAACATCTCCTGCTCTGCCCACACCCTTCATCAGCACGATGTGACTGACCACAGGCCAGGGCTCCCCATCCACCTTTCTCAGGAAAGCCACGTCAGGTTACAGCCCTGCCCACGGCTGGGGGTTGGAGCAGGTGGTTTTTGTGGTCCCTTTGAACCTAAACCATTCTGTGAGCTGAGAGCTGGGACTTTGGCAGGAGGTGGGAGAGGGAGAGGAAAGGAGTTTTCTCACCGGTTGGGTTGGACATCCCCGAGGACGTGTGAGTCCCGAAATCCATCTGTGCCACAGCTCAGCTCAGAGCACGCCAAGGCTGCTGAGGGAACTTCTGTGAGCAAGCCTTTCCCAGCATGAGAGGTGGGCTGCAGAGCCAGGCCTTCTGTTTGGGCAAAACCCAACAACACCAGTGAATTAAAGACAGAATTGAGGGTTTGGCAAAATTGCAACGCAGCTGCCCAAGGTCATCTCCAGTGAAAGTAGCCCAGGAGGTTTACACGGAAGATGTTAATTGGATTTTCGTTTTCTCCTTAGAAGGGTTCAGAGCTATCGGATCTCACCCCAGTACAAGCTGCATGAATATGTCCAACGATACTGAGAGCTGATTATTGTTCGTTCCTAACGGCTTTCCATCTCCGTAACAACGGCATTAGCATTAATATTGTGCCCAGGGCTCTGGATATGGATACTAATGGGACTCAATCAGCTCTTAAAGAACAAAGGATCTCTTTTACATGGCACCCTGTGACTGTCAGAGGATTGGATTAGCAGCTTGTCAATCCTCCGGTCCGAGGCGCTTTTCTGACGCGCTCCTGAATGCTTGGTTAGTACGTGGAACTACATTATCTGAAAAATTAATACAAAACATTCAGAGGAAGCTATGTGCTATTCCCTCCTGACCTGATTATTCTAGATTATTTAACTAAGTAGCCAGCATCCCCCCTAATTTAAGTGCTGAATTTCTACCACACAGAACGTTATCTTTTCTCATAAAAGAAGCCCACGAAAAGAGCAAGCTCAATTGCCAATTATGCTTCTTCCATGAAATCTCTTTCTATCCCCTTCAGGATAGGTTTGGGTAAAAATATAATTGCAGTGGATAAGGAAGCTTAAGAAAAGATGTAAGTGAAAAATGTTATGTGTTGGCATCTGATTGATCCATTTGAAAGAAAGAGAAGGAGAATTTGATGAGATGGTGAGGAGCTCATAGTTTGTTTCGAAGGAACCCAGCATTTTTTTAACCTGTACAGGGTGCTGAGCTATAATTAAGAACGGCAAGTCAGGGAAAAATCTATTTAAACTCCTGACAGCTTCTCTGCATTAGCATTTTTGACATCTACATTCACTCTGGCAAATCACTAATGTGATTTTTTTTTTCCAAAATTATATTTTTATTAGCTTTCTGCATATAATAACAAAGTAAAAATGATGCTGCAGCCTGGACAGGTCTTTAACTCAAAAGCTCAGCACCTACATTGTGCTTAATTACCTGCCTGATTATTGGTTTTATTCTGAAAGAAGTTTTGTAAATATGTTTTCATCTATAAAGCATCTTTAAAGGGAAAACAACTGTTTGATACTAAAGTATGGCAAACCCTGGATTACAAACACTGTGATTAATTGATGTCAAGATACTCATCTCTGGGGATTTTTTATTAATAATAATAATAATAATAATAATAATAAAACCAATTATTTATAAAATTACTTTCATTATAATTCATTATTATCATTACTACTACTATTATTACTATGTTACCATTATTATCGTTATTACCATTTCTACCATTATTATTATCATCTTGGGTGAACTTTGAGTTCTACAGGTCTTCCCCATTAATAATTATCCTAAGGCAAGGGAAGAATCATGGCTCAAGCCTGGTAACTTGTGCATAGGTATAATATTTTCAAACACATCAACAATCTTCCTCAAAGTGGGAAGAATTTGTGATAACATTTAAGTCAGATGCACTGTGAATGTGTTGGGTTTAATTTGATAGCAAAGAAATACCATCATTAATTAGAATGCTTTCAGATTAGTGTTTGTCTTGCATAATTCAACATTTGCCAAAGTTCAGGAAAGATATGCACTAAATAGAAATTATTACTTTGATAATGCTGCTACATTTCCTCTCCTTATTTTTAATATGGCTTTTTAATTTGGGTAATGAGTATATATCACTAATCATTTTGAAAGCCTATTACCAACACCAACCAATTCGTCAACTTGAGTTAATAATTTACTTTATTAGAAAAATTGGAACCGGACACAGCTGTGGAGGACTGAAGGAAATAAATAATAATAGTAAAAAAAAAAGCCTGCTTAGCAGATAACCTATTTTCCTATGTGCATTAAATGCCCCTTGTTCTGTCAGGACTTGTTTTCCCACTGCTGGAACTCTTTGGTAGCCATTAAGCTCCTGCTCGAGACACATTCCACTGCAGGGCATTTGGAAATTAAATGCTCGAGGAATTAGAAGAAGACAGTCTTCTCCCATACTTAATTTTCCCATGTATTATTAGTAGCTGCCTCTGCACTGCTAATGCCCTTCTCCCACTGTGTAGGCATGAGCTGGCAAGGTCATTTGTTTTTCAACGTGTTTACTGGAAAAATGCAGTTGCATCTGAATGATTGTTTTGGGAAAAATAAAAATCTTGGGATGAGTCATAAGTGAAGAAAAAAAGGTCATTTGAGAAGATTTCAATAAGGGGAGAAATTGATAAAGAATATGGAAATGCATTCTAATTAGAATGAAAAGTTTGAAGACTGCACCCTGTAGTGAAATTAGTGTCTGCAGCAGACAATGCTCCTCATTAACAAATCGGGACCTCACTTTTATTACACTTAAACCAAGATTCTTCACTGTGTCCTGCCACTTAAAAACATGCATCAGTGACCACAACACTCACCCGTGGTTACCCTTAACCCTCTGCATTCGTGAGCAGGGAGAAACTCTGAAAGAAGCCCCAGTCCAGTGAGGGAGGCTACAGAGATGGAGTGTTCTGTGCTGAAACTGAATCTTCCTTTGAATGGTGGAAGAATAATAAGGACCCTGCCTACTGAATCATGCTAAATGCAGCATTTATTTATTTTTAGTACAGTTTTATCTGGTGACAATGCAGTCATCATAGCCTTTTGTTGTTAAGGTGTGTGTATACTTCTATTTGAAAACCTTAGGATAAGAAAGGCATGAACAGTAAAGCTTTGAAAATGAACCCCATCCAAGCAGCCACAACTCCAGTTCCCCCAAGTTCTGACATTTTTCATTACTGTGGGTCGCTCTTTGGGAAGGAGAGGAAGCAAAAAAAGAAATGAGCAAACACCCGGAGAAATTTAAATTAGAAGCCTTGTCTTTAATAAGATCTTGCTGTGACATTAATCCCTGTCTGCAGCTGAGGTATTGTTTGCCTTTGTTGGAGCCGTGGTCCCGCTCAGCTCCTGCCTCCCGAGCTCCCAGCTGTGAGTCAGCCCCAGCCCTGAGCAGAGCCCTCCCCAGCACTGCCCCAGCCCAGGTGAGCTCAGCCAAACACAGCCCAAACCCCAGCGTGCTCCAGCCTCTGAAACATCTTCTCTGATTCCCCACTGGAATATTCCACCAAAAATCAACTATTTGCACACAGTGAGTTTTAACAGATTTCCTGTTTTCTGATGAAAACGAGTTTCCCTGAAATATGGAGAGTGGTGCTTTATTGCTGCTTTCAGCCCACATGCTCAGAAAGCAGAAGCTGCATCTCCAGAGCTGAACCAGCCCCACCTGTCCCCGTGCCAGCCCTGCTCTGCCAGCAGCCAGGGGCTGCTGTGCCAGGGACCTCACCTGAGCTTCCCCAGCAGCTGCTCGAGGCACTCCAGGCACAGCAGCAGTGCTGGGTACCCAGCTGACCCCTTAGGGACACCTGAGACCCCTTCCAGGACCTGGAGGGGCTACAGGACAGCTAGGGAGGGACCTTTGACAAGGAGCTGGAGTGACAGACAAGGGGACTGTGCCACTTTGGGGGTCATACAACGGGTAATAATCCTCTTTCAAGTGAAAGTGGGGGTTTAAATTAATATTAGGCAGAAATTCTTCCCTGTGGGGGTGGTGAGGCTCTGGCACAGGGTGCCCAGAGAAGCTGTGGATACCCAAGCCCTGGAAGGGTCCAAGGCCAGGCTGGAGGAAGCTTTGAACAACCAGGTCAAGTTGAAGTGTCCCCACCCATGGCAGGGGCTTGGAGGAAGGTGATCTTTAAGGTGATCCAAACCATCCCTGGGCTCTGTGATTCGGCTGGGATGAATCCCCCAAATCCCTGGTGTCTCAGCCCAGCGCAGCTGGCAGCGAGCACGTCTGGGACAGACACAAAGCCTGACTAGCATAGCAAGAGGAGGCTACTTTTATTTACTTCTTCAGTCTTGGGAAAGAAAAGGGGGGCAGGGTGTAGATAAAGGTAATAAACACCTCCAAGCTGTGGCAGGGTTTGAAATGATTCTGCTGTTTATGGTTTCTCCTGGCTACAAGTAATTCTGTGTCTGTTAAATGGCCAGCAGCGCCTTCACACAGGCAGGGCTGAGAGCACAGAGCCGGGCCAGGGGCAGCAGGATGACAAAGAGGAGCACACAGGTACAAGGCAGGCATCCCTCTGCAACTGGCCTGGCTCCTCTGCTGCTTTATGGGCCTTGTTCTCCCTGCTCAAACACTTGTACTCCTCTGGTGTCAGTGCTGCAGGTCCAGGGAGCCCCCTGGGAATGTCAGCTCTCCAGACCCTGCAGACACGAAGAGCGAGGCTCTTCCTGCCGTGGCAGAGCCTGGCTGCTCTCACACACACCCCCAAGCACACCCCCACACCCCCAGCCTCACAGCTCTCTGGATTATCCTGCACTGCCCAACTGTTCTTGCTGTGTCGTGCCATTTGGGTAAATGAGTGTTAAAACCACAAATTTTTGTTACCTGCTGTGTCAGGAGTTCACGTGGCTGAGGTGATCTTTGGGATCCCTGCTGCCAAGGCTGGCAGAGCACGGCTGGGCAGGGGCCTGTGCTGTGGGAGCAGAGCTGGAGGGGGGATGCTGCAGAGCTGCAGCTAATTACAGTCAAAAATCATAACTTTAGACAACTCTAATGTTTGCAGCTGGAAAGACTTAAAAGCTATTTGCCTCTAATCTCCCTCTGACAATCAATGAATTGAACAGTAAATGTTATTAGACTAATTTACTGTTCATCAAGAGTAAGAAATGAATAGAATAATTTACTATTCATACATCCAACTGTGTGACATGTGTACAGATCAGTTTGAAAGAAAAAGCAACATTAGGGTTCCAGTTCTCCTCCCATACCTTTTTTTTATTCCAATTTATCTCCATTCTCATCCTAAAGCTGCTCTGGCTTTGCCCCAGTGGCAGAATGACCACATCTGTTTGGATGCACATCTGCCTTGGTACACAGAGCACTTTGCTTCTTGCCCAACCATCTCAGTGTTTTCCACTGAGGAAAGCAGCCAAAAACTGAACAGCTCCAAGGGAAGCCCCTGCTAATTCCCACTATTCCCTGAGAGAGGCATTTACCTCCAGTTTTCAGGTACCTCCCATGAGGGTGTTACAGTTGTGCTGCATCTTGAGCACCTCATCCTTCTGCTGTGGCTACCCTGGTTATTTGGGAGCTTGGAGCATACAGGGAGTAAATTGGATTAATTTTTCTTTCTAGGAAAAATGGGGATGGTGAAAGGCTGGAAAACCTGAATATTCTTAGAGAGTTTGACAATATTCATGTGTGGAAAAAATCCAACCCAACAGGTCTGCAGCCTCTCCAGTCAAATAGTCTGAATATTTTAGATATTAAAGACAGAATAGGACATCACTTTCTGGATGCTGCAGACCTGAGCACCAGGAAAGCACCCTGAAAGCTGTGATCTAGAATGGCTGGGGCTGAGGTTCCCAGTGGGGCTGGTGCTGCCTCCTGGCGAGGATGCCCTTCCAGCCCTCAGTGATTGTTTCTGGAGTCAAGTCTCTGGGCTTCCTGGTGGTGGTAAGAGGTGTGGCAGCCCTGGTGACTTTACTTCAAACCCAGCACAAGACTGATGCCCTTCCTATTGGTTCTCCTTGGCTAGATTCATTTTGCTGCAAGTTGCACCAAACAGGAGCAGTTTTCTAGTTCAGGAAATAGCTGGTAAGTGCACACAGACAACTTCTCACTTCAGCTGCATGGCTTTTCCAGCACCCCAAGAGATGCCACAGTTCTTGTTTTGATAAACAAATGCCACCTACCATCTGCCATCTCCCACCTCCCATTGCCTCTGTCAGGAAGTGAGGGTTGGAGAATTCTTCCAGCTGGAAGAGTCTCAGCTGTCTCTGCACTTCAGCACTACCCTTTGGTGGAATTTTAAAGGTCTGTCCACAAGCTCTGAAGTGCTGGTGTTGAAAAGAAAATCTGACAAAACCAAAGATTCAACCTTGAAGATTTAGGATTGCTTTTGCTTTCACAACTATTTACAAAACCAACAAAGCAGAAAGTAGAGTTTTATCTTTTTTTCCTTTTTCTGAGCATATTTCTTCCCAGGACCTGACAGTCAGGCTTGCTTTTGTCCTAGTCTCACACCAGCACCAGCAAAAGAGATCCCACCAGCCAAATGCCACACCAAGGCTCCCCAAACCTCCTCCCTCAGAATATCTGCTCTCACACGTGTGAAATGTGGGAAGGCCTCAGCAAGGCTCCCCAGCACAGGAACTTCCCTCCCAAGGTGTCAGCCACGACCATGAGCCCAGAGGCAGTGATGCTGCAGTGGAACCTGTCTGTCTGTCTGTCTGTCTGCCTGTCTGCCTGTCTGTCTGCCTGTCTGTCAGTGTGCCTGTCTGTCTGTCTGCCTGTCTGTCTGTCAGTCTGCCTGTCTGTCTGTCTGTCAGTCTGCCTGTCTGTCTGTCTGCCTGCCTGTCTGTCTGTCTGTCAGTCTGTAAGTTTGCCTGTCTGTCAGTCTGCCTGTCTGTCAGTCTGTCAGTCTGTCAGTCTGTCTGTGTGGGTGGTCCCCACTCCCCACAAGGGCTCAGCAGTGGAGGGGTGAGATACTGGTGGCACCCCAGCTCCCATTCCCACCTCCAAGAGACAAGCAGAGGGGCATGCAGTGCCACCGAGCTTTCGGGGTCGTCTGGGGCCCTGGCTCCTGCAGGACTGTCCCCTCAGCTGCCCCGTGGGGGCTGCAGCCAGGTGACAGCAGCTTGGGCTGGTGGCAGCACAGTCACTACGGGGGAGCCAGCACTGGGCCAGCACCAGCTCCCAGCTGGGCTCCTGTGGGCAGCTCCTGAGGAGCACGGGGGTCATCACCCATCCATACCATCCATACCATCCATACCATCCATACCATCCATACCATCCATACCATCCATACCATCCATACCTTGTGCTGGATGGGGAGGCAGCTGAGGAAAGGCAGCTGAGGAAAGGCAGCTGAGGAAAGGCAGCTGAGGAAAGGTGCTGCTGCCCCGTGGGAGCACAGCCCTGCCCTGCAAGGCAGGAGAGTGGGAGCTGGGCTGTGCAGAGCAGAGCTGATGCTGGCTGAGCTGCAGCCAGCTCTGATGTCTGTGCTAGGCAATGTTGAAAAAATAGAATCAACACATCAAATGTTCTGTCATGTAAGTTTTCCGTGTCAAGGAAAATAGCCCAAGGCCCTTCTTCCCACATTTGCTGCTACAACAGCCAGACAACCTGGCCTCTGAATTTATTCTGGTCTTTAATCAGGCAAAATCCCTGTGATCTCTGAGGTTGGGCTTCACGGCTCTGGAAATAGATGATGCAGTTTACTCAAAGGAAGGCACTTACCACTGTTCCTGAGGTCTGTGGTCACTGTGGGAGTCACACAGGTTGTGCACAGCCTGCTGGAAACGTGGGGGTGTTCTCGTTTGTCCCAGTCCCATCCGTGCAATGAACATCCAGCGTGGCTGCTTCAGAGCCATTTCTCTCTTCCCTCTGCAAACACACAAGCAGATGCTCTCCAGCACCCAGATGACTCTGAGTGCTGCTTTCATCCTCTCCTAGTTTCTCTGTAAATTTTTTCCATGCTCCTTGTGCTGTGCTTTACCTTTCCCCCGACTGTGTTGCCCTAAGAACAAATCAGGTCCTCCACAGCTCAGGCACAGCGAGGCTGCACAGGATGCAGGGTCACTGCTACTCTTCATTGGTTTTGTTCCCCAGTTTAGGGCACAAAGAAAATTTCAATTGGCCAGAGTGGGATTTTCCCTCCACGCACTTAACTGTGCTTGCCTTTCCACCTTAATTAACGACTTCAGAGGTTTCTCAGGATATTGTGAGGTGCAAGATTTGCCTTTAGGAAAGAACAGCAACCTAAATGTGTGTTCAGCTGATGGAGACTCTGCCACTGCCAGCTCCAGGTGGAGCAGGACCATCATGGTGCTCATCAAAGTCTGCATTTCGGGTTCTGAGGACTCTGAGTAATTCAGAGCTCTAAAGTGAACACGCTTTGAGGAGAGGAAGGATGTAAAACCAGGCATGAGCCAGGGTTCAAGAGCAAACTAAGCCTAAGCAGCCTTTTAGGCCAACATGCAATTTCTCTGGCAGGCAATATGGTTTTCTTTTATATGTATTAAACCTCAGTAGTGAGTAGAGCTTTGTGCTGCCACTACCCCTCTCTCCCGTGGTGCAGCCCTGGTTGCTCTCACTGATCTGTGCTATTTCTGAACTAAAGCATAAGGTTTATCATCCCTGCTGTTCTACCCTGCGAGCAGGAGTTTAAAAAAGGTCGACTACTGTGTTCAGGCAACATCAAATTACTGTAAAACAAGTGAGAAGCTGCAGCAATATATGGGGAATCTCAGCATCTCCAGCTCTCTTTCAGGCTTTTGTTATAAATGGGTCGCAAACTGTTGCATTCCTTACAGAAACACGAGTCACCAACTCAGACATCCCTCCCAAACTGGTGAACAGTATGGGTTTGCAAATGAAAAGGTTTTGTACAGTGGACATGCCCTGGTGCACCTGGCATGCTTTGTGTGAGCTACCTAATGAAGAGTTCCCTGTTAAAAACCAGCCTCAGGCTGGTTTGGCTTTGTTTGATAAAAACCACAAGAGGAGATGTGCACAGCTCCTCAGAGGATGTGTCACACAGCTCTGGGCTGGGCGTGTGAGAGGAACTGGGCACTTCCTCACCTGTCTCTTTAGTCTCCCAAAAATGGGTGGGAGCTCCTCAGAACCCAACTGTCCCAAAAGCAGCCTGCACACACCCCCTGGTCTGCCCCAGCCCAGTGCCAGCCCTTCCTCTGCTGCTGAGGACACCCTTTACTCTGCCAGGCTGCACTGAGCCACTGACTGGGCATGCATCTGCAGCCCAAACACGCCTTACCTGCACCTGTCACACCTGAGTGCCCCTGCATGCTCACCTGAGCGTCCCTGTGTCCTGTATGCTCACCTGAGTGCCCCTGCATGCTCACCTGAGCGTCCCTGTGTCCTGTATGCTCACCTGAGTGCCCCTGAATGCTCACCTGAGTGTCCCTGTGTCCTGCATGCTCACCTGAGTGTCCCTGCATGCTCACCTGAGTGTCCCTGTGTCCTGCATGCACACCTGAGTGTCCCTGCATGCTCACCGGAGTGTCCCTGTATCCTGCACACTCACCTGAGTGTCCCTGCATGCACACCTGAGTGTCCCTGCATGCACACCTGAGTGTCCCTGCATGCACACCTGAGTGTCCCTGCATGCTCACCTGAGTGTCCCTGTGTTCTGCATGCTCACCTGAGTGTCCCTGTGTTCTGCATGCTCACCTGAGTGTCCCTGTGTTCTGCATGCTCACCTGAGTGTCCCTGTGTCCTGCACACTCACCTGAGTGTCCCTGCATGCTCACCTGAGTGTCCCTCCATGCTCACCTGGAACTCCCCATCCTCTCCCTCCCTGGCTCCGGGCTGCCGCCGTTAATTACTGCCGCTAATTACTGCAGTAATTAGTGCAGTGGAGGGGGGCAGAGTGTGGAGGTGCAGCCCCAGGCTCTGTGTCCTCGCTGAGGATGCTGAGGGTGCTGGGGAGCTGCATCCTTTGGCCAAGGCGGTGGCAGCACGGTGTGCCAGTGAGCTGGGCAGAGGGGGTGGGACAGCAGGTGAGCTGGGGAAGGGCAGCAGGGCCGGGAGGGCAGCTCCTCACACCTGAACCCTCACCTGGCACAGTCCCACAGCCGTGGCGGCGGTGCCAGCAGGGCTCTCGGTCCCGACAGTGTCCCCACAGCCTGCTGGCACACTGCAAAAGCCCAACAATGCTGACAAAGGAGCTCATTTCTTACCAATTACTTGTCAAACAACATGTAATTAAATAGCACAGAACTGTCTGCGATGCATCTTTGGGTCTTTAAGCCTTTTTTTGCTTCCCCTGTTTGTGGCATGCCTCTACAGCACTTCAAGGCTACTGCACACTGCAGAGCACAGAGGAACAGAGTGATAATTGAACAATTAACAAGTGATGTCATAAAACAATACACTTAAAATAAAATGCATAATTAAAATAAGTGAACCAAAAAAAAAAAAAAGATGTTACAACATACACACACAAATGTTGACAGTAAGTCTCATACAGGAACTGAAAAATGTAATAAAAAGGGGAAAAGATAGCACTACAGTGGTTAAATAAAATTGTGGCATAAACTAGCAAGCATCTCGGTGATTTGCCAAAAAATATAATAATGTTGCAAAAGAATTATTCTCTGAAGTTAACAAGTTTGGACCATAAAACAGTCCTTTGGTGGCTCCCTGTGTCATTACTTGCTACCAAGGCACGGCACTGATGGGCTCCGTGGGATCGCTGAATTCAGCGATAGATCAGTAAGCAGGAAAGCAGAGTTCCCACCAGATTTCCTGCCTGGAGAGTTGTTAGGATCCATGCTAGTTCTTTAAAGAGCAGAACTGTGTACAATACTGCACTCAGAAAGACCCCATTAGGAATATAATCTTCTGCTACAAATGAGATGTTTGGGGAAAAGAAAACCACAAGAAAGCCAAAAGGAAAAAACAAAAACCAAAAAACCAACAACAAACATGCCTGCTTGACTGAAGTTCATTGTAATTGCAGTTAAAAATTCAATTTTTAGGAGCTTTGCATGCTGCCTGTATCTCTGCTCTTGGGAAGGGCCAGAGAGGGGTCACCTCCTCCCCCAGGCCAGGCTCCAGGCTGCCCAACCTGGATTCACCCCCTGGCTCTCACTGCCATGGGGCACCCAGCACGAAGCTGGAGGTGCCAGGAGGTGCCCACACCTCCAGCCGTGTTCATTCCCAGCCTGTAGAGTCCCTTGCTCCAGTTTCTCTGCGTTCTTTCAGCACGCTTATTTTTTTTTTTTTCAAACGCAAGACACTAGAAAAGGTTTTAAAGCGTGAGGCAGACGTGCTTTCCAAGAATAATTGCTCCTTGGCTGATGCACAGGAGCTCAGCTCATGCATTTCTGGGAGATGCCTGCAGACTGCTAACTGCTCTGGAAGCCTTTCAGCCTTTGCTGCCTGCAAATGGCATTATTATTCACTAATAGCCTTGGCTCACCATGTTGTCTTTTGGTTAGTTAGCAGCTATTCTGCAAGTCAGAGACAGGGAAAGAGGAACATATGTTTAAGCAGTAGCCAACTTCTGACCTGTAAAAAAACCATCCTGGAAGGTTTTCTCAGAGCAATCCCCAGCATTAGGTGGGGAGTGATTAGCAGGAAACTGTCAGCAGTGGGAAGGGGTGTGCCCCCCACCTCCCACGAAGCAGCTGCTGTTTCGCAGGCAGGTTTCTGGAGGGGAGGATGCAGAGGATGCTCCTGCTGCTCCCTGCTACTGCAGCTGCTGCCACAGGGTCATGGAGCAGGAGGTGCCAGGATTTCATGGGGGTAGGAAGAGAGAATGACCCCGAATATCCGTGGTGCGGCATTCCCAGACTAATGCATCTAAATGACAAATATTCTTATATCTCATTAAAACTCAAGGGGACTTAATAATAACATCCTTCCTGCTTTGTTTTTTTTCTAAAGGTTAGGGATTGGGTTTGTTTCATTTTGTTTCTCTAAGGTTACTTGCTCACCTGCTCATTTCTTTTTGGATATTGTAGGATTCTGTTATTTACTGCTCAAGCAGTCCCAAGAACTGCTCTGCTGACATTTCACGGTATTTAGTATTGACCAAACACTACATGATAAATCTTTATAATACTCCAGAGAGACCATCAAGGGAGCAGTTACAAATGTATACATTGCAGTGTGCTGCGTTCTGGGTTAAATGAAACACCAAACCCCACGGCCAGCCTGGTACTAAGGTCTGTATCAGTATTCCATCACACCCCTGCAGGTGTGGAGCTTGCCATTAAGACATCAACGTTTGTGATCGCTGCAGATGGCAACGGATGGATCACTCCTTCCCTGGAGCTGCAGGAACAGCAGCATCTCACCCAGACCTTGTGGGGCCTGCTGAGCACCCAGACACACAGAGGGACAGGCTGGCACAGGCCATTCAGCATGGTCACCCCCTGCCCTCCTACATGCAGAGCGTTCTGCTCCAGGAGAAGAGCTTTTCCAAGCTCTCAGA
Organism: Urocynchramus pylzowi; assembly: GCA_013397555.1. Classification (NCBI taxonomy): domain Eukaryota; kingdom Metazoa; phylum Chordata; class Aves; order Passeriformes; family Fringillidae; genus Urocynchramus; species Urocynchramus pylzowi. The sequence goes on along the minus strand of VZRH01004155.1, from coordinate 199,982 downwards.
AAGTTCTGGATTAGTTTTGAGTTTTGATTAATTTATAGCCAAGTTGATTTCACCACCATTAGCTTTTGTACGTCCAAACACAGTTTAATTTTCTTTGGAAGGTGCAGACGTGTGTACAGCTAGATAATGCCCTGTTTATTTTACTGACTAATTCATCACCTAAAGTGCAAGGCTATAGGTTGAGAGACCAAGACTTATGCACAGTTCCATACCCCTAAATCAGGCCAATAAAAGTTAAATTCACACTGTTTGCAAGCACTTCATGCAGATGGAAAATGTCACCTTGTCTGAAATACTTTATGGTGCGATGCTGAAGCAAAAAGAAATCCCACAGTGAGAGATTAAAAAGCTTCACTAATGCTTAGCTGGGAGGCACAGGGCTCTGCGCCGCCTCCTCCCCGTGCAGTGGGGAGCCTTTGCTGGGAAGCAGCATCTGCCTGCTGCCCTGGCTGCTTACAGAGCAGCTCCCACTGCAGTGCCCCAAACCCACCTGGGCACCACCGAACCCGACCCCGAGCAGCCCTGGAGGGGGTGGCTGCAGGGCACACGGCCACTGGGCAAGGCTGCCAGGGCTGTGGCTTCAGTTCAGGCCCTTCTCCTCACACACTGTGCCTTCAGGTGTGGGACAAGACTTTGCAGAATGCTCTGAAGTGCTTATGCTGTGTGCATTTTACCACTTTGTTTCCTAGGGGCTTCAAGCCACCTCCATGCTGCCTCCTAAGGCAGAGCCACCATGGCGCTTCAACCATGGTGGGAAGTTAGATTTTGTAAAAGCAGCATATAAATTGCAGAAAGCACGTGCTGACTTGGCCAGTGGGGCCCTTCAGAGTGGGGCTGTAGCCCATGCAGCAGGTGCCAGGCTGCCCAAGGGATACCCCAGTGCAGGAGCAGCCCAGCTCCATGGCACCCAGGGAGGTACAGAGCCCTGCTCCCCACTGCCAGCCCTTACTGGGCCAGTACACTGCCAGCCCTTACTGGGCCAGTACACTGCCACTGGGAAAGAGCCTGCCTGGCCCTGTCAACTGTGCACAGTCACACTCACACTCACAGTCACACACACTTCAGTAACTGAAGCAAAACCAACAGCCTCAACAGCCCAATTCCCAAGCAGGAAAGACAGAAATTGTGGGTGGGTCTGCTGCTCCCAGCCCACCTGTGCCACCCAGGCTCGTGGTGGCAGCCAGAGCAGGAGCAGGAGTGATCCTCACTCCAAAAGTCCCAAAGGTGCTCTGAAACCCCCTGTGCCCCTGCCAAAGGAGGGGGCATTGCCTGGCTCTCGGGTGGCACAGCTGACTGCAGGCAGAGCAATAAATGCTCTGAAAGCGTTTGTACAGTGGGAAGTGGAGGCTCTGCAAACAGCTTATGGGGGTATTTCAATTCCCTATTAATTGCATATTTATTACTCAGCTGCTGCAAGGAAACGTCATGTTACGTTGATTAAAGCTTTGCAAGCTGTACAGTAAATATTTTAAACAAAAAAGGTTTTGATCTCTGTTGCTGTTGGGAAGGGTGGGGGGAAGTTGCCATTAGAGCTGCTGTAATTAGCAAACTCCATTGCAGACAGTATTTCCCACAGGCTCTGCAACATGCTTCGTGTGTGTCTGCATGTATTTAGACTGAATATTATTTTATGTATACGTTATCTATAAATTATATATACTTATATATAGATATATATCATGTGTGAAGGAAAAAGGAAGAAAGCAAAAAGCCTGTGCTGCTATCTCACATCTTGCAGACTGGGAAGACAAAAGACTTAAAAGGCAGAAAAGAAAGGGGGATTTTGGTGCCCTGACTGAAGTCTGGGGGGTGAGGTGACCAGCCTGCCAGCCCTGGCTGCCCAAAAATCATGTCTGATTAATGAAGTCCTGCACATGCCTCTGTTCCAAACTGCCAAGGCTCTGCACAAACACTTTTGATCCCCCTGGCTTGCTGGTGTCACTGCTGGTCTGTAGGTAAGGCAGGATTCCTCTGAGAGGGTTGGTCAGCATCACCCAGACACGGGGCAGGGATGACCAGCCACAGCCATGCTGAGCTTTGTCTCCTGACCATCTGTGTACTGTCATCAACACACCCCAAGAGCAGAGAAAAAACCAGTCCATATTTCTGACAGACCCAATCATCTTCATCTGGTGTTCAGCCCCCGCTCACCTTCTGCACAAGGAGCTGGTAGGAACAGGCCCCACAGCAAAGCTATGCCATCCATATGTGCCAGCAGAGCCCTTGCTGCTGTGCTCACCCCAGAGGTGCTCAGGTGTCTGTCCCAGCCCTGCTCTCCCCAGCCCCCTGTGCTGGCCCGGGGCAGCCCCCTCCTCCCCAGCTTTCCTCTTCTTGACATATGACATGAATCAGAGGAGACATCAGTCATACCCAGCCAAACAGCTGTGGGTACCTGCCACAGGACAGGACAAGCTGAAATGACACTAATAGAGAAGAGACAGCTCCAGCTAATAAGCCCAGTGATTTACAGTTGGGGGTGACCAGAGGGGTGTCGCTGGGAGGCTCAACCAGCCCAAGCTCAGCCCCAGGGCTGAAGGCCCAGCTCTAACACAAAGCAGTGCTGAGCTTTGACAAACCTCTTCAGGGCACTAATTCTTTGCTACCTTCAAACTTGATTTCTGTAATCCCCAGTCCCACGGTGTGGAGGCAATGCCCTGTCCCTCAGGTCCTGCCAGCATCCAGAGCTGCTGGAGACAAACCAAGGGGCACTTTTCAGGAGCAGAATTTGTTGTTGTCAAGTCTTAGGAGTTTGTTAAGCTGCAGTATTTGACTTGGCTCATTTCCTACAGTGGCTCCCTCTCGGAGCTGTGTGATTGCTGGGGATGCAGCAGTTATTAACAGTAAAGCAAGTTTCAATCTCTTATGATTGTACATGAAGGCTCAGAAGTGTGAACCTTCAAAGGCACAAAATGCAGAAAGCAAAACCAGAAATTATTCAGAATTTATTTCTTCAACAAAGGATTTTGAAACCCTTTTCAAAATTCAAGGGACCTTATGTCTGATTTTTGAAACAAAAGTTGGCAGTGCTAAAACCAAATGAGCAGTATTTACATCTCAGTGATTTCTGTGAATGAAAGGGTGGCAGTGGGGGTTTGGGGGAGACAACTCCATTTGGCAAGTCCCAGCACAGAGAAAAGAACTTAAATAAACAAAGCAGGAACGGAGTACTTTCAAAAAGAATCAAACAGCATGGACCATTAATGTTTTAAGAGATAGGAGCTGTATGTGAGCCAACCATCCCCAAGATATTTATTTCCTATCTTTAAAATTGGGAATTGCATTAGAACAGGTAGAACCTTTCAAAGCTGGGAAAATTTTTAAGGGCACTCACTATACTTTAAAGAAGACTTCAAAAACCATCTCCAGTATTGAGCTGAATAAGTTGAAGAGATTTGTAGGTTATAGCAAGGGAGAGTGATGGGAATACATACAGAGCGAGCTGGTTACTGCAGTAAACAAACCTCCCCCAAACTAACAGCGAGTGCTTCAGCTCAGGAACAAATGTTTCACATGGAGAAATACATTTTAAAGTGAGACAAGGTGCTGGGTAAACACCAGCCAAGAGCTATAAACTATTGCTGTGGACGGTGAAAGCCAACTAGCCTTGGCCATCGGGGTGGCGAGGAAGAGCAGAGCCAGACAGCCCGTTCCTCACAGCCTGAGAGGCAGCCTTGAGGAAGCCAGCCCCTGAAGGCTTGGAAATTAAAAATGGTGAAAAAGGAGACGTTTTCATTACAAAGGAGGACAGCATAGCACAGCCATAGAGGCAAAGCTTCCACCAGTGCTGCTTTAAATCTGTAGCAAAGCCAGCGAGTGCCGTGGCAGGCGGCTCCGCGCGCTGCTGGTCGCGCACCGCCAAGGGCAGCCCAGCCCGCTGCAAGAGCCAGCCATTTCAGCTCCAGAAGGAGACATTATCATTAACTGACTCACTCTGAGCTTTTCTCTCATTGCTGGGTGCTGGAGAACTGAGATACCGTAATCACGCTGAGTTTGAAAATTAACGGTGATTGCTGGCCTTTATTTCCCCCCACCAAAAACACAGGAAAGAAGTGCCAGCCCTCAGCCCAGTGCCAGCTGGCACGCCCCTGAGCGAGGCAGGCTGGGTGTCCCTCACCACCCTGCCTCTGGGCCAGGTGCCTTCACTGCCCCTTCACCTCTGCAGGGCTCTGCCCTGGCACTGCCCTTGTGGTGACAGTGCCCAGGTCCTCTCCCCAGCACAGGCTTCATGTCCCATCAGCAGGATGACTGGAACCCTGTCTAACAACCCCGTCTTCCTTGCTTTTCCACATCTCTCCTTCCCTTTGTCTGATCCCAGCAGACAAAAGTAACTGTACCTCTTGCATCCTGGCAATATTGCCCCTCTTCCATGTTAGTATTATTATTAATAATTATTATTATTATTATTGTTATTATTGTTATTATTATTATCAATGATAACCATAACAACAATAACGATGATAATTTTACAAGCCATTTGGATCTTCTTTTTCCAGAACTTTCTTCTTATTTGATAATTACTATTCTGAAATATAGACTTATTATTTTGATGACTTATTATTAAAATTATAGCTCCTTAGGCTCTGTCAGTTATCCAAGTTGCTTCAGGGATGGACTGAGGGGTCCAAAGGCTTCCTTGCTTGCCCACAGCTCGGGGCAGATGAAGTGCAGGGCATGCCCAAGGCTGCTGTCAATGGATCTCTTCAGCCCTCCATGAGCCAGCCCGGGGCAGTGCAGCCCCCTGAGCCTCCAGGCTCCCTCTGTGCCCCACAGGCTGGACAGGGTGCTTTGAGCCAGCCCAGCACTGCTCAGAGAAGCCATCTGCTCCTCGTGAGCTTTCAGGGACACCTCTGCTATTCCCCTGCAGGCAAACATCTTCCCAGATATTGTGAAGAGCCCTTAGTGTAATATAGGATCAGGTCCAGGACACTCCATTACCAAGAAGATACTTAACTAATGTTCTGCTTGTAGCAGGAGGTCACAGGAGATTTATCTGAAGAGATGCACATAGAAAGAATTAGCAGACAAGCCATTTCACAACCTCTAATACCCTCACCTTCTTAGTTGCTCAGCTGAAATGCCTTCAGGGATACGTTTTACAGGAGCTCAAAAGTGAACTGGAAACTGCTTAGATCACACAACTTATGCATTTTAAATAGCAGTGTAAAATACTGTGCTTTACAAAAGCCCAGCGTTGTACTGAGCAGGAAAGCCGTGCTCTGAGCAGGGAGGTTGCAAAAGTTGCAGCAAGTACAATAGAGAAAACCCCACACACAGCAAAACAAATCTGTGACTTACTAAAGTTTATGATTAAAATTTAAAGACTGTTCAAGTTTTATTCCCCGTAGCTGCTGCTCCCTGGACAAGAAGAGACAGAGGGAGACTGACCTTGAATAATTAAGCTGGTCTGTGGCACCAGATCAATTGCTGGTATTGGCAGAACTCCACAATCAGGCATTTTGAAATGCAAGTGTCAAAGTGCATGTAACTGTGGGGCTTTTGGTGCAAAGCAGCCAATATAAAGGAGAAGAGGTGAAGAGTGAGAGAAAATAGATTGTGGAGTTTTGAGCACAGTCATGGGGGAGGGACGGGTAAAGTTTTCATTTCCTAACTCTAACAGGGCAGAAATTGCAGCTGACAGAAGCCTGACATGGTTGGGGTTTTTTTCTCCTGTAACCTTGAAGATGTCACCTGGAGCAAGCTGAATGTCTCCTGAGCGACTTAAATCCATCACCAGTTCTGGAAACAGACTCTGAGCAAGTACCAGTCAACAGTTTAATTGAAAATAAACGCTGTAAATCCAGGGAAACCTCTCTGTTCAACATCAATTACTGAACAAACCCAAAGGTGTTTGAATCCAGGTAGGCATTCCCAAACGTGGTGGGCATTTTTGCTGCTGTTTCTGCCCTCCCTCAGATCAGAGTGCTAAGGTGACCCACCAGAATGGAATGTGGTGAATTTTATGACAGCCAGGAAAGGCTTTATATTAATGTCTGCCAAATAAGACTTAGTATTAATTTCAGGAGCCATGGGAACTCCTATTTAAATCTCTTCCAATCCCTTGACCTACAAACGTGTACGTGGAAGAGCAGCATCAGGCAGATAAGGCAATCATTGTGTTCCCTGTGCAACAGTCCTGGAAGATGCCCTTGATACTGGACTTATTCCTAAGGGTCTCTACCAGACTCTTCTAGACAAAACTCAACTTAGGTGGCCTTCTGTAGAACAGGCAAGGGACAGCAGGCAGAGAGGATTTTTCCACACACAAAGGCCCCTGCTTCCCTGGCCAAAGGCTCTCTCCAGCCACGAGGAAGGTGGCAAGGTGCTGGCACGGATGTCAGAAGGCACTGGGGACTCTCCTGTTCCCTCTTGCAGGGTGGCCTGTACAGTTCCTGCCAAAGGAGCAGCAGCATGGGAACAGGGAAGGGAGAAGACGTTGCCATTCCACTGCCAGTTCCATAACTTTTATGTTTTGTGGTGCCTGCTGTTTTCCAGAAAGCTCCAGCACCCTGAGTTCTGTGATGAGACAACATCAGCATCCCTAGATGCAGTTTTACAGCTCATCATGAGATACAATTTTCTCAAGTGTATCTTATGGATGCAAATTCCCAGAGGAAATCAAAACCAACCCAAATATAATGAACAAAGGAAAGAATTGATTCCTAGCCCAAGTCATTACCTACAAGATTTTGCCATGAATACATGGGGTGACCGTTCTGTAGTGATCTGAAGACCTGGCTCAAAATGCAGTGTGGGGCAGTGAAATAAGTGTGGTTATGGGCAGCTGCAGGTCGGATGGGCTGGGCAGGAAGAAGGGCAGTGTCTTCCTCATGTTCTCCCAGCTCATGACCACCCTTGCCAAGGACTGCGAGGACCCTGCACTCACTGCAGTTAGGAGAGCAAGAAGAGATGGCAGAGCCTCTCGGGGCTCAGGGGCCATCTGTTCCAGCATCCCTGTGCTACTCCAGCTCCACTGATGCTGGTGCCTTACAGGCCTTCAGTGCTTTGTTCTCCCCTCCTTCCATTCCATGGGCTTTTGGTTTGAACAGTTTCCACGACAGAGTGAGAGGGAATCAGCCTGGACTCCCCTCCTTGGTGGAGATGCTTTGAAACTTTCAAAGAACCCAACTCTTTCCCCACATCCCTGTTAATATGCACCAACTCTGCTCTTGATGCAGTCCATTGTAAATGATGTATGAAATGAAATCTCCTTGCTCGCCTAATGCAGAGAAGAAAGGCTCTGTAGGCAACACTACAACATTCCCGTCTAGAGATAAAGGCAGCGAAACTCAGACTCCCTATGAACATTTTTTTTTTAAGTTGTTGCTCTTCAGTGTTGGTGTTTCTCCCTTTTATTATTTTTTTTTCTTTTTTACTGAGAGTGGGGATTTGAATTCAGATTTCACAGAGAAACCCAAACGACTTACATGTATTTCTAAGCCTTTCACAGCAATTGTGTGACTGTTCCCATCCCCTCCTCAGAGGGAATAGCAGCAGCAAATTCATTAGCCCCACAAAGCAGCAGAGTGAAAAGAATGGCTTAAAACTTGCAGGAGGGAAGAGGCTGAGTACGTGGGGGAGCGGCGGTGGATGTTAAGCTTGATCTGGATTTGAGACCTCCTTCCAGTTTTATGGGAAGCTGTTTCAAAAGCAGACTGTGCTGGCAGTCTCCGAAGGGAAAAGGGATCAGTGTGGCCCAGGAGCCACGGGGGGAGCCAAGCCTGAAGGTCGGCAGTGGAACAGCAAATAACCACGGGCTGCTTCCCAGTGATGGATTAGTTGAGGGCAAAGGGAAAGTGGCTGGAAGGGAGATTGGAGAAGGTGACTGAGACATTGCAGGAGGCACAGAGCAAATATCTGCTGGTGACAAATAGCCATGTGCTGCTCATGAAAGCCTCAGCATGGGTCTACTCCAGATGGACCAACCTCAGCAGCTCCTGGGCTCAGTGGGAGCCCTCGTGCCCTCCACGTACTCAGCCCCTCTCCCACGGAGCTGTTCCTGCTTTGGCCAGGCAGAGCCCAGCTGGGAGAAAATAGATTGTGGGAAGTCTGTGCTGGCAGAGACAGTCAGGGCTAGAGCTGCAAGTGGTCCAGTGGGCAGGAGCAGTGCAGGGCTGCCCCCTGCCCTCCCCATGTCCCCACCAGCTACCTCATCCCCCTGTGACACCAAAGCTGCGGAGAGGGTTGAACAAAGCTTTGAAAGGATAAGACACTAACAAGACATGCTGTGTGAAAGCAGGCACAAGGACCCTCCCAAAGCAGGCCCCACTCTTAAGCCCCTCCTGGGCAATCCCCCAGACTGTTGGAGTTTTTGCTTTCCTCTGGCCAAAGTTCCATACCCAGGTACTGACTGTCCTCCGTGGCCAGGACTGAAGGAGACCCTGTCCTGTGGGTGACAGACGTGTGGCCACACGCTGCCATCACCATCACCACACACTGCCACCACCCTGCTGCTGTCACAAACACTAAACTCAGCTTAGACCTTAAAAAGCTTTAGTAAACTTCTAGGAATGATGTTTTTATAGCTGAGAGATGAGCCACCCTGATGGGTTATTAGTCACGGTTAGCCATCCTTGCTAGACTTTACCTTACTAGTGAGTTTTAGGGGCCTTGCTTTCATTTTTCTTTCCCTTTTGTTTGTTCTGAGCAGCAACTCTCAAAATGACAAAACAAAATGCTTCAAGGCAGCAGCTGGAGCTTGAAATTAATAATAAAAAGTAGTTGAGCTGATGTTTGGTTGCAGAGTCATGCTAGCAAATGCGTGTGTTTTATACAGCCACACATGCATGTGCTTTATACAGAGAAACCTGCTTGGCATCCCCATTTCCACGGAACCTCTGCTGGGCTGGCACAACATCAATGCCAGGGCAGGCAGGGAACCAGGAGAGGGTCCCAGGGCTGGGAAGAGCAGAACTCCTGAAGGTCAAGGTTCCCTGGCACCACTGAGACCGGTGCCAAACACAAGCACGGACCCTCCCAGCTGAGGTTTGCCTCGCCCAGCACACACTCCTGTTCCTGGGCTGCTCGCAGGGGGATGGCATCCTTCAGCCCTGAGGAGCCCACATTCACTGAAGCACCAGAGACACACCATTACATCTGCCCATTTTTTCCCATAGGAAGGTAAAATCTGCATGGGTTAAGTCTATTTTCAAAAAAATCTCCAAAAGTCCAAAAAGCCAAATGAATGGCCACGCAGTTCCACAGTTCTGCTATGAGTTCAGCTAGACTTGACCTCCTTGCTACCCCTTGAATGGGAAGTTAACAGCAAAAATATCTGTTTATCTGAGAATGGCACCACTATTTCAAAAAGCTTCTTTATTTTCCTTTCTGTATTGGAAAAATTCCCCAACATAAACTGAACATTACTGCAGGCAGATTTTATTCTCATTGTTCAAGGGTAAGAAGTGAATGGGAACGGCAGGAGGCCAACTATTCTCTAGCTACACAAAGTGAAAATGATATTTTGAAGAAGATCAAAACCAGTAGAAAATATTCAACCCCTTCCATGATGTGTCGTATAATTTTGGCTGCAGACAGGTGACAGCAATACAGTACCTCAACCTTGTGAGCAAAATGAGATGCAACAGTTTTTAATCAAACTCTTCTCAGGGAACATAAACCAGAGGAAAGCAGACAAAATAACAAGAGTGATTCTCAGGCAGGTCTGCTTGAGCTGTGATTAATAGCAACAACAATAAAAAAGCTTTGTATTCCCAGACTTTGCCTTATCCTCTACTACTTTTGAAGCACTGCTGTCTTATTAAAGAAAAGAGAAAAAAATCCCCATATTATTCTCTTCCTAGGACTTTGACAGGAACAAATCTGACAACTAAATAGCCAGGGTGCTCCTAGCTGGATGGCTTCACTGCATAATACTGGGAAAAATGGAGCCCCTCTGCAGCTGCTTCTGCTTCCCCTTCTGCAAACACATCAAAACAAACACATTCAGGACTCAAACTTCCAGGAAAACGCACACACATTTCCTGGCTTGCAAGTTCCTTCTTTTTGCAGGACATGAACATCTCACTGACATAGCCATCCTTCCTCCTATTTGGTACCACAGGTGGTAACTCAAGCAGGAAAATGCTGGAATAAACATCTCAGAGGTCTCAGTGCTGGAAAATGTTAACTGTGTAGTAGCTGCTCTGCTGGGAGGGAGTTTGCTGCTTGAATGATCCTGACTGGCACCTCGGGGCAGGTTTGGGTAAGGTGGGGCTGGTTGTGCTGCTCTCCACGAGGGCTCAGCACAAAGGAGCCCATCCCTGCACCATCCCAGGGACACACAGACACACAGGAGCAGAGCTTTGCTGCTTGCAGGTGTTCCTGGCCACCAGACTCTGCTATTATTGGCTCAGGAGGAGAGAAGAAACACAAAGCCAAGCAGAGGGGGCTAACTCGGCACTGCCTTCCTTCAAAGGTCTCCAGGAGATTTCTGGTTTACTGAATAAACCAGGATGGAGGCAGAATCAGCCCCCAGAGGGGCAGGAGACAGCTCACTGCATCCAGGGAGCCCACACAGAGAGGCAGCTTCACAAACAGAGCTTTGGGGGCTCCTGGCGTGGCCCGAGCCCCAAAGGGCGCTGCCTGGCACAGACACCAATTTAAGCTCTTAGAGCACATGGAAACAAATCTGAGGAGTACAACACGAGTTCCAGCAGAGCACTCGAGCCCTGCCTGCCCGTCCCCAGTGCGGGGTGGGGACGTGGGGCTGGCTGTCCCCAGCAGGAGCAGGCTGGTGCACAGCTCCTGGCAGTACCCGCGCGCTGCCAGCACACATCCAACGTCCCCTGGCAGGCGGCTCCGCCGTGAACCTCGTGTCAGACACATCAACTCAGAGGGAGCCCAGAGGGCACTGTCCAATTATAAAGGAAACCTCAGAAAAGGTTCAGAGTTGGAGAGGGGCACACAGCAGCTTTACCTGCAATTGCTCAGCCAAGCCCATAAACTTGGCAAGCCCGGTTCCATCAGAGCCGTGCTAATAGTAATCGTTAATCAGTTATTTAAAGTCGTTCACATGAAAAGCTATGAGCTGCCTTTTTTTTTTTTTTTTAAGCTAGTATAAATCAAACTTATAGGCAAAAGAATAAATACAGAGAGACAGCTGTACAGATCACACTGTCACACCAATCACTGCTTAAAAGCACACACTGTAAATAGCAGACAAAATTCACCCCCAGTGGAATGCCATTGACTGCATGGGCTGGAGCTGCAACAGGGATAAATTGGCCTATCAAAAATACATAAAAATTTAGAAACACAATTCAATGACGTGTGGAAGCGATTTATCACAGCTATGTCACTTAAAATGACATTATCACTAGCAAACCCATTAAATGTTATGGGTCCCATTAAGATTCCTAAAGGGCCAAACAACAAAGGAGTTGTTGGGATGAAGCAGGAGGGGATTTGTATTGATGGACCCAGTGACCACTGGCTACTCACCTGGTCCTGAGCCTGGGATGGACACAAGGAGCTGCAGGGTGAGAGCCATCACTTGCAGCAGCAGGACATGGCCACACGTGTTCTCGTGGTGCTGGCAGCAGACACAGCATTGTCACCAGATCCGTGCAGCAGCAGTGCCACTGGCTCCTCGGTCCACTGTCTCACAATTGGAAGAGAAAGTCCATCAAGCACGGCGCTTCGGGAGCCCAGTGTGTTTGTCCTCCTCCTGCAGGCTTCTGTTGCAGCATCCCAGTTCCACAGCTGGGGTGATGCTGCTTCCCATTCTCAGTAGCTGCAGTTTGCAAAACGAGCCCTGCAGGGAGTGGGAGGGAAGGAAAGCAGACACCTTTATTTTGTGTGTGACTCTCGGGGTATGACAATGGTCTCAAGCCTCCCATCAGCAGTGGGAGCCCAGCACAGAGCAGTGCCTCCACAGCTGGGCACTGCATGCAGCTCCAGCAGGAGCTGGGAGGTTCAGGCAGGGCATCATGAGGGCATCACAGGATGCACTTAAATGACAATAATCATGTTTTCATGAAGACGGGCTGGGGAACACTGCCAAAGTCTGGGAGTGTCCAAACTGAGCAGCTCTGCTCAGGGACTTGGGCTCAGGCAGCCATAAAGGCCAGGATGGCTTCAGTGACAGTCCAGCCTTGCTGGTCCAGCCATGGTGAGCAGAGCCCAGCCAAGGCAGCGCAGCCAGAGGGGAGTGGGTGGAAGCACAGCCCAGCTGATGGAATAAAAGAACAACCAACTGCTTTCTCTTGGGGAAAAAAAAACCACAGCTCGCTAAATTGCCTTACCAGGATTTGATTATTGCAGATACGGAGCCAGGCAGCCTCAGTCACAAAACATTTCATTACTCTCACTACAGCTGTGGGTCCTGTTGTCCCCTGTCTCACCCAGCAGCCGTGCAGGAGCCCGGGCTCAGCGGCTCTGCCTGCTCAGCGCGGCGTTCCGCTCCGCTGCCGCCGCAATTTCCCTCTTCTGATTATTCTTTAAAATTGTTACGGACAGCAGGTACACAGGAGCACACATAGAAGCGTTGTCCCTTCAGAGATGTCACTGAGAGGTCTGACAGCAGCGTGGGGACGGGTGCCCTGTGTCCTCCCTGCCTGCCACCGGGGCAGGGGACAGCTGGGGACCGCGGGCGTGGCTGCTGCCCTAGAAATGGGGCAGATCCAGCCCAGGCAGCAGGTGAGCATTCCTTGATTTGTTCACAGGCTTTCACCTAGAAAAGAGAGGGCAGGAGGAGCCATCCACACTTCATGTAATCGAGGTGTCACAATGCATTAGTCTGGAGACATAAAAGAACAACAATTGCATCTTAAACTGTGATAGTTAATTTATTATTGGAGAATGGAAAGGCAAAGCGTAAGAAGGGCTTTTTTCCACACCCTGGATAGATTGTTAAAAACCAAATACATTAATCTCTTTTTTTCTTTTCCCCCATGGCTATAAAAACAGAAAGCTACCAGAGGAATCAAGAAGAGAATTATAGGCTTCGTTGCAACTTATGCCTCTGAAATTCTTCACCAAATATTTCTAGCAGGAGTTTCTAACAATCTCCAGCTGTATGACTGCTTTTTGTTCTTCTGCTAATTGATGTTTTTACACCACACCATACCTAATCCCTGCCTCTTAAATCAAATTTTATTAAAATCCCTTAGCAGTGCAATGAGAAATAGTCATTTGGGCTTTTATCCATTTCTTATTCCGAAATCCCAAAGCATTTTCCTTGCATCTGGTAGGCCTTGTAGGCAAGAGCTTTTATCCTCTGGTGACTGAAGGATGCACCAATGCAACTTAATGAGTGTCACCCATGAGCAGGCAGCAGGTCTGGCAGGGAACAGCCTGTCCTCCCTCACCCAGGCCACCACCCATCCAGCCATTCAAGACCACTATTTGTTTTCACATCTCTACTCTTCCCTCCTGACCACAACTTATTCTTCAAAGAAACAAAAATACCCCAGAAATGATCATTTTCTTGGGAGCAGTGAATTGTTTCCATGCCCAATGGATTATGCTACTAATCAAATCCAACATCTCACCAGCCTGAGCACCTATGCCTTATTCACAGCTGGAAACTTATCAAAACTAGTGTCTTCAAGAGGTGTCCTTTATATTAAAACCAAATTAAATTTTATCCAAATTTTTCCAGATTTTGATTACTGGTTGTGGGTAACAGGAAACTGAGATATATCAGTAAAATCTGGGCTGCTACACGAGGTAAAAGCAGCATGAATGTTGCCACACACCACTGGAGGGTTTGGGATAAGAGATGGCCTTGGACCACATTTCAAAATCAGATGCTGATGTTTGAAGAAGACAGACAGTAAGATAAAAAAGGCAGTGAAATGGGAGTGGAAGCAGAGGCTCTGTAGTCTCCATCCTGCCTCCCTTCGCGTCCATCTTCTAAGGGCTGCATCTCCCAGACTCATCTGGTAAAAACTGTGGGTGTAATTTGGATGTACTGCTGGAAGCAAATAAGGCAACTTTGTCCATAATGGAAATTTTCCCACATTAAGAAGCAAATAACTTCAGAAAAGGACAATTTGGGTTCTGTATACATTGTGGGTTTACATGGCTGCAGCAAAACGTCTGCAGAACCCAAAGTAACACGTTCCCTAATTCCCTGGATGTGGTTAGAGTTCAGCACAAAAGGGGATACCAAATGAAATATAGCTATCACAGGCTGATCCTCCTCACTCAGATGTTCAGTTAGACACAAAGTCACATTCATGCAGAAGCACACATATGTCCCCAGCTCTGCATGCACACCCATCCACCTACCCACAGAGGATTCTTTGGATGCTCTGCTGTGACATTTTTGACAAAGTCCCCAAGGTATTGCACCTATTCTTTCTGGCATTACCCACGTAGTGCAAGATATAAAATTCTTGGTAGATGTTCTAAGTTTGTATTTAATAGACCTGGAGGCTCTGAGTGCCTTTTCACAGATTGTGTTCCAGCTGTCTGCCGATATTTGAATGTGCAGGTCTTGGTGCCATGCTGTGCAAACAGGCAGCCTCCCACGCATTCTGTGTACCAGGAGTAATTTATGAGTCTATCTATAAAGGAAATAACAGTGTGTTAAGAAGGGGTTATGTAAAGCTCTGAGATTGAGAAGTAGCTCAGTTAACTCAGTACAACTTCCCAACATCACCGTTATGTTTCAGCTGATTTACAAATACAGGAGGCCTTCAACTGGTGATTCATATTCCTTCTGAAGCAGATGGGGAGGGAGGGAGGAAGTATAATCACTGTCTCCACATAAATCTCATGTCACTGAAAGGCTCCTACCTTGAAACCTCATATTCATTAACCATCTTTTGCAAATGCGAGTGTCTGAATTGAGCTGCAAGTCCCAAGGCACCGGGGGATATTCTGGTACCAACCAAATGCATGAAAAAATAGCATATGAGGTGCTGGCCATTTGTTTTTCATCTCATGCCACGGGGATTTCTTGCAAATTGCCCTTTATTGCAAACACTACGGGCAGTGCATTGGAATCCACATGAAGGGATTCCTCCGTGTGGATTCCACGTGCCTGACACCCCTGTCAGGAGCCCAGGAGGAGCACTGAGCCTGCAGCAGGGCCACTCAGAGGCTGAAGGGAATGACCACCACCACATACAACGATCCATGCTGGGCACTGAGGGTTGATCAAAACAAAACCATCCATTTGCAGGACCCTTTTTTAGCTTTTCTCCCCCACCCACAAATGGAAACCAGCCTGAAGGTATTGGAGACACCTGCCTGCAAACCATTTCAGTCCTGCTTTTCAAAGCCAGCGAGCAGATAACAGGGTCTGAAGAGCAAAACCTTTCCTGCTTCAAGAGCTTGCATTTAGCAGCCTCACATCCCTTCTCAATTGCAAACAAGACACAAAATGCAAAAGTTGCAAGCCACTCAGCTTAACAAGTTCAGCATTATTTATTTAATGTCCCTCAGAACATGAATATTTAAAGTGGACAATGACCTCTAAGCAGAAGACAGTTATCAAAATCCATATGTGCCACCTCTCCGCCCGGAGGCCAAGCTGAGTTTGCTGTCAGCTCAGGTCAGAGGGGAGCAGAGCAGAGGCCTCACCCCTCATCTGGGCCAGCAGCCACCCAGCTGTCCCCGACCTGCACAGCTCCTGCTGCCACAGATCTGCCTGCAGAGCTCTGGTGGCTGGCAGCAGCCTGCAGCTCCTCTCGGGCAGCAGCACCAGCCCCGTGCTCAGGTGTGTCCCCAGAGAGCTGCAGAGGAGGTGGCAGGTCTGAGATTTTGGCAGGCACACAGACTGCCCAGCCAGGGGTCACAGCCCTTGTGGTGTGCTAGAGGCTGACCTGAACTGTCACATGAAAGGTTTCATCCCAAATGAAGGTTTTCACAAACATTTCTCCCCACCTTACCCCGAGCTAGTGCCAGCATCAAACATTTTTAACCTCACAAAATATTCTATCCATTTTTACTCTCCTAAAAAAAGTTTTCTCCTCTCCCAGCTTTCTTGAGACTGTTACTAACATGTTATGCACATTTTTTTTTTCTTTTTGCGGGCATGTCTATAAAAATTCTCAGATATCTAGACAAAACCACTGACAATTCTCCCCAAAAACCACCAACTGGTTGAAGATTTCAAGACAAAACCAACCGTGAACATGGCATTTTTTCCACATTTCTCAGCCAAAAACATTGCTGATCTGGAGAGGTTTTTTGGTGGTTTTAGGAGCATCTCTGAGCCCCACGGTGGGGCCAGCCCCAGGCCCAGGATGCACAGGATGTGTCATCACCACTGTCACACGGGCCAGAGATGCCAGGCAAATGGAGCCACGTGGAGCAGGCTCATCTGGAAATCAGAGATAATAATGTTTTCCTACCTGGCAGGCCCATTAGGGGATGTCTTCGTTAGCACTGGGGAGGCAATCAGAACGTCACCATGATGAGAGCCATAAAAAGCTGTCCCTGAACCGTGTCAGTCACAGCCAGCCAGCCCAAGCCCAGTCCTACCCTCTCTCCTCCTGTCACACAAGTGAGACAGCCCAAATTTAAAAGCCAAGGAACTGTCTGCCATTTTCTCTGCTGTTTTAGCCACTGGGACTCAAGCTTTGCCAACTGTTAGCACCTAATGTTGCAACCAGCACATTTCAGCTTCAGCTTGTGAGATTTCTGGCATTTCACTTATAAAGATGCTGAGTTCCTAAAAAAAGCACTTTTTGCAATGGAAGCTTCTCATGAAAAATTGTTCACACCCATTTTTTTCACCAAAGTGTGTTGGAAGCCAAAGAAAAAAAGCCAAGAAGAAAGCAGCAAGCAAGCAGAGCTGGAGAACTCCCTGGGGAGATGAGACCCTGGCTGGTGTCACGCCAGTGCAATGGTGTGATTCACTCTGGTGTCTGCTTTTCAGGGCTGGGACCTTCACAAGTTTCTCCTTCTGTCCAGAAAAAGAGCTGAAATAATCATCACCAAGGGACAGGGCCACACAAAACCTTCCCTGTGGGATGTGAATCCATCCCTGGCACAGGGATGATGCTTGTGCCATCCAGGAGAGCGGCTGGACCCGGACCAGGCTGGGCTCTGGGATGGCTCCATCCTCATCTCTCTGGTTTTCAGCAGCTCCTGCAGGAATCAAGCACTTCCCAAATGTGTTCTCACCTCAACAACCAAAATCCCAGCTCTTCCAAACTGTCGTTTCTTCAGGCAGCCCCAGCACCCTGCCCTCCTCCTCATTCTGACAGCTCAGGAGAGAAAGCAGATTTCTGGGTGCAGTCTGACACCAGGCCAACCTGAGAGCTGAAAATCAAAGTGGATGAGAAGGAGATTCATTATGGACTAATTAATCCAGCAAAAGACTCCTGCACAAAGGTTGATGACATTCACTTCAGGATAATTTTGAAATAAATATGAGGATACATAGAAGAAAAAAATGCAGTTGGGAAAAGAGATTTTTGAAGCATAAATATAGCTCATTTCTAGCCCCCCTCCTCCACATATCAATTAATGAAGCAAGTCATCTGTCTGAATCAAAGATGTGGGGGAAAAACACAGTTATCTATTTGAACTCCAAAAAAATTAAAGGATTCTAAATGAAACATATAATTAGCCTGTAGGACTCTCTGCTGTAGGTTATTGAGGCGAAAAAGAAAAAAACCCTTGCTAACTTTCAAAAAGGACTCGACAGCTACAGGAATAGCTTTTGCTGCTCTACAAAAGAGGGGAAAATGTTCATCTTCTGGAGACAAGCAGGCCCAGCCAGAGCCCAGCCCTGGGCTACAGCATTTGTAATTCTGCGCTTACACAGGCTCCAGCTGTTGTCAAGTTTTGCCCAGCTTTGTGTTCTTTACTGGTCTTAATTTTATTTTTTTTACCCTATTTGCAGATGCAGGAGCATCTCTGTGCCCAGCCTGCTGCACACCCTGCCCCTGCCTGGGGCAGCTCTCTGTGTACTCACCTGACCTTGCCAGGACCATGGGGGAAACTGGGACAAAACCTTTCATCTGCCAGGTCCTGTGCTGATGGTATTGGTGGCTGTAAATGCTGAACCTCCAGCAGGATGGCAGACCAGGCAATCAGCAGAGAGCCCCACACGATGCCTGTGCCGTGGTTCGGAATGGGAGGAAGAGATTAACAGATGTTAAAATAACTGTGATCTCATGAGGAGCTTAAACAAAAACAAAACAAATGAAAACAAAACAAAAAAAAGAAAATAAAAAAAGAAAAGTAGACCTATACTTCCAAGAAAAGAAGTATAACAAGAAAAGTAGTTTAACACACTGCCAACTACACAAAAACTTTCCATCACTTCCCCAAGTTTTCCTCCCGTTCCAAACCACGACGCCCGGCACGCCAGGCGTGTTTGTGCTGCTGTGGTGGAAAGCAGAGAGCACCGAGCTCTCCACGGGGCATTTCCATCAGGACAGGGGCTGAGGGGCAGCAGCTGGCACAGGAGGCCGGGTTCCCCCAGCTGGCTGTGTGGGGGTGCCCGGCAGCCCAGGGCAGCAGCTGGCACGGGGCGCTGGCAGGGCTGGCGCGGACGGAGCGCGCTGTGCCGCTGGGGCTGAAGCGAGGAGGGCAGAGGCAAATCCCCAGCCTAAGGCACAAAAGATGCTGGGGATGTAGGTGTGTAGGGAGGGTAATATTGCTCTGGACAAGGCTGGCTCTGGCTTTCACAGATACAGCACAGAACGCTCCTCAGCAGGCACCTTTTTTCCAGAGATTATCACTTGCATAAACGTGAAATACCTGTGGGGCACATCTGAAAAGCTCTCTTTGTCACGGCTATTTATTTGGAACAGGGGCTGAGAGCTGCCAGGCAGGACAGGCAGGCAGGGGCTGTGAGAGTTGCCAGGCAGGACAGGCAGCACTAATCTTCCCCAGCCTGGCCCTGTGCCTAACCCTCAGCGTGCCTCTGCCTGCATCCCTGCAGGAACAAGGGCAGAACGCCACGGCAGGGAGCTGGGAGCATCCTCCTGACCCCCTGCACCACTGGAAACACCTCCTCCAAGCCAAGGGGCAGCTCCTGCTCGATGCCTGCTGATGAAGTTTTTGGAAAGGGGCAGCTCAGCATAACCCAGTCATGCCCAAGTAAGTGACAATTTCACACCTCTGCAGGTAGAGCAGAGGTTCCACCAGCTCAGTTAAAAATTTACAAGTCACTTGATCATGATCTTAGGGGGAAAAAACCCACAGTGAACCAAAAATTATTCCCTCACAAATAAGATCACTTCGACTAAGTTACTTGCTTCCTCTTCAGAGGAGATTTAAGGTTTTTCTCTTCCTCTGCAATCTGGCTCCCTTTTGAAGTTAAAAGAAAGAAAGGTTCAGGGGCTTTTTTACTTAAGAAGAAAAAAACAACCTTCTCCTCTTTGAAACTATTTTTTTTAGACAATTGCTGTCTCAAATTTTAACAAATATTCGCTAATTTGCACCTTGTTCAAAAGCAAAACAGTAGGTTTGATTTTTTTTTTATTATATTTTTTTTTGTGTACTGAATGTTACTTTCCCTTTCTTTGTCTTGGTGGCAGAAGGGAGAGTCTTAAAGAAATCAAACTACCAGCTCCCTTCCAGATTTTCACAATTTGTTATATAATTTCTTAAAAGGAGCCATAAGGCCACTTGGAGGGAAAACAGAAATCTTCTAAAAAGAAGAAAGAAAATAGATTTTTTCACCCATCTTCTTGTAGATGAAGTAGATGAGACTAAAAGAGGCATTTCATTTGAAACATTGAATTTGAGCCCAAGAAAAAAAGCTGACAAGGTGTCCCTGCTAGGAAATTCATTCTCAGCAAGCAGACAGAGGAAACCAGGAGACTTTCTTCAAGGACAAAGAGAAAGGAAGTTTGGAAAAATATGAGCTCAATGTAAAACACCCTTTTTTATGATTTTTCTTTTTTTTTTTGGG
>VZRH01004155.1:114885-180101 GCA_013397555.1 Urocynchramus pylzowi | reverse complement strand
GATCTGGGGGGGTGGTTAAATTTCTTTTTCCCAAGCTGTATGAGAATAGAAGTGTGGGTTTGTTTTCCCCAGAGCAGAAGGGGGGTTCTGTGTGTTCCAGGCAGGGCAGGTGCAGGGATGATGGGCAGAGCTCTGTGAGTGTGTCCCAGCAGCCCTGCCTCAGACACACCACAGGGCTTTGATGCTGGGCTTGGGAGCCAGGTGCTCACACTGCTCACACTGCTCTGTGTTGCTCCAGCAACAAGGAGCTCATCTGGGCAGCCACTGAGATTTCCCTGAGAACATCAGCAGCAGGGTGTCAGAGCCACGAGGAACGGGGAGCACAGAGCCTCAGCACCATGCTGCTCCTGCCCCTGGGCCTTTGGGGGTTTGGGAGCAGCCCTGTCACCAAGAGTCATTACATTACAGGACTTTTCCACAGGAAGTGAAGCCATAAACGAGGGGATAGATCAAGTACTGTTCATGTACCTCATTTTCTCAACTACTGTCTTAAACAATAGAACAGATTTTCCCATGAATCAACCGAAAAGAAATGTGTAGGAAACTTTAACAAAGACAACAAGTTTATGCACCCCCTTTCCAAGCATCCCTTGTGGAGAGGCTGGCCAGTCCTCCCACCTCTCCTGGGAGCAGTGGGACCTCCAGACTCCTTCAGCCCCGAGTCTTCCCCCACGTGCTCCCCCCACACAGGCAGCCTTCATCCCCCTGCACGCCACGAGGGAAGCTGATGAAGGCTCCCACCTGTCCCACCCCAGAGGGAGCAGATTCTCCTGCAGAGTTTCGTGCTCCTCACAGCAGCTCCCCCAAACCACGTCGACAGGCCTGACAATTCCACCTCCTCCAGGATGGGCTGAGAGCTCCTGGTGGCCAGCCCCAGCCCCAGCCTGCTGCAGCTCCTGCAGCCCTGCAGCTGGAGAGCAGCCCCAAGGGGCTGGGCAGATGGGGAGCTCTGCTGGGGCTGGGGGCTTCAGGACAGGGGGAGGGGGGAGCAGAGAGGACACACAGACAGAGCCAGGGGTCACAGGGTAAAGGTGTTTCTGGGTAAGACAAGCTGATTTCACACCCAGCACTGGAGCTGGGCAGGGGTAAAGATGGAATGGCTCTGGGAAGGAAACACCAGCCCCTGACTTGTTGTTGTTTGTGGGTTTATGAGCACCAGTGTGTGTGCTGGTGGGTGTGTTTGCACAGCTCTAATCAGCTAAACAGTTTGTCTGTAGCCCAGCAAGAATGGCAAATTAACCCAGGATTCTGGTGCTGGAGACATTTTGTACTGAAAAGATGTGTTTGGTGGCAGACTCTCAGATTCCCTCCTGGATCACACATTTCCATCAAGGATGTTTTCTCTCCAATATAAAGCAAGGGAAAACAAAACCAAACAGCCAAACACCCTTTCCAATAAAAATAAATGAGATTAAGCATCAAAACATATCTGCCATTTGCTTACAGAAAAATATAAAGTCAAAGCCTTCACTAGCAGACTTTCAGGTCTTTTCAGCTCAAAACGTCAGCTCATTTACAAGTTTCCTCCAATTTTTTTTAATACTTTCAGATGAAAACCAAACCAGTATTAATCCAAGTGGAACTTCCCTTTTCTCTTTCCATCTTTTCTCACTGAATTTTCCCTCTGGGACCGTCCCCATCAGTTCTCTGCTCCCCAGGGAGCTCTGCAGATCCGTTCAAGGATGCACAGCCAAGACCAAGGAGTTTCCATGGCCCCGTTCCTGCCTGCACCACATCAGCTGAACCCAGACCCTGCAAGAGGTACATGGAATGTCCAGTCCTGGGGCCAACCTGCCCTACCTGTGCCTCTGCTTCTCTCAGTCAAGAAGATTCACTGCATTTTTCCCCAGCATGTCTCAAGCTGCAGCTCCTTGGTGGGAGCCCAGCACAGCAGCTGCCTCTGCCGGGCTGGGGAGCAGGAGCACCAGCAGATCCTCCATGGGTAACTTGATAATGGCATGCAAATGAAAAGTGTTCTGCATTAATATAGCCTGGCCATGGTGCTATCATGATAAAGATAATGCACCTGAGTTCCCACTGCACCAGGTTTCAAGCACATCCTGCTTCATTAGCAGCCACCCCCGCCCTCGGGCAGTCATTAAAGGTGCACTACAAAGCCCTAGATGGCTGAGGGGGACAGGTGGCAGGGCAGAGCATCATTTCAGGGACCTCTTTGGTCCTTCAAGACACACGGCGAGGTCACCACTGTTTGCTCTTTTCCTCCCTCTATTCTTTACCTGCTTGGTTTTCACAGATTAGAAAACCAGGTGTCAGCTTTGCTGGCCCAGATTGTTCTTCCCTCCTCCCCAGCCATATCAAAAGCCACAGGAGGGTATTTATACAAGGAAATCTTTGCAGAGAATCCCCTCCTTGGTCCCTGTGGAGCACTGGGTTTGTTCTTCCCCAGCTCCATGCAGCAGAAAAGCTGCTTTCAACCCTACCTCCTGCAAAGACAGCTGTGCCAGCCCCAGCAGTCACGAGCCTGCTCCTGCCTGCACAGGATCACTCCATGCCTGCACAGGGATCACTCCATGCCTGCACAGGGATCACTGCATGCCTGCACGGGGATCACTCCATGCCTGCACAGGGATCATGGATCACTGCATGCCTGCACAGGGATCACTCCATGCCTGCACAGGGATCATGGATCACTCCATGCCTGCACAGGGATCACTCCATGCCTGCCCTGCCTCCACCCTGGGCATGTCCCAGCCCTGCTTCTGGTGGCACGTGGGATTCCCATGGTCCTGCAGCCCTGTTGTGATGCTTGGGGCTGCACCTCTCCCCACAGCTTGTGGGACTGATTCCTGCCAGCAGCTCAACAAGCCAAGTATCTCAACACAGAGACATTTCTCCAGTTCTTATTGTCTCAGCTTTTGGTAACAAACTAGGGAAAGCAGAAGCTGAGGTCTCCTCCTCCTCACTGCTGGCACCCTTGTGCTCCCAGGCAGGAGCCATTCCCACAACCCCTCACTGTAACTAATTCCCCAAGCTGCTTCCCAGCACCCAGGGGAGAGGAAAAAATCATTATTGCTTTCAAAATGAGACTGTGAAGAAAATATACAAGCAGTCCAAAACAGTAATTGTATTTCCCAGGGCAGCCCTTGCTGCCAGATACTGAAGGAACCCAGCTCCAGCTCTGGGCACACAGCACATCAGTACCCAGGGCACTACAGCCTGCTGTGGGGCAGGCCAGGGATGGGAAGTCCCTGGAAGTATTTAAAGCCAGGTTGGATGGGGCTGAGAGCAGCCTGGTCCAGTGGAAGTGTCCCTGCCCATGGCAGGGAGTTTGGAATGAGCTCACTTTTAATGTTCCTTCCAACCCAAACCATTCATGCACCTGTGATTTTCTTTTGCTATGATTCCATGGGCTAACAGTGCTGCCTGCTCTGGAGGGATGGGGCTGAAAGCTGCAGCCACAGCCTCTTCCACTCCTTCCACAGCCCCAGGGTGTGGCTGCAGGGTGCTTGCTGCACTCCCAGCTGGAATCAGCAGGGTTACCTGGGACCACACCCTGAGACACCCCTGCCTGGCTGCCTCCTCTCCAGCTCAGGGACAGCTCCCCACACTCACCCTCCCGGTGGGTCCAGTCCCACCCCATCCTGCTGCTGCAGCCCTGCATCCCCTGTGGCTGCTGTGGTTTGAACTGTTGTGTTTGTTTTCCTCCACTGCAGACTTTCAAGAATAAATGTGAAAGCTGGGGAAAGAGCTCCTAATGCCCCCTATGCTCCCCCCCCCCAGGAGCAGAGCTATTTATTACTATGTTTTAGACTTTTAAGATGTTCCTGCCTCTTTTTTCCCCTCCTCGCTGCTGCAGAGGCAGGAGCTGGGCTCGGGGAGCAGCTGAGCATCCCCAGCCCCTCAACAGGGAGCAGGATGGGGCTCACAGCTCCTGTCCCACAGCCAGCTGGCCTGCCTCCTCCCAGCAGCTGTAAGGAAAGGCTTTGAACCTAAAAGGGAAAGGAGAAAGGGAAAGGAGAAAGGGAAAGGATGTTCCCCTTCCTCCCCTGGCACATCCACACGCGCGCACACTCCTGTGGACTTCTGCTATATCAAATGGCCGTGTCTTTTTGAAGTTACCATGGCAGTGAGAGCAGAGCAACAGCACAACTCGCAGAGGGGGGGAGAGCAAAGGAAAGACGCCGGCACAGGGAAGGGGAGGACAGAAAGGGGCCGAGAAGATCCTCTGATGTCTACAAGATGTGGTGCGGAAAAGGCTTTCCCATCGGAGAAATTAAAATAAGCAAATAAATATCCAGCCATGAGAGGGCAGACAAAAAGTAAAGAAAAGCGAGATCTAAGAGCAGAGCTGGGAAAAGGACTAAAGTAGAAGCAAAGCAGAGACAGAAATTCTACTAATTAGAGAACAAGGTGTGTACAGAAAGAAAAAGAGATGTAGGTGAAAGAGGATTTGGCATCCAAACCTAGAACAAGGATGATTTCAGGAGACAAAACAAGAAGAACTGCCAGTGACAGGTTGCTTTGGGGCAGCCAGTTCAGCCCCTGTCCAGAGTCTCAGGGTCCCCTCCCACTCTACAGCCAGGGGAGCCCCCCCTGCCAGACCTCTGACTCTCCAAGCCCAAGCAAGGCCAGGCCCAGCTGACACCCTTTTGGCTGGGTTTGCCTGCACTGAGCAGCTCCGAACAAGGCTTGAGCTCAGAGGTGTTCCACACCAGGAAACCCCCCCACCCTGCTCAGCCTCGCTGCAGGCGCTCCCTGCAAGCCCAGGCTGACCCCAGACGCTGTCACAGCCCTGCTGCGTGTCCACGGGCCGTAGCAGGAGGGGAAACGGTGGGTGCTTCAGAAAGCTGGCCCAGGGAGACCCAGAGGCCGGGCAGAAGCAGGGACAGCCTTTCCCAGCCCGGCGCCTGCTGGCTGCGCACAGCCGCGCTGAACGCTCCGCTCCCGCGCTGCGCCGCTCAGAGTCCCGTCCTCCCTGAGGCAGGAGCCAGGCCTTCCCTCTGCCCCTGGGAATGCCAAACTGGGGCTCCAAGCAGCTCATGACCAGCCCAGAAAATCCCTTGCACGGCTGGTGGGAAAGCACCAGTGACCTGTCTTCTAGCATGGATCCAATCTACCCCAGCAACAAGGACTCAGCATTTCCCTCCTGGGCTATTCCACAGATTTCTTCGCCAGGAAGTCATTCAAAGCATCCCATTTTTTCTCAGCATGAGCCTGTACTCCCAGTAGAGCCATGCTAAATAATTCCTTTTTGCTTTGGAAGTTTAAAATCTTCATCTGTCATTTTGGCATTGTACCTTATTTAAAATGGTTGACATTTCTTCAATTCCAGGCTTACCTGGAGGGTGCTAAGCAGAAGACCAAGAGACTGGAAAACTTTGCAAAGCAAAAATCTTATAGAAGAGGAGTGTGGGATGGAAACAGCATCCCACGCATACTTAAATACCAGCATCCAGAGTGAGCAGGATTATGATTGCTTGGCCTGAAACAAATGGTTCCACTTTTGCTGCTGCTAATACCATTAAATAACCAAGAGAGCGAATGTCACTGATTAGAAAATAGCACAGAGCGTTTGCAAGCACTAATCAACTTCACAGAAATGTTAACTTTCAGACCTAAAAAACCCTTGGCAGTGTCCCTGTGAAGTTATTTCGGGTGAGGCTCTGCATACCGGAGCTGTCCCTTCGCATTAGGCTTGATCCCTGCTCGCCGTGTGCAGCACGCTGAACCCTTAATGCTTTTCAATTACATGACAAGCAAAGCAACTTATTGGTGCTCTTTATGTTAATGTCCCAATATTTTTCATATTTATGATATCTAATTACATTTGCTCCTGATAGTGATGTAATGTTTAGGTATGGAAGATTGAGAAGACCGCTCTAATGTTAATATATTTACATTATTAAAAAGTAATACATTACATAGGCAGTCTGCTGTGTAGGGCTGGATTTCTAGATGAGCTCTCTAGGCATATCCATTATCTTCTCCCTCCTCCTGTCCCCTGTACAGATTCTGATAACTGGCAGTGTTTAAAGTGACTGCAGCTGGTATCATGGTGCCAAAAGGGAAAAGGTATCTTACACATGCATGAAATTAAATAGGCCCAGGGGTCTCAGAGGACCACACTGCATTACCAGGCAGAGGAATTCAAGACATTAGCTGAGAAGATCAGCATTGCAAAAATGGTGCAAACAAAACCCTCAAGAGGGCAGGAGAAAGGCGGGCTCCCTGTGCAGTGCCATCAGAGGCACTTTCTCTGAAAGTCTTTTAGCTGGAAAAGAAGTGTCCTCAAGACCTTTTGGTTTGAAAGTGCCTTTTCTCCTTTGGCCAGGGCATCGTGCATGTCTGATGATCGTCAGGACACGCTGCACATCTTATTGCCCTCTTCAGATGAGGAGAAATGATGTATTTATAGGAGAGGTTGAGCTGCTCTGTTCCCTAAGGATCACCTCCTGGGAGGGACACGTTCCCTTCGGGACTGTCTCCTCCTCAAATGCTTCCTCACCCATCACATCCTCGGAAGTTCACCAAGGAAAGCCAAGACCCAGGCTGGTGCTTCATACATTTTTTAGACACACCTCAAATAGCTAACTCAGGGCTAAAATGTGTTATTCAGTATTCCATGTCTGGTTGACTCAGGAAAGATGTCAACTGCAAATGAAAACTGGGGGGACAGGAGGCAGAAGCTTAGAGCAGCCTTTCACCAGGGAATATTTGCCAACCCAGCAGGTGCTGAGCATCTTCACCCTCTGCTGTGATCTGTGAGAGATGAGCTTGAGCCACACCTCCTCAAAATCCAACTGCTCAAATACTGGCTCCACAGCAAAACCCCTAAAGAGCCCTCCTGTCACAGCAAAAATGAGGGAGAAACACAAGGGGTCACAAAGGTGTCCAGCAGCACCAGTGCTGGAGGAGAGGCCAGCCAGAGACCAGGGTTCATTTACAAACTCCTAATAAATGACAAATGGGTTTTTAATGAACATCACCTGCAGCGGTCTCAAGGCTCAAGTGGTTGACACTGAGAAAAGACAAGTCTGGGGCACACAAACCCTGCTGATAAACACAAAGATAACAAAACAAAAACAAGATAACAAAACAAAAACATAAAAAACCAACACAGATAGGTTCAGAATCTGTACCAATTTCAGCAAGCCTACCTGATCACCCGTGAGCTGCTTATAAACTATAGTTTGTGCTGTCAGTTACACATTGGGAACCTCCTGCCAGGGCACTGCACTGTGGCAGACCCTGAGTGCCACCTGGAAGGACAGCTTGGGCCTGGACAGGTTAACAGGACAATGAGGAGATGGGGAGGTGGCCCTCCAGCACCTGCTTCATTGTAGGGATTTCCATTCAGTACAACATGCTCAGGTCTTTCAAAAGGAAAATACACAAAACTAGGTCTTCCTGGCTATTTCTATGCTTTGGATGTCATTTCTGTCTCCTTAGAGTGATGTGTGCTTACACTGAGGAATTGGAAATGACTCCTGAGTCAGTAATAGAGGGGGGTTGCCTGCAAGTCAGAACTCATCTACATTGACAGAGAAGTTGTAAGGCAGCTTCTGTGATTTCCACCCAAATTAAACCTAGCACAAAGGAGGATTCTCAACCTCTTCCTTTAATGAGCACAAAGCTATAAGGACAATTACTCTGAATGAAATAAAATTAATTAACACACACATTTGGGGACTAAAAATGCTTATTATCTAATATGTATGAATTTGACCTAGCTTAAAATTAATGACAGAGCCAGGATATACATGGCATTCAGGTTACATAAAACTGCAATAAACATGGTGCAAAGAGAGATGTTGCTGATCCTTTTAATATCAGCACTGTGAGAGCTCAGAAGAGTGAAAGCATGTGCTGTACATAATTTTCATAGAAATTCGCTTCAGTTGAGCTTGTACTTTACATATGTTTTAACAACTGAACTTCCTGGCAGGAGTGAGCTTGGCAAAGTGATTATTAGGTAATACTTCTATGAGTATTTTCTGGAGCTGGAATTCTCCTCTGGAAAAAGGCTTGCACAATGCAGCACTTTGCTTTCCGGGATGCCAGTAGCACTCTCGTAATTGATTGAGTTTGTGGTTGCCTGCATCCTGGCATTTCAGCCTGGATGCCTGCTTTAAATGCTTGATCAGGAATTTTTATTCTTGGAGGATTCTTTCAAGGAGAAGCATCCTTCCAACCTGAGAACATAAGTACACCATGTGGCCTACTGATCCAATTAGACTGACCAATGCACTTAAACTCCAGCATCCAGAAATATGCAATTAATTAATCACATACATGCAGTCGACAGGCCACAACTTATTTGTCCAACTTATCTAGCAAGAAATAACTGAATTATGAGGACATTCAAGAACATCATAAATTGTTCGTGGATTACAGCAAGGCAAAGTTTATTAAATAACTCATCCAAATTACTTGGGCCATTTTACGAATGACAGAATAATTTTTGTGTATAAGAATTTCTTGGATGATGTTAAAGGGCAATTCTATCTGGATAGTGGCTGTGAAATCACATTTGGCATCTTGAGAACTCCAGCTCAGCCTGCTTCTCTTATTCCAAAAAATGTAGAAATGTGTAGTTTTACTCACTGGTCCAAAAAATGAGCTTAGTGAAAGTGAGGCACCACCACGGGCCCGCCTGTGCTGCCTGATAATACAAAGCCAAGCCCCTGTGCAGAGAGCTCCCAGCCACCCTCACTGCAGCCCCTCAGGCCTGCACCTGGAGAGTGCCACCAAAAGCCACCCAGGGACGCACAAATGAAGGAAATAAATCCTGCCATGGCTGTGTTGAGGACAGAGGAAGATCTGTGCCTAATTATAGCACCCATTTCCCCAGCCAAGGCGAGCTCCTTCGGCGTCCCGGCGCCTCCCCCGCGCCTCCAAACCGGGGGAGGGAGGAGAATTGGATGCACATGGTTCAACAGGATTTGGACCAAGGATGGCTGAAACTTGGCATGCCTTGTGAATCCAGCTGTCTCCTACACACACAAATCCAAACAGCGACGATGTGCAAGGAGCACAATAAAATCTGTGTACACGTGTCCGCAAGAACCTGGGCCCGGAGCAGAAGGGAGGTGCAGAAAGGATGAAATGGAGAGCTCAATTCCCATCCCTCTGCAGACACAGCTGTTAAGAGCACTCTTGGGAGCAGGTTTCTCAGGGCTGGCAATGCCAAGGAACGGGGGAAGGATGGCAAGGAGCTCTCACTCCCTGCTTGCCGGCTCCTGACTGTCCCTGGCACTGTGTGGCTGCTGTTGGGATTTGCCAGGGAGGATGGGCTGTCTGCAAACCCCAAATGCACCAGGGGTGTGGGGTCAGTGTACAGGGGGCAAAGATTAATGGAGAAAAAGCCTTTTCCATGGCTGTGATGGGTTGAGGCAGCTCTGGGGACACAAGGGCTGTCCCCACCGCACCAGCGACAGGGAGTGGCAGTGAAAGCAGAAGGAAGACATGCCATCCCTCAGTCAGAAGGCAATGGATAAGTTTTCTGAGCTAAACCACAGGTTTTTGTATGTAGCCCCGTTTTTATACAGTGAAATCTCCCGTGTATAACTCCCATGTCATTCCTTATTCAATACTTCTATAATCCTATTTTTCTTCTGGGGAGATGTCCTTCCCTTCGTCTGCCCCCAGATCCACATCAGGATAGAGGCTTGATTTATTCCTGAGGGAGAAGACTATCACCACTCCTCCCAGCTGCTGTGAAGCAGTCTCTCAACCCTGCAGAGGCAGGACCCTTTCCTACTCGTGTTATTAGCATTCCCTACTACTTGCATGTTATTTTTCTTTTTCCTCTTCATTCTCTTTTTTTTTTTTTTTTAAACTTCTGCAGTGAATTCTGCTTCAACACCCACATGTCTGCTATTGAAGCCAATCAGCAGGATTGACTCAGGTAAGTTCTTTTATTAGGTACTGATTTCTTTGTGTCTGATGTCTTTATCCAGACTCCTTTGAAAATCCCATTTTGGCTGAGCATATTGAAGCAAATGCCTCTCTCACTCTCTTTCATTAGCAATTTTAGGGCAGCTCTGGCAGGTTTTTCACTCCTCTCTCTTGAACTCACAGAAAAAAAAAAATCTGCAGTAGTTTTATCTCTTTTCACTGTCTCCGGAGGATGTCCTGCCAACACTCCCCCACCCCCAAAATTGGACAGAAAAATGTAGGTCTTGGGTAGTCTGATGGGCTGAGATTTGGAAGCAACAACGTTTCACGACACTGGCTTTCTAATTTCCTCAGACTAGAATTAGTTCTGCCACCAACATTTTGCCCAGGGCCCCCAACCCCAGGAGTGCTCACAGTGTGTGTCTCTCTCACACATTATTATGCTCCAATGAGGATGTTCCTAGCAGAGCTCTAACGTGTCTGGCACGGATTCATGTTATATCTAGGTTTTGACATTGGGCCTGCTCCTATAGAAGTCAATGTCAGAATTCCCTGCGAGTGTTCAAGCACAAGGATCAGGCCCACTTCCCTGATTTATGCAAGTTATTTTTATATGATAGAGAATTGGATGCAGTATTATAAAGTCTGGAATTAATCTGCATTCTAATATATTATAAAAACCAGCAAAAAAATAAATCCCAAATTAACATCCTCCTTAACCTTTATTTTTATCAAGTGTACTAAATCAACTGAAGAATAATTGCTCTGAGGACTATGCCAAATGAGTGCACATTTAGTTTACATATTCCCTAATGTAATATGAATTGATGAACTTTCTGAGATACACATGATATAAATGATCATGATGTGCCATTCTTAATTTCTTTCAATTGTCTCTGCGAAAACACTTTGCTCTTAGAATGAAAAGTGAGTTACGTGCACTCTGGACCCACAGGAGAGAAGGAAACATACTTGTAAGAATTTGCCCTTTTGGCAAGAAGTGGAGCTTTTCTAAACGAAAAGGTCAAAAGCCTACTGTACAGCCACTGGCTGGGACTCGGATTACTGCAGCAGGAAGATTAAAGTCCAACCCCTCTCAGCTCTAGAAAGGAGCAATCTGAGTTGGGCCCACCACACCGTGATCCTTCCTCCACAAATGCCCCAGCTCAGCTCCCAGCCCAAGACTCAGACCTGTCTCAGAAGAGAGGAGGAGTGGCTGCTCCTCCTTGTGCCCCTTGGGTCAGCTCTGGGCCTCACACCCCAGCTAGAAGGGGGAGCCACAGCCTCACCCTGGAGAAGGGTGAGCAATGAGCCACTGATGTCCCTCTGTCTGTCCTGCCTGTGGCACCCAGCTCCCTCTGGCCAGAGCAAGCACCTCCATGAGTATGAAAACCTCACAGTGACCCTCTCTGCTTCTCCTGCTGACCACTGGCAGAGATTCTCTGTGGCATCCTTACACTACCACATGCAATTTCCAGATGTTTTCCAGACCCTCTGAGTCTCCCAACCTTGTACGACCTTGGGCACATCTTCTCTGGTCTTCAGTTTGCCATCTGTTAACTGGGGCATGATAATGTGTTACAGGTTTTAGAGCCAAATAGGATAAGCAATCATCTGAGTTGGAGTGCTGTATAATAGAGGCCACTGGACTTCCCTGAATTCTCTTTTCAATCAAAGCAAACCTCTTGGAAAATGTATCCTGCTTTGATTTGCTCATAGCTAGACTCTGAGGATGCAAAGGAAATGTGGTAAACGGTGCCAACGTTAATTACCGTCACAGACAGAAATGTCTGTGTTCAGCTCCCTGGATGGACTCCTGTATTTGCTGAGCAGAAGTGTCCAGCAAAAAGGTTTGCTGCTCAGATAGCTCAGGCCACGATCAAAGCACCTTTCCTTTCCTGTTATGGCACTGAACCGTACTAATAACACACTCTAATAGTAATATTTATCAAATGTTCCAGTCCCTGCCTTCGGCCATATGGTTCCTCCCCGGATCTTGCCAAACTCCCCTCAGTGGGTTTGGCACCAGGGAAGGGATGCCAGCGCCGAGCTCCTCTCTCTCCCTGTCCTCTGCACACAATCCAGTGGCTCCCGCACAAAGGGGGCCCCAGTCTCCATTAACCTTGATGGGCCCTCCTGCAGTGCCAATAACAGCGCTTGGGGGATCACAGAACCTGCTGCCCACGGAGAAACTTTTCTTCTCTGACACCTGTGAGCAATCTGGAGCCATTAGCCATTTCACTCCAATACTAATGATGCTCCCTTCAGTCATTATCACTTATTTTTTTTGTAAAACCCTCGGTAAAGCTGAATCTAACAGGTCATTAAAAGCCCAGGGAAGCCCTGACTGACTTGATCCCAATTGTTCCTTGTGTCTGACAAGATTTTCCCTATTGAACATTTGACTTGCATTTTATGTTGCCTCATTAAACTGTGCTAGACTTTAATCAAGGTCAAATAGGGGCAAATCTGCCTTTCCAGAATCTAAACAGCTCGTACCTAGGTGCTGATCTGCAGCTTGTGCTCCTGCACAGGCTCTCCCCGAGGATGGAGCCCAGTGGATTTCCTTAATGTGGGGCATGACCTGCACCCCACAGGGCCCGTGGAAAAACCAGGACACGTGGTTGCTCATACCTCATTAAAGTCTCATTCAAATCCTACCCCAATGCCTCCGAAGTTAAGCGCCTGGACAAGGAATCAGCGAAGGAAGAACGCTGTGTCACAGCATGAATAAAACATATTCTAATTTTATCAACACCTAGAGTCCCGGTCTTTACAATCCTGAGGTATTTTTTTTCCTTTATAAGGTATATGATGAACAGCCGATTACATTTTTGATGTCTTTTAATGATCATAATTAAGTATGATCCATCATTGTAATTTCACCACTAAATCAAGGTAGATCACCATAACAGTCATGATAAATCACGCTCTTTGCACAACTCTTCCTGAGGATGAACTGGAAAATGAAGTTAGAGGACTTCAGAACCTGTCTGCTCCATCAGCAGGATGCTGAGCAGCAAGTGCATCCCTCTGGCACTAACAGGATGTGATGAGCGGAAGCACTCCGCTCCCCTCGGACCCGCGGGCTGCACGGCTCCTGTCCAGAGCTGTGCCTCTGGCCCTGCCCTCCCACATCTCAGCAACAGCATTCTGGGCCATCCCTTCTGCTTATTTTTCCCCCTGAAAATCCAGGATCAGTGCTTCTTATTCAAAGGAAGGTGGTGTATACAGCAAACAGCTCCTTGGGATATTCCCTGTGCAAGGCCTGGTGTTAAACAAACACTGCTTTCAAAGAACAGGAATGAATGTACAGGCCCACTAGCCATGGCTAAAGCCAAAGTCCTCACCACTGGAGGTCAGGTATGACCCCTCAGCCCTGTCCTTATTTATCAACACTCCAAATGACTCTCTAAGGAAGCTTACATTGGGACCATTAAGGCTTCCACATCGCTTCAGATGTCTCATCATTATGTTCCTTAACAGCAAAAATCTTGATAGAACTAAAAAAATTAATTTCCCTTGGCCAAATTCAAGCTTGAGGGTCGACATGAAAGTCTTTTCCAGACTTTTGTCTGCAGTTTCAGTTCTGTTAGACACTGTTCTGCAGTGTTACATGCCACAGATGGCTGCCTACCCAAAAAGTGTGATAAGAGCTCCTGGGAGTATAAAAAGCAAAAATCTTATGTAAGTTTCTCAGCCCAAAAGTTGAGCAAATAAGTGCTAAAGTATCTTGTTGACTGCTCTAGAAGTCTCTGGAGGAAAAATAAATAGTGGCACTAATATAGAATATTGATTTTTCCATGTAGTTTTGTGTGATGGAGCATGCTACAAGTTCACCAACCCAAGCTCTTAACAACTCATATAAGAGATGTACAGTACTCATCATCCAACAAATGGGGAAACTGAGTTTTGTAGGTGTCAAATGCTGTTGTACAGGACCAGTGACCAACTTTTACCAGGCACTAGGTATGGATTTCTCCTAAAGAGCACAAAGAGAACAGAACAAGGTCCCTGGAGAGGACAGTAAAATGGTAAATTTCCCTCATCATGGTCTAAATGAAAAGTACAGTAAAGGCCATACATCACAGTGAGATTCCCCACTCTCCTGCAAGCTAGCAGAGGGCTCCCATCACTCTCAGACTTCTTTCTCACATTTATTTTAATCAAGTTTCTGTCATTTTCAGGTCTGGGTACAGCATGATCAGCTCGACCTGCCTTTGGCTCTGTGTCAGGGGTGTCATATTATCCATCCGTGTTACACTGGCAATGCTTGATAGCCAGGAAGGTCATTTCATCTCTGATAATTCCCCCAAAGGGGATATGAAGGTAGAATGATTACAGAGTCATATACCTTCCTGCAGAATACCTCATCTTTGTTCCTAGATTATTTAAATGATAAATGGAAATTGGCCAGGGAAAATCACTTAGAAATGAATTGTGGTCATAAGCCATAGGAAACACATTTGGTTTCCAGAAAGACAAAATAAAACTCATCAAAGCTTATTGTCTTTACTAGATACAGCCTAAAAGCAGATGTTTAAAGTATTGTAGATTTCATACCACATACTCTTATTAGGGAGGGAAACACCACAAGGCAGAGTTCTGGTTTTACAGGAGTATATCACCACACGAATGGCCCAATAATCTGAAATAACCTGTCCAAACCTGGAGCTGGTACTCTGATGATCTAGAGAGAAGGCATGTGTACAGCCAGGCTCTCACAAGCCAGAGGCACTCACATGCTAATCTTAGACTGTGCCAAGCTAAGAGGAAGCAGAGATGCTCCTACATAGCTAAAAAAATAACCTGAGAGCTTAGATCTGAGCTCTTTCCAACCGAGGATGACAATACAGTAATTCTAAAAATGCATTATAATTTTTCTTCCCTCTGTCATCTGAAGTTTTGCTTTTGCTGCTGCCTTTGTTCACATGCTTTGAAATACAAGTAAATACCTCTTACAATCATCTCTGTGCAATCAGCTGGGAGAAGCCAGCATGGGAATGCCAGTGAGGATGGCAAGGTTCACCCCCTCACCAAGTAGCCTTGGGCTACCCAGCCCAGCCCAGCCCAGCCAAGCTGTCTCAGATCTCCTGATTGCAAAACAGGAGATTGCAGTAATACTGCCGTGGCTCTCTGATGCTTAATTAATGGTTGGGAAGATCTCTGCACGGTATCTGCACTGTCAAAATGCCAATGCCTGTGCCACATTGCCTACAAGACGAGCAAATGACAGCAGGCAGGTTGTGGTGGGGCTGGGCACGCTGCTCTGCCTGCTCCTGCCCAGCTCCCGTCCCCTGGCTAATGTTTAAATCATAAGGGCTTTGATGCAGAGGCATTCCTTGCTCAGGATCAGCACGGCCTGGGATCCTGGCTCGTGCCTACAGCTCGGAGCCGTTGTGGGAGTACAAATATTATCGATGTAAGCGGCTCCCTGCTCGGTGGCACAGGTTGAGTTTGTGGGCATGTACTGAAATCCACCTGCTTCTCCCCCTGCTCTGGGTTTTTCCTTTATTGACAGCTTAATCACCTTTGTGTCTGCTGCTTATCTAGGAGGATTTGCTATGAATTGCATTCACTTGCTTCCACTGTGACAATATCTACTTTGCTAATTAACCGCCTGGTGGACACGGTTACGAGCCACAAGAAATATTTTCTGTCCAAGAGAATAGTCACGATGCTGCCACCTGACCTGAGGGTTTTCACATCCTTTGATTTTGGGTTGTTTTTTTTTTTTTTATTTATTTTTTATTTTGGTCTTAAAACTCTCTTAGGTGTCTCACTGCAAATGCAAACAGATGTTTCACATCTTCGCTCAATGACCCATTCTACGAACCTAAAACACTAAAACTTCAGGCACGGATGTTCCTATCAAATGAAAAGTCCATATACTCCTTTCAGCCTGGTACAAAAGATGAAAAAAACAAAGGTTAGCCTAGGGAAGCTTAGTCTCCAAAAACCATCAAATCCTTGGAGACTACCAACAATATTAGTAATTACTGCTCAAAGCAAAGCTGAGTTGGCATGGAGACCACCAAGACCTGGGTCTTTAAGAGATCAGCTCCTATTCAACACATATATTAAGTGCTGTATTAAGCACCTACTGAACCCCAGAAAAAATATAATCACAGAATTATTTCTAAATGGACTTTTTAGTTTTTCATGTCAAGAAAGGGGGCCATGAATAGAAAGGGCAAAAATCAGCGTGGAGAAACATTTACCTCAGCCTCTCTAGGTACCATTAATCACCCTTTCTGGAAAGCCTGGTACAAAAGCCATTAAAATTTAAGACAGGAAAATCACTGCCATTCCTGCAGCTACGGCTATTGCTGCTGCTACTACTCTTAATTAAGGTCTGAGAGCAGTTAAACATTTAAATATGATAAGGCTTAGAGGTGAGCTGACTTGCCAAATGGGGAAAGAAAACATTGTCAAACAGAATCAGGGAGAGGAGCCGAGGCAGGAAAATGAGAGGGACAAAGAAATGCAGGATGCACTGCCAAGCTCCTGCACTGAGACCAGCAGCTCCTTCTGAGAAGCCAAAGTTATCGTGGTCTCAGACACCAAATATGAGCACAAATGCTGATTCTGAGGAGGCTGTTCTGCTCAGGTACCCTAAGACATGTCTCAGAGGAGGTGTTTTTTTGAGGGCCACCTAACACAAGAAAGCGAGGAGGTGCTGAACACAACCCGAGGATCCTTCCCTGGAGAAAAGCCCAGGTCAAGAGCCAATACGAAACGAAGAATCAGAGTCCCAGCCAGATGAGTCACATTTTCAGCTGTAGAAACCCTGTCCTGGCAGACCTCTGGGTGATGGAGGGGGTTTGCAGCAGTGCTGAGCACAAACCACTCGACATAACTTGCGCTCAGAAGCGGCTCTGGGCATTACCCGTGAAGTTATTGTCGTATTGTATAATCCACATTTGCTTTATGATGACACACTGTCTTCCCTGCTGGATATTTTACTTTTCAAGCAGTAAGACAATAAACTACAGTCCCTGACAAGAAATGTTTTCATTGCCATTGTTTTAGAAACACATGTTTTCTCATTCACTATCAGCACCACCTAAATCAAAAGAGGTGACTTTCACAATAAATCAGATAAGAATGGCTCAAAAACTGATATCTGCCAGCTTGTTTTCTCCCTTAATGGTGCTCCTGAGGCAGGCTGAGATGTCTTTTACCCGAGCAGCCCAGGGGATAGGGGTGGGGAGGATGGCAAGGCACAGACAGAGGCAGACTGTGGCTTCACAGCGGTGCCCTGGCTGGCGTGGGTGATCACTGAGCACCTCTCACACTGTGATGGATGGCACTGCATAAAGTGGAGCACTGTGGGAAGTATGCAGAGAAATACAGGAGGTATTAACCATTTCCCAGCCCCAAAAAGAGGGGCTGGACAGCTCTCTTGAAAGTCATTGAGAGCCCACAGCACAAGAACAGCCACTGGCATGTGCCTTAGGGATCAGTACGGACTTTTGGCTGCCAAAATGAGGATGCAGCTGCTGAATGAAATCCAGTGCTGTGGATCACAAATTGTGATTTGATGATCACAATTAATGGCTTAGGGTTCTCTTCTCTTCCCCTACAGTATCCTGGGACACAGAGGATAAACATAAACGACCAACAGGATCATCTTCTCCAAGCACCTCAGCAGATGTTTGCCCAGCTGGGGATAAGCACAGGTTGTCTCAGCAGCTGTGAGCTGCACTGCACACTTACACTCTGCATCCACGGATGAACAATAACCCTGCAATATTCCTCCTCTTGGATGTTGGAGAGGTTTCTGGAGGATGAAAGAAGGGTAAATGGAGGAGCTGTGCACTGCAATTCTTCATCTCAGTCTGCCTCAGCTGGTGAAGCACCACGCTGAAGTGAGGCATTAGCAAAGATGCCTGAGAGGAGCAGGTGGGTGGTGATTAGAGTTATTTCTTCTCTTGCCCTAGGTGAATCTTTTCTGTGCTAAAAGAATGTTTCTCACACAGAGGCAGATAACTTATTCTTTCCATTGTCTGCTGTCCTCATTTTCCTCCACAGGCAGTGGGTCCAGTTTCTTGCTCAAGGCAAGGACGTTCCTTGCCCTCACGTGGCCATTCCCTTCTCCTCAGACCATCACTGTGCTGCTGGTCATTAGGGCACCTTACTCAGACACAGCTTCCCCTTGGAGCCCTTCCCACCTCACATCCAGAGCTTGTCTGAATTTTTAGAAGTTCTGCATCATGCTCCCTTGCATTCTGTATTCATCTCCATCACCAGAGCTGTTGTCTGCTCTCTCATTACCTCAGACCTCCATTAACATGCCATCCTCCAGGATCCTGAGGCATTAAAGCTCACGGTGAGTATTGCTGCCAAAACCAGCTCCTGTCCTGACCCCATCACCCCTTTGTACAGCTTTCCCAGAGCCCTGGTCCCTGTGGTACCACACAGAATCTGTATCCATGCGTTCTCCCCACGACTAACCACCACTCCCAGCTGACACTCACCATTTCAGCCTCATAG
Source organism: Urocynchramus pylzowi (assembly GCA_013397555.1). Taxonomy (NCBI): domain Eukaryota; kingdom Metazoa; phylum Chordata; class Aves; order Passeriformes; family Fringillidae; genus Urocynchramus; species Urocynchramus pylzowi. Next base: position 161,747 of record VZRH01004155.1, on the reverse strand, counting down.
TGCAAACCTCTGCTATTCTACTCCCTGGGAAACCTTTTCTTTCTTCCTCTTCTTGCCCTTCAGGATAACACACAGTCTTTCTAGACATTCACCTTGTTGTCATCCTCAAACATTCCTCAAGATGACAGTTTGTGCTATAAAAATACAGACATCAATTAGACTGTTCATCTGTTGCAAACAGCATTTAAAAGGGTGTCTTGCATGTCCAGACTGTGGTCTCATTATCTTCTATTTTTCCATCTCAATGTCTGCATTTCTGTTTGTCTTGTCTCTTAAATGAAAAGTTTTGTAAGGTGGAGGCAAACTTTCTGTAGAGAAACTTGTACAATATGATCCTACTCCACACTATGGTTTATGCTGCAAGAACAACAGGGAAACTGCTCCTTCCCCTTGGCAATTTTCCAGAGCAATGCAGGGATGGAGTCTCCCTCAGATGTTTTCTGCTCAACCCTTGCCTGTTTCTTGCCTGGTGCCTGCTCTGCAGTACAAACTCCTTCTCAGTTTTCCCCTGTCCCCAGTTTTTTGTCTCCCTTTGCAGGTTTTGTCCCTCAGCCTTTCCACCACTCAATGCCCTTGCTTCTATCACTCAGGTCCTACCAAAAGCCCCACTTTTTATCTGCCCTCTCCTGGTCTCTAGTTCTGCTCTGTCTCCCTGCTGCATCCCCACTTCCCTGGGCTCTCCTGCCTCCCTGTTCAGTCTTTCCCCTGATAATCCACATTGCCTGCTCTCTGCTCGTATCTTGAAACACAGGCACATCTCTCACAGATGGAAATAAAAATATATGAAAAGAGGAATGAGAGATAAGACAAGGCCCATTGCCTGTCTCATCCAGAACACTTCCACTGGCACCAGCTGTTCCAGACAAGAGTATTAAAATCCCCTGAGCAGCCTCAGGATTCAAACTCCCCCAACAGGAACATTCAACTGTAATCCCTAATAGTTACAGATCATTTTGTGTCTTAAGGCAGAAGTTTTATGTGTCTGTATTAAAACATTATAATTCAAGACATGGATATCTCATAACCCAGATGTGGGAAGTAAAGCAGGACTTGCTGCTTTTCCAAATCATGACTCAATGCAAGAAGGGGGATCCTGTACTGCTCCTGCCCTGCAGTGATGGAGCACAGGGGGCAAAATCCCCCTGGAGGAAAGAGTGGAGGGACAAAGTGGCATTCTGATGACTTTCTTCAGGTCACAGGACATGGGCAGTCCTTGGTGTCCCAGACAGAATGTCCCCAGCACAGGAAGGACATAGACCTGTTGGAATGAGTCCAACAAAGATGCTCAGAAGGCTCAGCCCCTCTGCTCTGGATCCAGGCTGAAGAGCTGGGGCTGCTCAGCCTGGAGAGGAGAAAGCTCTGGGGAGACCTGGGAGCCCCTTCCAGTGCCTGAAGGAGCTCTCAGAGAGCTGCAGAGGGGCTTTGGACAAGGGCATGGAGTGACAGGACAGGGGGAATGACTTCAGACTGAAAGAGGGCAGGTTTAGGCATGAGATTCTTAATTAGATACTAGGGAGAAAATCTTTGCTGTGAGGATGGAGAGGCAGGGGCACAGGCTGCTCAGAGAAGCTGTGGATGGCCCACCCTGGGAGATGCTCCAGGCTGGAGGCTCTGAGCAGCCTGGGACAGTGAAGGTGTCCCTGCTCAGGGCAGGGGGGTTGAAGGGGTTAATCTCTCAGGTCCCTTCCAAACCATTCTGTGATTCTATAACCCAACCCAGGCATTCCTGGTATGTGCAAAAGTACCCAAGAAATACCACAAACTCACCTGGCCTTTGCCAAAGCCCTGTGCCAAACTCCATCATCCCCTGGGGCTGCACAGCACGGGCAGGGGCTGTTGGCAGCATTTGCTGTCCCTAAGAGCTGGTTCCTCCCACCCAGGTCATGCAGCTTTCACAAGGATCACACACTGCCAGGGCCTGGGAAATGTGCTGGAATTCAGGTTGTGCTATGATTCTGGACTGAGCTTTCAGGTTGCAGCAAACTCAAGCCCATGCCTTACAGACCTCATTAACAAAAAAAGAAAAAAAAAAAAAAAAACAACCTTTGCACAGTTCTAATTTTCATTTCAACACCTCCAGGCTTACTAGAAAGCTGTGTTTGTACCAGCAGAGACCTTAATTTGTATACAGCAACAAAACAAAAATTCCAAATTAAACATATGAATTCAATTGCCGAAAACCACCCTTTTACTAAGGGTTCAAATGTAATGACACAATCATTTAGAACAGCCTCATGTGGGTGTGTGCCTCTCGAGAGCCGTCAGAGGAAAATAAACCACATTAAAATACAATTCCTCCAGCAGCTTCTGAGATGCAATCAAAACCTTACAACGGGGATTTTTCAGAAGACAGGGTTCTAGCTCAATAAAATCTATAGGTGGGGTAGTCCCAAATGGCTCATGTGCAATTTTTATTCCAATCTAAAGGTGGAAATAATCTTTATGTGTAGCCGTGTGCACACAGAATTCTCACCATCAGAACTGCTGAGGGCATCATGCTTGGATCCTTGAGCTTGTAGAGCCCGTGTGAAACCACAAATTGAGGATGTGGGGCAAAGATTGAGGCACAAGCACTGATGCCACCTGTTTGTGAGTGCCTTATCTAGCTGCTCTGTCCTGGCAAGTACCTGTGGGGAGCATCAAATCCAGATTATTTCCCCTGGTGTGGGAATCAGGGGGATGCAGCTCATGTGACCCGTGGGAGCCTTCAAAGTGCTGCTGGCACCAAGGGGCTTTGAAGAAACTAAGAAGCCATGGTGCAAAAATCAAAACTTCTCTTGAAATAACAACTGTTCCATAGAAACAAAGCTAAAAAGGGGAATAAATGGCCAGTGCTCGTAGTGGAGAAGGTTATTTGCACTCGGGACTGCCCAGCATATTTCTGTTTGAAATGGGAAATGCTCTGCTTTGGTCTGCAGCTTCTGAACGTGTTCAAGTGGAAACAATAAATAAAGAGCACAGATGTGGACATAGCTGAGAAAGGGCTCCCATCCAAGAAGCCATTACCTGGCCTGGGATTCCCTACCCCGGGAAAGAGGTACCTAAGGAGGCTATAAAATCAGGAATGTCACATAGGAAAAATAAAGGGGACAATTATTTACTGTTTCCACAATACAAGAAGTAGGAGACATTGTTGTCTGGAAATGATCTGCAGCTGATTCAACAGAAACTGAGGAAAGCCCTTTTTCCCACACTGCAGAGTTAAGCTAAAGTCCAGCAGGCCCCCAAATGCCACAGGGCTGTTGGTCACTGATGTCCAAGAGGTAGAAGATCATTTTATATCAAATAGAAACATATGAGGGAAGATTCCCTAGGCACACGTGGGCGTGGGCTTGGTCAAGCCTTCAGAAGACAGGACGTGCATGACAGCCCCTCCATAAAGCCCAGCACCCCGAGCAAATCCTATTTATTCACAGCTTCACTCAGTGCAAGGACCTTAGAGGTAGCGTGTGAAATCCTGATCACTTGCTCCTTGTCTCTCCAAGTCCCTGGGTGTGATCAGAGGCAAAGACTTCCACCCAACAATCCTGCAGGCTTTCACCAGCCTGCTCCAGTGACGTTTGCATCGATCAGACAAACGGAGAGGAAAGTATTAGTGGGATTATGCTCTGAAAACAAATCCTAAATACCCATCACATTTAGTGTCCTGTGGCTTATCCAGGGAGAACTGCTGCGATGGTCTGCAGCAGAGATCCTGGGGAGCCTGAGTGTGCTCCCAGACAATCTCCGTGCACTCTGCAGCCAGACCCGCTCCCACCGCACACGACTCACTGCCAGGGTGTTAGGGAGCATGAAGCAGAAAAACATCCATAAAGCATTAGATCACAATCCCAGTGACAGCACTGACGATCACTAAGGGGGCAGAGAAAAGGCTCATATTAAAGACTTTTACTAGGATGAGCATTTTGCAGCATTTAAAATTCTTTGAAGATTAAGTCTGTGTTAGAAGATACCCTTGCTGAGGGAAAGCCAACCTTCGGCCGGTATTATATGATACAGCCATGTGGCCATCCGGATTTTGACTTCAATCATTTCCATTGATTCACAGGCACTTTAAAATGCTTAAGTTACTACATTGGATTTAAATTTCAGATCAATGTTGTCTTTGCAGAGCTGCTGTGCCTGGGAGCACAGCTGAGCGGATGCAGTGCAGCGGCTGCGAGGGGCTCTGCTGGAGCTGGCACCCCTCTGAGCCAGGCAGCTGCTGACCAGCACCCTCTGGGAGCTCCTTGGGGTCACTCTGCTTGTAACCTTCAGGGCTTTGGCTGTCTTGGATGGCAGAGGCCTTTGCACATTAAATTCTCCTACTGGCAACAGCAAAAATGGCTCCAATTACCACCTTCTTGACAACTAATTAACGAGCAAAAGGTGTTGGGGTGGTTTGGTTGGGTTTCTGAGAGGTTGGCAGCTGTTTCCCTCCACCTCTGTGCAGTGCAGTTGGACAGCCCTCACCGTGCTTGCTGTCCCCAGCACCTGAACCTCTGCAGGTGGCAGGAGCAGCCTCACCTCAGCCACCTCCTTCCTCCACCTCCTTCCTCCTCCTCATGCTGGGAGCTCCGTGTGCCACGCTGGCCCAGCATGGAGCCAGCCCGTGCTATGTAGGGCACAGCAGAGCTCTGCCAGCTGTGCCACTGGGAGCCATCCTCTTGTGCTCAAACATAACCAGCCACAGGTTCCTGCTCAATTATCTGCTTCATGCAGTGAGGATGGACTTGTCCCTCACCCCGACACGATTACCCCGCTTGGCCTGGCTTCCCCCTGGAGCTCTCCTTGCCCTGCCGGGCCAAGCCTTCCGAGCGGGTCCACACACTCTGGCTGGGCTTTCCCCTTCCCCTCTGCTCCTGTCCACTGCTTTGCAAGAAGCCCCCACAGAGGGGATATTAGCTCAATCCCCTGGTGCCTCTTTTCCGGCACTTGTGCAGGGAGCGGTGCTAATTACTGCGTTACATCCTGCAGCTTGAAAGGAATTCGCAGTGAAGCTGACAGAATTGGACTGAGCACGGGGGAAGAAAGTGAAACGTGAGTGTCAGCAGAGCTGTGACAACACCACAGGAGATAATTCAACCAAATGCATCTGCCACCGTGGCTCCTTTGCCCCACAATAAAAGAAATGAAGATTTTGTGGTAAGCCAGAGCCTTGCATCAGTAACAAGAAATGCAGCTCCTCCTGGCTGTGAGGGGCTGCCGACTGAAACAAAGACTCTGCCAAGTTACATGCGGACGGGTCTCAACCAGGATTACATTTTCCCTTCTGTATTTCAGCACAAAAGTGATTCTGTTTCACAAAGCTGGAATGGGGAAAAAAGCCCACTTCCTCCTTTCAAGCTGCACACAGTCGCTAAATCTTTGTTGTTCCCTAAATGCCTGACATCAAACACTCTGAAATCAGAGGAATTATCTTTTCCCCAAGCTTTCAGGTCCGTTCTATGGGGGTAAATCATGGCTGACATGTTAAAAGCCAGCAAACTTTGAAACAATTTTCGGAGCTTCTTCCTCTTTTCCTGCAGCCTCCAATGCATTTAGGGATTAGTATCCAGGGCACCTATCATGAGAGTCTTTAACCAGAATCAATAGAAGGAGAAATGTGTAATCAATACATTGATGAGTACAGCTTGACCTTTCCACAAGGACTGCAGGGACAAGGAAGCATTTAAAGAAAGTTTGGGTAAGTTTTCATAAAACGAATTTCAAATTTGCAGAAAGTTCTCGGCTATAAATAGATCAGGACAGGGAGCAGACATCAAACAACTGCATATGCAAAGGGCCTCTGGCCAGCTTCTGGTCCAACTCCGACACACAGCCCGTCTCCCAGACTATTTGCACAGCAGCCCAAGGTGAAAATATAAGATCAAGTAGGGAAAAAGAATAAAGTAACAATCCCCTGCTGTGGCTGCAGAGAGCTCTCGGGCAGGTCGAGCCCCCTCGCCAGTGCAGCAGGCTGATCTCAGCAGAGCGGGGCTGCTGCTGGCCCAGCACCCCTGCCTCGAGAGGGGCAGCTGGGAAGTGCCTTTGCCCCTTCAGCAGAGAGAAATGCAGGAGCAGAGGCAAAAGCCTGCCCTGGCAGCTCTGGAGCTCGGCAGCAGAAGGGCAGGGCTGACCCTGCTGCTTCGAGAAGGCACGCTATCGCTGCGGTGCCCAGGGCAGCAGCTGAATAACTCCCTCTGAGAAGTACACAGCTAATTAATTCCCCACATACTGTGCTCTGTGTGTGCTGCTGAGCAGCCACCATTGCAACCAGAAATTAGCCTGAGTGTGAACATGACCGAGTCATCGGCAGCTGACTTATCCTGTGCCAGCCCTCGCCGCCCATCATTTGGCAACACCAGCCTAATGAGAATTTATGGCCAGCCAGGGAAGTTCTCCTGGGCTGGAGGAGGGGTCACGGACCTTGGCTCATGGGCTTTTTCTTTGCTGAGAGGACAGGTGTGCCTGGTGCTTCTCCTGGGGAAAAGGACAAGGAGTGCCAGCATAAAGCAGAGCATGGCAGCGCTCAGGCTGCTTCCTACACCCCAAAACACGCCAGGGACAAACATCCCTGGCCACGGCAGTCCCACCCAGGAGCTCCCTTTGCCAGGGTCAGCATCCTTTGCTGAGAGTTCTGGGCTCAGCTTTCCTGCCCAGCTTGGTGTACCTGGGAACCCAGGTGGGGATGGAGCCAGGGATGAGGGAGGGGAGCACCTGCATGGGCACCCCTGTCTGCCTGGGTACGGCCAGGGGAGCAGGCAGCTCTCTGAAAGGCATGCCAGGAGATGGCAACTCCAACTGGAGCAGCAATCAGCATCAGGAACTGTGTCATCTTTTGCTATAGGTGATTTTGCAAGCAATTATATAATTACTGCTTTCAAGATTGGCGTAAAAGCACCGAAGAACTGTGCCAAACTGAGCTCGGGACTTCAAACCACTTGGAAACCTTTGACAGAGACAAGAGGTGAGACAGGCCCATGGCTGCAGTGCTTGGAGGGGACTCGGTGACAGAGAACTAATTTTCTACTTTGCTGCAGATTTCCTGGATGGGACCAAATATATCATTTATCTCCATTTCCAAAATGGAAATAACCCATTTCTATTAATTTGCAGCAGCACCATGAGCTGCTGAAGGCAGCTGTGTGTTGCCCAGTACAGCAGGGTGTCTAGCCCATTAAAATAAAAACCTCAGCCTTAATAATTGTGGCCAATTCAGGACTTGTATGACGTGCTCAGGCTTTGAAAATTCCTAAGAAATTCAGCAAAGCACAAGGCTCTGTTTTGCCCTGGCAGTATATTTGGTTTAAAACATTAAAGACAGATAAATAGATATTATAAAGTATATGTTGTATATACATATATATACTCACACATGGAATTTTTCTTTAAAGCATCTCTGTTACATTTCCCCTGTAAGTGCTATTGCTTTTCCTGTGCAACTTCAAACCCTGAACCACGTATTTTAAAGCAAAGAAATTATGACCAAAGGAATAAATACGTCTTAGCCTACCACTGACTGACAACATGAGCTTCATTTTCATGCTTTATAACACAACCTGAATCACTAAATATATTTCTGTTCTTGTAAGACAGCATTCCACATAACTTTTATTTGTGAATAAAAGCAGAAAGATGCACACACACTGTTGAAATCAGGAATAAATTATTTTGGCAGAGTCCATTACTCTGGGAAGCAGTCTGAATACCTGGCAACATAAATATAGACCAAGACTCTCACCAGTCTGTCAGCAGCATTTGCAATGCTTGTCCCAGACTCCCAGGGTACCTCTGCTGAGCCTGAGTCAAAGCATCCCCTGTGAGCCCTCCCAGTGCTGCCCCCACAGGCCCTGGGTCCATCAGCAAGGGGCTCACTCTGCTGCCCCATGTGAAGAACAGCCTCTCCCCTGGCTTTCCACCCACTCCCCACTGGCACAACTCAGCTGCTGCTGCTGCTGCACCCTGAGTTGTGCCAGCCCCAACAGAGTGGCAGCACTCCCCCTGCAAGCCTGGGCACACAGAGCCCCTGGGCACCCCAAACAAGCAGCACTGTGGAGGGATGGGTTCCTTAGAAGGCAGAATTAATAGCAGACACTTCTCTGGGGGGAAAGAGAATACATGGCTATTTTTGGAGAAAAAATTGGGAGCAGTTGTGAAGGACAGCAGTAGAAAAATTGTGGGTTTTTATCTAAATATGCAACCAGCAGGATTCTTCTAAGAAATGCTGAATGACAGTCAAGAGAAACATCAAAACATCCTTCAGTCACTCTTCTCTTGCGTTACATCCCCTTTTCCTCAAGCCAGGACTGCCACCAGCCTGCGCCAGGCAGAAGAGGAGGGTGGCTGTGCTGTGCCCCTGCTGTGCCACCCTGGGAGCACCACACACCCCACAGCAGCCCTGCCAGGCCCCAGCTCTGGCCACGCTGCTGAGCTGCCTCCAGCTCCTTCCCTGAGCTTTGGTGTGGGCAGACAGAGTGCAGCTGTCCCGACAGCTCCTTGCAGGCACAGAGTGCCGGGGATCCTCCCTTGATCCTGCTGGGAGGGCTTGGCTGCTGTGAGCCTTGGGCTCCAACTGGATGGTGCATTCCTGTGGGCTCCAGCAATGTCAGCCAGTGGCAGTGATGGATGGAGCAGGCTCCTTGTGGCTACACCTGAGCTGTAATCCATGTTCATCTCTCAGCAGACACGAGAACAAACGTGTCTGATCTACATCTACCGTGCCCAGCAGTGAGCGTGGACTGATCTCTGCTCGGTGTCAGCCCTGCCCCAGCCATGGTACTAAAGGCCAAAAAAAGCTACAGCCAATATGTGTGAGAGCATTTTCTGAGGTATTTGTGACCATTTATTGCAGATGCTGCTCGGCTCCTGATGACTATATAAATTATCATAGTGCCCACATCTTTCCTGTCTATCCACTATTCAAATGCCTTTTTCACTCCAGCCTTCTCATCAGCAAAAGATACCTTCAGGGTATCCTCGTATTTCTAAATATCCCAGAAACTGCAGATGATTTACTCTCACAGTCCTAATGCAGCTCAATCCATTCTCATTTTCTATTTGTGACAGCAGTGGTTTGCTAAAGAACCTCGGCTCCTATCAGTTCATATCGCTGGTGACAACTTTCCAGTATCTGATATAATTTCTGATTTCCGTGCCTCGGACGGCAGCGCAGCCCAGCAGCTGCGTGTTCCAGGGAAGCGCGAAGGCACAGCCTGCATCCCCCAGCAGATGGTTCTCCATATGGACACAGCAGAGGAGGACATTCTGGTGCTGCATCACCAGTGGCAACCCAGGCCCTTCCCCCCAGCACGCTCTGACTATAGGCTCCACACGCTGCTGGGAATCCTAAATCCCAAGTTCTGCCACACAGACCCAGCAGGCCGCTTCGCTTTCCTGCTCCAGGGAGCTGCAGGCATGTGTGGCACCCTATTTGTATGCCCTGCACCCCAAGCTGGTGCTCTGAACTTGCATTTCTCCACTTCACCCACAAGCTCCTGAGCACCATCAGTGTAGCTCTGAAGCCCCTGTGGAGATGGATGGCATCTCTCCAGGGACATGTGTCCCAGTGTGGTTCGGAGGCCACAGACCAGCTGCCATCTGAGTGGAGCAGATAATCAAAGCCTGCCTGCTGCCAGCTACAGGAGATCCTGGCCACAGCTCGTTCTGCCAGAGCAGAAGAGGGAATCCCAGGGTAGGAGCCAGATCCCAATGTCTGTAATTACTTATTGACCTGAACATCTTCACTTGTACCTTCAGGTAGAAAATCTGTTTGAAATTCTGGAGCAGAACCTTCCAGACAGGATGATTGGACTGTCACCAAGGAGATTATTTTTCAGTGAAGTAACATACCCATCTCTGCATGAGCTATGGATCTGACAAACCTGTTCCTGGAAGTTTCCCAGTGCACCTCCACGGTGGATATTCACTTCCACACAAGCACTGGACTCATTCTTACTTCCACACACAGAGACCAGCAATTGCACACCCAAGTTTCTTACAGAGCCCATCTGCAAAGCACATCCCCCATCCCTCTTCCTCCACTTCCCTGTGGCTGATAGAACTAAACACAAAGAAATATCACCCAAGTATGTGCCTGGAGACAGGGCACACAAGAGGAACATGTCTACTTGTTCACTGTGAGAGGAAATGGAGCATCTTCTGAGCCACCAGCCCCAGCAAAGCCTGTTAATAATGTACACAGATGATTCCAAAATCCTGACTCACTACCTCAAAACACCTGAATTCAGCTAAATAAGTATAAAGAGAATCAGTGCTGGGCTCTTAGTTGCTTTCCTACTCCTGAGCACTGAGGATGCCTTCTCATGTGCAGGAGTCCTCACGTGAGCCCATCTGCACGTGTCTGTGTGGTCGTGCAGGACCTGGGCATGCAGCAGCCCCCCACAGCTGGGGCAGCAGCCCCCACAGCTGGGGCAGCAGCTCTGAGCCCACTGCAAAGGTGTCAGTGCCCAGGGGCACGAGGAGGACACACCATCCCCTCCTGCTCTGCCTGTGCTTTGCTGGTTGGCACCCGAAGAGCTGCCAGGACAGCACGAGCCTGGAAGTGATGCCTGGGCCTCGTGGGGGCTGAGGGAAGGGAAGAGCAGGCACGTGCCTGAACAAGTGCTGGCTCCCAAACCCTCCCCTGCACAGAAACTGCTGAGGCTCTGTGGCCTGAAATCCCACTGGGCAGCAAGCAGCCCGACAGCTCAGCACAAACCCGGGCCAGCTTCCCTGGGAAGAGGAGCTCCCAGCCCCAGCACCGTGGTCCCACAATTCCCACCATCCCCTGAGTGCAGAGGGAGCCATCCAGTCATTATATCCCCTTTGATCTTTGCGGCAATAAAAGGCTAAAAAAGAACAGATTGTTTTCTTAAAATGCAGGGGGGGAAGGAAAAAGGGTGAGAAGGAGCAAAATTGGCCTGCTAGGTTCATCTCAACCATAAGAAAAAGTCTTTTTAACTTCTCTTAATGAGGACTACTTTTTCCAGATACTACCTAATTATTGCAAATTGCTTCATCTTTTAATTGTTACTGCAAGGCAACTAAACATTGTTATGTTGATTGCTCAAGAGTGGATTGTTAATGGCTTTAATCATTTGATAATCCAGTAATACAATCAATGTAACTCTGCACCTTGTAGGAATAATTTTTGGATCCACAGCTAGGAAAGATATTTTGCCTTACCATATGTCAGGCACCAGGGGCCAGATCCTGCCAGCCTTCCCCAAGTGCAGCTGCATGGACTCTTTGGAAGCCCAGTTGCCCACCAGGGATGGAGGGCTGGACAGGTGGGACAGGAAGGGTTGGACAGGTGGGACAGGAAGGGCCACCCTTTCTCTCACTACTGTTGATGCCCCAATGCAACTGTGGGTGGTTTTCACTGGTGATCACAGGGGAGTCCCCAAAATGCAACTTTGAGGCATAAAAACATCACTGGAAGGTGAGTTCCTTCAGAGTCACTGGGAGAGAAGGGAGGAGGAGCACAGCCTGACAGGCTCAGTCAAAAAAGTCACTTCTGACAGACAGCAAGGAGACTAATGAACTAAAGAGTTGCTTTGATTTAGTCTTCAAGGAAAAGGAGACAATTAAGAGGCTCTGTAATTCAATAACAGTTAGCAGGAAAAGGAGCTGTCACAGGCACAAGCAGCAGTGCCAGAGCACAGATACCCTGCAGAGGAAAGGAGCAGTGGGACACGGCCTGGCACGGCCACAGGGACCAGTGCCAGACCCCTGGGCTGTCCCCAGCACCTCAGGGAGGCTGAGGGAAGGTAGGGGGAAAGCATGCTGCATCCCAGGAGGGAGAGGGAAATCAGGACAGGCTCAGCTCAGCCTCCCTCCAACACCAGATAAAACCCAAGGGCATTAAATGAAGCATGTGGGGGAAGGAACCAGCAATAAACTAAAGATATGAAAGTCAGGCAAGCCCCATCCAGGCAAAGGCTGCCAGAGCAATTTATCCCCAAATGTTCTAAAATAGTCTCAAGACCAGTAGGATCCATTTTTTCAGGTTGAATTTTCTCATGTGTTGGGAGCATATTGCCCATCAGTGGTCAAGGGATAGGCTGATGTTTGCAGGCCAAGAATCCGTGGTGTTTCCACACATACAGTGCTCCCACTGCCATCAAATCTGCCTGCAATTAAAGAAGAAACGAGCTCTCCACCCTTTGGTGACGGCTCAGAACAGTCAGGGCCAAAGCTGAGGGGATGCTCCCAGCAAGCACTGGCCTCCAGGCCTTCCTGGCCCTGGCAAATGGAGCAGGACCCAGGCCTGGCAGCAGCAGCCACCTAAAGCAGGAGTGTGAAATGCAAGCTGGTTCTGGCAGTCAAAAGCACATTACTGAATTAGTGAGAAGTTTTTTCCTCTGTCTGTACTTAAAGGAAACTTCCATCCCCAGCAGAGCGAGGCAAACATGCTGAGGGTAAGCTCTTTTACAGAGCACCTGGCAGGGAGGTGAGAGCAGGCAGGGGCTGGAACAGCCAGAGGAGGTGTGAGATGCCACCAGCCACCCCAGGGCTGGCCCTCTGGGTTATCCCCTCGCTGCAGGGAGCAGCCTGGTGCCCTGGCAGCAGCTGGGCACGGCCCCTGCCCTGCAAACTGCCCACCCTGGCGCTCTCATCAGGCAGAGCCCACAGGGCCCGAGCGAGCTGCTGAGCACGGCCACGGCCTCACCAGTGCAGGCCCCAGTGTGGCCAGGGCGTGGGGCAGGAAAGGGAATAGGGGAATCTCCTTACAGACAGCAGCCTTGGAGAGTTTTTGTGACAGTGCATGCCATATTTTCGTTTCAGGTTTTATACAAAGTTGCTATCAGCAGCTCCCCAGCAGACAGGGGTGTCAGATGCTGCATCCATCACCAGGAAGATCCTCAGGCGGGTGGCTGCAGCCACACAGATCATCATTTTTATGATCAAAACATCATATGGCTCCTTACGTGGTGTAAATGAGATGAACTACAGGAGCAAAGATGTACTGCTGATTAAAAATACATGTGCATGTACCTCAACAGGTCAGAGTCCAGTGGGCAGAAATGTTAAGTGGGGTCCCACTGAGTGCCCTGCAAGGTCAATACGATTCAATAGTTTTATTAACAACTTGGAAGCCAGACCAGGGATATGCTAATGAAATCTGAGCATTTTACCAGGATGGGAGGGTAGCAAATAATTTGCAGGACAGGAATAAAATACAATACGAGCTTGATGAATTAAAGAAGTGGCCTGCAATCAATACAAAGAGATTCAGCAGGACAAATGCAAAAGATTAACACATAGGAAGGAATAAACAAAAGGAGAGAGGCTGTATGGAGATATTTGGCCAAACAGCTATCCAACAGAGAGTGGGCTGGGGGGGTGATCGATTGAACAGAAGTCAATACCACCAGGCTGCTGCATCCCTGCAAGGTAATTATTCTGCTCTTCCCAGTGCTCCTCAGGCCGCTGTTTGAAGCAACACACCCAGATCTGGGCACCACATTCTAACAAAGACAGACAAGCCAAAAGGAGTTCAAAGGACCACAAAAAAATTGCCAAAAGAATTCGAGGAAAAAAAAAAATCTTTGTGTGCATGTGAAAAATGAGCAGCAAGTGCGAGGCCTGGCTCTGCCTTTGTTCCCTGCCATTCCCAGGACCCTGCTGAGGTACAGCCCCAAAAGTGAGGCTGGGCTCAGCCACAGCGTCAGGAGAGACATGTTAAACAACAGGGTGCTACAGATGGACTAAAGGGACACAACACAGATGCTGGGATTAATTAGGGCTCATTTTACCCCTGGTGAAATTGCAGCACTGGGCCAAAGCTCCAGCAGAGAAAATTCAGGGGAAACTTAACTCTGTAGTGTTTCTGAAAATTCAGGTAATGGAAAGCAATGAAATACCAGAACCCTCCTCTTGGATGGAGCTGAGACCAATCAGAACACAGCACAAAAAAAAGGAAAAAGATAAAAAACTGATGCCACTGCCCAGAGAAGTCTCTAGGTGGAAATGCTCTGTTTGCATTTACCCATCACACTCAGCTGCCACAGCCCCTCCTGAGCAGCAACTGCTGGATGCTGCAGAAAGCCCAGGGCACCCAGGAGCCCCACAAACTCAGAACTGAGACTCACCTGACCCCACAGAAGTATAGCACCACACATACAGCACTCCCACCGCCATCAAACCTGGCTGCAATTAAAGCAGAAACGAGCTCTCCACCCTTTGGTGATGGCTCAGAACTGTCAGAAATCAAATCTGCTTGGCTGCAGCTGGAGCAAGAACCCATCAGAGCTCCCTGTGCCCCAGCACTGGGAGCTGGAGGAGGGAGCAGGAGCTGGAGGAAGGCAGAGCCTGGAGAGGAGCCAGAGCATCTCTCAGTGCTCCAGCCTGGAGACGGAGGTCTGCAACTCCGCAGCACAGCGTGCAGACTCCTGCCAAAAGCCCAATTGCACCATCTGCCAAATTAATATTCCTATTTTTAATATCTCGTTTAAAGGGAAACATTAAGGGGGGAAAGGAGGGAAAAATAGAACACCACCTCACTGATTAGATTTATAAGCTCTGCAAGGAATCGCACCAGACACTGGGTCTGCTTCTCTCCTGTCCTCCTGTGATCAATCCTCTCTGCAGAGGTGCAGGGCTGCGGGTCGAACACGGGGAAATGCACCACTGAACACCATGCTGCTGCTGCCACTGCCACTTAGCGAGGAGAGCAGAGCGGGGAGACTCGAGGAGATGAATCAACATGGTTCATTTCTTTGTGAGGAGCTCTTGCCCCGTCCTATTTCCATCCTGGAAGCAGCCCCTGCAACCTTGCTCTCCTGGAAGGCACACGGGAATTGCACCGTGGACATGAAGGGGAAAGGGGTGAAAGTGGAGATGAGAGAGAGAACGATGGAAAATCCCTCTGGAGAGCAGAAGTGGAATGCACAAGCCATGTGTCAGGGAGGAGACAGCCTGTGGAGCGGGCAGCAGCGGCTGATGCTGAATTAGCAGGGGAGCACAAGCAAGAGGCAGATGCTGGGAGCCACAGCAGAGTTAGCAACTGCTGCCGAGTTGGGGCAGGGGCTGGTCTGGCTCCTGGCCAGCCACAGGGCCCCCCTTCCAAGAGCAGCACCTCCCCAAGCAGCTCCCCGGCTGAACAGCAGCCACGGCCGCTGATGCTAATGGAATTAAACATTAATATGCTAAACAGGACAAAGAGTGAGAGAGGGGCTTGGATTTCTCTAGGTAGCAGACATGTCTGAGGTTAATGCCTGCCAATTCTTATTTGCTCTGCCATGTCAAAATCCATGTCCTTATTAGCCAGCCCATTAGTCCCCCGAGGCCAGTAGCCCATTAGTTCTGTCCTGGTCCTGCCAGCACTTAACTCTCTCAAGGAGATTCGCTGTCCCCGCCAGGCAGAGCATTCACAGCAGACCTGCTCCCACCTGGCAGCTCTGCAGGGTGGAGCATTAGGAAGCCAGCCTCAAACAAAGCACTCAGAGAGTGCTGGCTTTCCTTCTCCCACCCCGGGCTGGTGGCAAGCAGGGTCACCCTGCCACTGTGCTCTGAAAGGTGAGATGGCTTCCTCACCTTCCTCTTCCTCCTCTAAAACATTCTGTGTCTGCTCCTACTCACTCCTTGTTGACTGTACATGACGGATCCTATGGAACAGGGAACTTTTCACGACCCAGGAAACGGTCCAAGTTCAGTCTGGAGCCACAAATTCAGCGTGGACAGCTTCCCAAAAGGAGATGGCCAAAGACACCGTGGACAGGAAATTTGCCATTCCTCCAGAGTAAACAGTCTGCTACCTCCAGAGTAAATATTCCACTGAAGTTTCCCCCCTGTGCAGGCAGGATCCTTCCATTTCTTTCTATTCCCAAGCCTCAGATTCAGCAAAACACTGGAGCAGTTACTTACCTTTAATCAGGAGCATTAGTCGCTCCATTGAAGTCAATGGGACTTCTCAGGTGCTTAAAGCAAAGAATGTGCTCCGAGTGTGCTGCTAAGCCAAGGCAAGTGGTGGCTGATGAAGACAGGCAAAAAGCAGCCAACAAATGAACCAGAACCATCTGCAAATGACTCCCAGCTGGGCAGGCTCCCTTCTATCGCCTTAGACTGCTTTGCTTGCTGAAGTATTTTTCATGATGATTACAGAGCTCCTGCTGCTGCTGCTGCTTTTAAACGGTGCTTAGCAGTGCCAGCCCCTTGGGGTACTCCTCAGACACAGCCAGAGCCTCCTGCTAGCTGCTCGGGCACCTGCAGCCCAGCCTGGGCTGGTCAGTGGCAGGGAGGTCAAAATATTCTAATCCAAATGGAAAATAACCCCATAGCCACCATATGGGGAATGCTGTGATGGATGCATCACATCCTCCTACCTGAGTTAGGCTGGCCCAAGCTCAAACCATGGCCCAAACATAGTGGTGAGGTCTAGAACATCATGATGAGCTCCCAAAGGAAGGCTATGAAGAAGGTGGAGGGTCTGGAGGGGAAACCACACGAGGAGAAGCTGAGGTTCCAACCTGAACTTGGCTTGTTCAGGCTCAAGGAGACTGAGGGGAGACCCCAGAGCAGTTACAATTTCCTGAGGAGAGGAAGAGGAGGGACAGACACCAACCCTTCTCTGTGGTGACCAGTGACAGGACCCGAGGGAATGGCCTGAAGCTGTGTCAGGGGAGCTCTGGGTTGGATATTAGACGAAGGTTCTTCCCCTGGAAGAGCTGGGGCTCGGGAATGGGCTCCCCGAGGCTGTGGTCACAGCACCCAGCCTGACAGAGCTCAGGGAATGTCTGGCAGCACCCTCAGGCACACAGGGTGAGCCTTGGAGTGTCCTGTGCAGGGCCAGGAGCCGGTGCCTTCCACCCAGGATCATTTGAGCCTGGGTGTCCTGCAGGGCCAGCTGGCTGTCACGCTGCAGGGGCAAGCAGCAGACGGCTCTGTGTGCCACAGGGGGCTGCTGGCACTCCCATCCCTGCTTCAGCTGGGTCCGGTCCGTGTGAGGGCACCTTGAGAAACGCTTCCCCACAAAGAGCTCTCTGGGTGCTCTCCCTTCTGCCTCCCTGCTTTGTGGGGTGGATCCCTCCACCTTTAGCACAGCGAGGGGAGCAGTTCATTTGTGTTCTGATGGAGCTGCTGGGCTGTGCTGGAACCTGAGGGGAGCAGGTTGCCGTGGGAAGGTGGCTGTGGACACTTGGGAGGGAGGACCTGCAGTGGGAGCTGCACCTGGCTCAGCCACCCATAACCCTGAGAATGAGCACCAGCTAAAAACAGCTCTTCCTAAAAGCTCAAAATTCATGTTTTACAAATAAGCCCTTAAAAATTCACCATTTTCTGCAAGTAAACTGCCATAAAGTATTTACAACTTTCAAAGTGAATCTGAATGCAAAACAATTCTTCCCTTTTTCAGGTGAGAAGTTTCAGAAGCTCTAGTCCTGGAGCTGTTTTCAGAGTAGATTCTGCATGTTCTCTATTGCTTTTTAAAGGCATTATAGGTGGCAGTTTGATTTTTATTAATTATTTCCATTGCAGCAAAACATAAGGCTGATGTGATGATGCTCTTATATTGTGTAGGAGTAGCAAATAATGAGATTATCAAGTTGTGTACTGCCTCTGAAATGCTGTATTTGGGACTTGTAACATTTGTTGCAACATACCCTGTAGACAGTATTTATCAGAGCAATGCAAAAAGAATCCATAATATTCAGCTGGCTGTTGCTGCCTCTGTGATGCAATGGGAATTCAGGGAAACAGTTTGAGCCTCCTCCCCGCAAGGACCACCCGTGACCACCACCACAGACAGTAAAAATGAGCTATCAGCCTGTGCCAGGATGTGTCCTTGAGCAGAGATGTCACTCACAGACATGCCAAGGGCCAGCCCTCGTCCCTGGGGATGGCTGGAGGCGACCTGCAGGTCCTGGAAGAGCAAAGCCCCTGTCCCAGCAGCCAGCACCGTGCAGAGGGCGTGAGTGCTGGGGGCTGCCAGCCTCCCAAACCAGTGGGGCCCCTCAATCTCTGCAGGCAGCAGCAGCCCTCGTTATCAGGGATGCCTCCATGCCAGGCAGGAGATGGATATCTGCTCCAGAACAGGATCCACCAGGCATGAAGGGAGAGAACTGCTGACAGAGAGAATGTAGCTTACTATTTAAATCCCACTTTAAAAAATGTCTTTCTTAATAAAATTTCCTTAGCAGAGTCTCTCTTGTGTACACAAAGCTGTGGGCAGATTTCCCAAAGGGTACAGCAGAGATTACAAGATACAGCTTAGGCTGGAGCGTCAGGGGGTGGAAGCTTTGAACTCAGGGGGTTTCTAAAAGCACAAGGGAAATTATTCCAGAGTTGGAGTATTTCACAATGTTTTAATAGGGGACAAATTACTCATTTTTTCTACCCTCTGCAGATCTGTCCAAAGAATCACAAACATTTTTCCTCCCTCAAGTCATTCTCTAGTGAGAGTGATAACAATACATCCCCAACAGCCCCACTCCACCGATAGATCCCAAAGCACTCGATAAAGTTGCACAGGTTTCATGAGAGCTGTTTTTTCAGGGGCAGGGAGAGGTGAAGTGACTTCACTAAAGACCTAACCTAAGTCGTGGAATCAAAAAAAAGTCCCTTATTATAGTAACACAAAAGCTTCGTTTAAGATGCTACAATTTGACATCATCCCAAAAAATATAATGCCTTAGGGCATGACTCCACAGCCATTAACGTTTGTGTAAGGCTTTCCATTGACATCGGTGGAAGCTGGGTCTGCCTTTTAAAAGCTATCCCTTCATCCACTCAGACAAGCCCTTTTTTTTCCCTTCCCATTTGCAGCTGATGTTCTCCAGCCTATTTTCTGGAAAGCGAGGACTTTTCCATTTTCACATAGAGCAACTTTATTTCCATGGTACTCCAGCCTGCTTGGGACGAACGCTAACGTGACATGACAGGCAGATGCACCTCGCCTCAGCAGGACAAGCCAGGGAAGAAGTTTAAAGCGGCTTTATTCCAAGGAAATGTGATGCAGAGGGAGGAGAGAAGGGGAGGACTGAACCCCCCATTTCTGCTTCCTGAGAGGCTCGAAGTTTTACAGCCAGGTTTTACTGCCAGCACGGCGCCGTGGCCCCAGAGCCGCTGGGGACAGCGAGGGCACTGTCAGCCGAGCCAGGGACAACTGCAGCATCCCGAGCCGGGGTGACACGTCTCTCTGCTTGATTTACCAGCTCACAGTCACACAGCCAAGTTGTGTGCGAGCTCTGGTTGCCTCTCCAAACACCCAGGAGACACGGTCTAGCAGAGGGGCAAAAGGAATCGGTGATGTCGCCTACGCAGGCTGCGATGCCTCGGAGTGACAGCAAGGCGCTGGAGCTCAGAGGAGAGTGACAGAAAGAAGGGAACATCCCACATCTGTGATGGCACAGAGTGGCTTGTGGATGTCCAGGAGGGGGAACTCATCGCCCAGATGGGCTAAAGCAGGGAGAAGATCTGCATCAGTCCCCTCTGGAGGAAGGTGGGGAGAGGCTGGGTGCCTCCTCACCTCCCTCCCCTGCCAGCTGAGGAGGAGGACCTGGCCAGCCCTGGTGGCAGGTGTGAGCAGCCCCCAGGGGCAGCCCCTGCTCTGCTCCCTCCACCCTCTGCAGAGGGTCTGGCTCAGCCAAGCACCCTGGCTTTGGTCTGACAGCAGCCACGTGGGCTTCTTTGGGAATATTCCCCATCACCCTTCCTTATCTCCCTGGGTGTGTGACCCTGCTTCCCCGTGCCAGCCTGCAGCACTCCCAGCAAGAACAAGGGTTGCATCAGGGGTGGAAGAGCTCAGTGCAGCTTTGGACTAGAGCCTGCCTTCACAAGGGGTGATATTCCAGCCACACACAAGACACCACCACTCCTTGGACAGGGTGAGTATTTCTGATGACCCCAGAGCCTGCATTAATTCATTTGCCATGATCCACAGGCTGGAAAGCAACCCCCAGCTTCAACAGGACACTGGCTCAAATCCATATACATCAAACTGTATCTGCAACATCCAAGCTGTCCCCATCTGTTACCCTGACTGGGAAGTTTACAGATGAGAAGCCAGAAAAGTTATAAAGTACAAGGTTCAATCCCTGCTCTCCTGCAGATGTCAGGGTACGTTTCACTCCTCACACTGTGCATAATCTCACCTGTCCCCCTGGTCAACCAACACTGCAGTAACATCAGCACCCTTGCAAGGCCAGCACACCCTGCTCAGTGGCAGCAGAATTAAGGTCAGCTCGCATCTTGCAGAGCCCCAAGCATGTACATTTCAGAAGCTTCAAGCAGGCTGAGATAATTAATACCAATATTTATTCATATTCATTAATATCCTTTCTATACGGCATGGAACACAGTCTCAAAATCCTGCCAAGCACTCTCCTGCCTCTCTCTCAGAAGGCACAATTGCTTCTTCCAGCGAATTTGGCAGGACTGTGCCTGTCCAGCCCTGGCTCCAGCAGGGCAGGGCTGGGCTGGGCGATGCCCCGCTCACCCTCCCACTCCACCTGAATCACAGCCCTCTCCAAACCGCCCCGGGCAGGGGCCTCGCAGGAGGGTGGTGACTGCCTGTGGCTCTCCCAGGAGCTGGTGGCTGCTTTCCCCGGGTTTTGGGGGCCTGTGGTGCCCCCCAGCCTGGCAGTGCCGGTGCCTCCCTGGCACAGGGGCTGGCACAGCCGCTCCCCGAGAAGGGCCGTGCCAGGATGAGCAATGACTGCACAACAGCTCTCAACACAGGAATTACTCCAGGCACAAAGAAAACACCAGCAAAGATCATACTCAACAAAGGGAGGCAGGAATTTCACAGCAGAAGAGAAGAATAGAGACTTTAAAAGCTGCTTTCATTTCGCTTCGCAGCTATGTCCATGGACAGTCGAACTCCAGAAACGTTAGGGCTTGGGGCAGGCTGCGGGTCACCAGGATTTCCTCATTTATTGCTTATTTCTTCTATAAGCTCACTACAAACAGAGGAGTCCTCGTCCTCTTTGCATTGTTTGGAAACAGCGCGACTGAAAGGGATCTTTTCCTCTCCTTCTCCTCTGAAGGGTTGCAGTAATGAGCAGAGGATGTAGTTCACTTGGCTGAGAGGGGAGGCTATTAGAGCTGCTGCTAAACACCCACATCAGAGCGGCTGCAGGCAGCGGCTCCCTCCTCTCCTCCTCGGGGAACTCACAATCCAGCAGCTCCACTCAGCAAAGAGCGAGAGGAAGGCGCTCCTGGAGGGCACTGCCCAAGGGACTGAGTGCTCTGGTCCCAGGCCTGAGCAGCCCCTCTGCCCCCAGAGGTTCGGCTGGGGGGCTGGGGGTCAGCCCTGGCAGCTGAACAGGCTGTCTGCAGGGAATGCCACGGGCACTGTCCACATGCATGCCTCAGGACACCAAGGAATTTAGGTTCTCTGAAAACTCCTGTGACAAGGCCGGGCTGAGATCGCTGTGACCCTGAAGAGATTATCACCTTAAAGTAGGTTAGTGTGTTAATAAATTAATTATGCATGGAGGTAGCCAGTTGTCTGAGGAGAGAAGGATTAAAATTACCTCCTAGATAAATTAGGAGCAAGACATCCTGTGGGGAAGGCAAAGAAAGGAAGATCTGAACCTGAAGGATTCCTGCAGGAAACCCAAAGATGAGCCCAGAGATGAGACCTGCCCTGTGTGCCCACCCCTGGCGGGTGTGCCTGGAGTCAGCAGGTGACTGTCACCTGGCACTCAGGGACTGCCAGAACCACCATCACCCAGGACACAAACCACGAGGTGATGCCAACCTGCACCTCAAGCTGCCAAAAACTCACGGGCTGTCACTGAACTTGCAGTGGGATGAGATAAGCACTCCAGGAGCACTGGGTCCCTCCTCCCCAAGAAGGCAGTGATTACTAAGGACATTTCCATGAGCGGTGTATGATCTTTATTTTTTCATGCACAATGACCTTTAAAAGGACTGGCTAAGTTATTTGCATTGCCTGGCCCAGAGTTCCAACAGACAGCAGGAAGACAAGCATTAACCTTAATGGCTAAATCACTTCATGCCACCGCAAAGATGGAGCACTCCCATGAGTCGGCAGAAGACTGTTTTCATTTGATTGCTAGCTATTTAAGCAGCAACAGCGTGGTCTCTTAAAGCTCAAAGTTCCAAGCCTCCCAATGCTTCCCTGGTTTTCTGGAGGGGCAGTCCAGGAAACCCTGGGAAACTTTGGGAAGGAGGCAGGACACCTTTGAAGGCAAGGTGATGGGATGAGGTGGGGTGGGAGAGGCTGTGCCCAGCACACTCCTGCAGTGGCTCCTCTGCTCCTACCATGCAGGAGCAGGCGTTGGAGAGCTGCAAACCCAGGTTTGACCCCCAAACCACCCCGTGGCACTGACTGAAGGTTTGCGACTCCTTGGAACTGGGGTCTCACACTTTCTTTTCAGCAACACAGTAACGTGTAAGTTATATTTATAAACAGTTACAGAAACAGCACAAAGAGGTGTAAATAATATCACAGTGCCCTCAGCACGTGACTGA
This sequence comes from Urocynchramus pylzowi, assembly GCA_013397555.1. NCBI lineage: Eukaryota > Metazoa > Chordata > Aves > Passeriformes > Fringillidae > Urocynchramus > Urocynchramus pylzowi. Next base: position 139,349 of record VZRH01004155.1, on the reverse strand, counting down.
GGTGAAAACACCTGCTTTGGAGTGGGCTTATTTATGTGCTCATACACACAGAGCCCACAAGGTGTAAGCAGTGCTGAAATGAATTCCTAGAAATTGCCCATGGCAAAATGTTGTGTGTTATTCAGCCAGCTCTGATAATTAAAACCTCCCATCCAGTCAAGGTCAAAACATGCCCCTCATCCAAGCATATGTGCTTCCATGGGAAGGTTTGAGCCGATCCTAGAGATTCCCAGAAGGGATCCATGTGCTGCACCTCTGACAGGCACACAGCCACCTCCAATCACAGGGCTGTTTCCTAGCAGCTCCCAGAATTGCTCTGTGATGATTTTGGAAGGCAGATAAGAGCAGAAGCGACAGAAATCACACAGCAAGAGGTGTGTGTGTGTGTGGGTGTGTGCTCCCACCCAGCCAGGGCGCCTGCTCCAGCCTCTCCCCCTTCATCACATCAGCTTTAATGACTGCTTACAATCAGACCTTGCAGAGGTGGCAGCACCCCTGAGCCACAGCCACTGCTTTCATTCCGACCTGGAGTGCTGTCATTAAGCCACTGATGTCACCTCTCCTGGCCTGCAGCCCCCCAGCACTGAGCAGCACCTCTCTCTCCAAGTGTCTGGGTGTGCCAGGAGAGCCACGCTGCTGGGCACCCGCCAGAGCAGCAGTCCTCACCTCTGCCTGCTGCGTGCCTGCTTCTCCCACTCACCCTCCCAAACCTGGGCTGTCCGGGACAAACACATCCCCAGAGAGCTCCAGGCTGCAGGAGCTTCCAGGCTCACAGTCCACTCCCCACACAGGATGGTGGGAGGGTTGGAACTAGGTCATATTTAAGGTCCTTTCCAACCCAAACCATTCTACATTTCTATGGCATTGTGCCTGGCCCAGCCAAAGCGCAGACACAAGGGGAGTCCTGGTGATGAGTCCAGACCTGGAGCATGGACATGGAGGGGTGAAGGTGCCCAGGGGATGTGCAGGCACCTGGAAAAGTCAGCTCCCTGCCCGAGAGGTCAGGGGCTGCTGCCAGAGGGCACAGGAGACACCGGTAACAACTCCAGTGACCAGGGGAAGATTTGACACAGGACATCTGTCAAAGCCCTCCCACTACAAACTACTGAGAGGAAGCCTGTGATGGTATTATTGGAGCTTGTATTGTGCTGCTGAGCAGTGCTATTCTTCATGTCCTTTTGTCATTTAAGAGAGACTTTTGTGACAGCATTTGCCTATCTCTTGTAATTCCGTACAGGTTTGTGAAGTGCCCTTTTTTTTTAAAAAAAAAAAAAAAGCCATACATTAGATTTCCCCATTCTCATTTTTCATGATGTACAATACTGTCTAAATCAGTTTAAGATCAGGCCTGTACATCATCTCTGGAAATGAATACAAATACCTCTTATTCCAGTCAAATTAAATAATCAGGAGATACAGTGGCCACTCGCACATTGAATATGAAGAAGCACAAAGCCCGGAGGTTTCTGCTGCTGTGGATCACCCCCACTGCAGCCTCTCCCTCCCGGGGCCACCACCCCAGGGAGAGTCCAGGCCAGCACTGTGTCCTGCAGCAGCCTGGGGCCAGAGATGGTCTGCAAGGGGGTCCTCAGGAAGCCCCCAGTGCTGCACCTCTCCTCTCCAAGGCCAGAGGGATGCAAACAGCTCAGCAGCAGGTTACCAGGACCTGGGGACTGTCCCACATCACTCTTACATTTCCTTGCACTTTTAATCCAAACCATAACTTAGCCCTTAGTGCTCACTGTCAGTCATGCCTGCCCGACCCAGCACAGGCTGTGGGGGCTCCCCAGTCCCTCAGCCCTGCACTCCCAGGACCAGGACACGGCCACTGTCCCTGCCCAGGGGTAACCACGGGCACCTGGGCTGGCACAGGGTTCTAACAAGCAGCTAATGCCTCCCAGCAGCCTCGGTGGAAAGGGACATGGAGACAGCACACAGAGCCCCTCTGGAAACCATCACCTCCTTTTAACTAGCTGCACTTGCTCTAATTGGGTGGAAAGAGGAGTGGCAGGTGTGGAGGGCAGCAGGAGGAGCCTGGGGGCTGCAGGTACTGACCCCTGGCCCTTCCTGCCTAGAGCCACGGGCAGCTCTTGGCTGCCACGTGATGGGAACCCCTCATGGGCAGTGACCATGCAGGGCACCCTGGCCCTGCTCTGACCACACATCTGTCCCCACGGGGCAGGGAGCACCACGGGTTCTGCTGGGCAAACCCCGTCCCTGCCTGCATCCTGCATCTCCCCAGCTTTTATCCCTGGCTTCAGCAGTCAGCTCGGCCACCCAGCTCCCCACCCTTGTTTTGTATGCCCAGCCATGCCTCCAGCCAGCAGTATTAGCCTCCTCCTCAGCTGCTACAGCGTGATTTTGTTTGGGTGATGGAAGCTGAATGCAGTAGTCAAGGCTGACACATAACGCTGATTGATATATTGGCGCATAAGAGTTTTTATGTTACTGGCAAGTGACTATCAGGCAGTGTGACTAGCTGCCTGCCCCTTTTCAACTCACCAGTGAAAAAATAAGAAGTAAAGCAGCAGTGGATGTGGCAGGAATGCTAAAGGGGATGCTGCCCTGCCAGCAGGCTCTGAGAACAGTGCCTGCCCCAGCCCTAGAACCTGTGGCACAGCCCAGGGACCGGAACAGCTGCCCACCACAGCGCTGAGGAACTCAACTCCAAAAGGAGCCCACGGGTAAAGGAAGTGCTGAAATCTGTGCTTGGGATGAGCAGGACCACAGAGGCTCAGGGCCAGCAGCATCCTGCCCTCTCCCTGCCTGAAGATGGCCAAGCACACCTGTGTCCCCTTGTCCTCCCTGAGAAGGAGCTGGGGCATCCTCACCTGAAACTCTGCTGGCCTCAGGGTGCTGGCAGCAGCACTCAGCCCTGCAGCCCCAGGGAAGCTGCTCTCTCCTGCACTGCCCAGCTTCCAGCAGCACCAGCCGGGTCACAGTCCACCGAGGGAAGTGGACTCAAGCATGGGACTTGAGTAGTAGCTTTTATGAGCTTTACACAGGAAAAATATGCCTTTATAAAAGCTTAACAGCAGGTAGGCATAAGGCCATGAGAAACAGGGAGGTGGTAATGGTCTTTTGAAAGTAATTCCTTTCAACCATAAAACCAAGACTTGATGAAAATGATAAGCCATGGGATGTGGCTGCCTGATAGTGTATTAACATAAATGCTTCAAGCAGCAGCCGCTGCGGCCCCGGGAGCCAGAGGGAGCAGGGGAATTTGCAGCCTCCTCAGCCAACGTGAGGAGCATGGCAGTGATAATTAATTGTTCAGCTGGAAATAGGCCAAAATTGGCCCACCTGCATGAGCTGCCCCTCCTGCCCTCCCACCAGAGACAGTACAGGCAGTGGTGCTGGGATTGAGAGCTAGACCTCGTCCCATCCCATCCAGGCAGAATACACATCACCCTGTGCTTGCTCAAGAGCAGGTCTTGTTTCTACCTCATTTACCTTCTCTGCATTTGCATTCCCCTGGTCCCTGGGAGACAAGCAGACACCCCTGCAGAGAGGGCTCTTAGGAGACTCTTTCCAGTTTCAGATCACCTTTCATCAGGGAGATTTTCACCTCCTCCAGACCACGGTGTTGGCAGGCTGAGGGCAGCCTCTGTGCCCTGCACTGCCCACAAAGCTCCCCCAGCTCTTTCCTGGAACACAACTTCTGACCAGTGAATTTCCAGGATTCCAGGGTCCCGTTCCCTTACAAAACTAATATTCCAGGTCAGTGGTGTCCCCGCCAGCAGGATGAGATTTGGTTGCACAGTCTATTATGTTCCAGAACGTGAAAGGTCAGGCTTAAATGGGATTTTTCATTGTAAAAGTCACCTACATGAATGACACGCAGTACCACCACAAGGCATTTGTAAAGCAGACTCCAGGATTATGGATGCACCATTTACTTCTGTTTATCCCCCAAACAGGAAAGAAAATATTTGCGTCTCCCAAGCCTCAAGCTTAAGACATTTCCTGGAGCTCTGTGGACCTTGGTGGCAGGATGTCAAACAAACAGGAATGCAGGGAGCAATAAACACAGCGGGACTGAAACCCTGCCCTGAAGTTTCATTCCACCTTGGCTGCACCAGGGGCTGGGAAGATGCCCTGTGGCTGGGGCCAGGTGCTGGCCATGCTGGGATGCTGCAGGTGCCAGGAGCTCACAATGCCAGTGCTCAGGGATGGGACACGTCCAGTCTGACCACACGAGAGGAGATGCAAGAGCCAAGGTCAACGTGCACCCCAAAGTGCTCCCCTCACTGCTCAGCAGCATCCCAGCCCATCCCAAACCTGCTCTTGCTGGGTTTAAGCCCCATCTCTCTCTACCATCTTCCACCTTTCTCTTCACGATTCCAATTTTTACTGCCAGGATGAAAGGGCTTTGAAAGCAGACTCCTCTGAGGACTAAGGGAAAAAAAGGATCAAGATGTGAGACTCAAGGGGAGAGGGGAAAGGTTTTGGGGACAAAAGAACAAAGCCACTTTGGCCTTGCAGGATCACGCGTCCTGCTCTGGCTTACTGCAGAAGATGCAGAAGAAAGGGAGAGCCCTTTCAGCATGGAAAAGCAGAGAAAGGTTCAGCACAGAGAGCAGCAGGAGTGAGAGCAGCCCCATTATCTGACAGAAGTAGAAATAAGACTGGGGGAAAGAATGACTTAAAAATAAAAGGAACATTAAAACGGATGTTTCCCGGAGCATACGTGTGTGTTTCTTTCCAGGAGGAGGGCATTTGGAAGGATAAGCAGGGTTAAAGAGCCTCATTCATCTTCCCCTTACAACTGTGCTGACTCAGAACCTGGTCAAACAAGTTTAATCTTTTTAGCAACAACAAAGAGAAGTGGAAGGAGGGTGGAAAGGAGCCAGCCTGGATGGGCAAAGAGGGAGAAAAAGAAAACTTCCTTTTTACAGCTTTTGGTTATTCTTTCCACGGCAGAAATCTGTCCTGATAAGCTCAGGAAGAGAACCAGTGTCACTAGAGTTGAGGCTCTCTGCCTGTGCTCCTCCCTGGCGCTGTCCTGCAGGGGGGACAGGGTGGGGACAGCACCAGAGCTGCTGTCCTGAGCCCAGGGTGGTGGGAGGGTGGCAGAGCGCTCAGAGGCAGGGTGAGGAGGAAGTCTGACAGGTCAGTGGTGGGGATGGAGCTGGAGTCTCCTTGTTCCCAGGCTCACACACTGACAGTGGCACATGGTGCCAGCCAAATGCTGGCAGCCCTGGCATCCAGCAAACCTCAGCTTCACCTCACCCCTGAATATGTCTGAGCTCCCCTGGGTCAGAAGAATATCAGAGCAAGGCAAAGAAACTGCTCTTGCCTTTTTTTGGAGAAGAACAACATGAGGGCACCACCGTTATGTCTTTCCTGAAATGGAGGTGTTCATTAACAGCACTGCTCTGGGAGGAAAATGGCCATCACAACAGGAGAGAGAATGCTTTAAAAAATCAAATCCACCATACAAAATAATCCTACACTGGCTGGGAGATGAGGTCTTTTTCATCCTTAATTTCTGTAATTCCCAGTCATGCTGAGTATGATGCATCCTCATTTATAATGTAAGAGTTAAGGTTGGGGCAACAATTATTTTCAGGATCCTATAATCTCAACTGTAAAATTTCACCCCAGGCTGAAAATGAAAGAGCAAATCCTTCACTTTGGCATGAGCTGTGTGAGACACAAAGCAGTTCCACTGCTAGCGAGTTACGCAAATATAAATGCACATTAGATTCCCCACTTAACTTTTTTTTCTGATCTTGAGCCAAAAATAAGATCTGAACCGAAATATGAATTTTTCATTGCATGTTTCTGATTCAAGATGTAAAAACAGACTTCCAAGGCTGCAAGCATCTACCTGTTTCCCCCACCTCCAGAGCCCTGGAGATGTGTTTGCTGAGCACACACCCTGCAGACAGCCGCGCTGTCTGGCTGTGCTGGCGGCTGCTGCAGAGCTCTCTGGAGCTGCTCACTCCAGCCCAGCTCTGGATCCCTACCTGGCTGCACGCTGCCAGTCAGCTGCAGAAATTAAAGGGAAAAGCCTGGCAAATGCTGCAAACACAGCCCCCCGTGGAAAGGTCTGCACAAACACGGATCCCAGCTGGGCAGCCAGCGTGCCTGGCACCATCTGAGCCCAGCCTGGCTCTCCTCTGTGCTGTGCCGAGCTCTCCTGCCCCAGCCACGCCGTCGAGGGAGCACCCAGCCTTGGAAGGGAGAGATTTTGATGGGGAAGCCCATGCCCTCCCAAGCCTGCCAGCCTCCAGACCTCAGCAGGCCATCTCTGCTTGGAAAGGGGATGCTCTGGCACAAGGCTGTTTTGCAAATGCAGACACAAGCCCTCCAAAGCACACCAAGAACTGAAGTGGTGAGAGACTGGGGATGGAAGGAGCAGGAACCCACATGGATTGGTGCCAGTGGCAGGTCTTCAGCCATGCCACCAGGAAACACCCACACGTGCAGGGACACCTGGCAGGCCACGTGGGTCCTCTCCCTCGGTTTGGTTTCACTATGTTTTTGTTCCTTTGCCTTGAAGGAAAAGCAGCATCCCCTGTCAGGGGTCACTGCCAGCAGGCTGGGCAGGGCAGGCAGTGGGAAGTGCATCCAGAGTGGCTGTGCCCTGTCCCAGCACAGGGACACAGCAGAGGAGCCCCACAAGGCAGAAGGACCGAGGTACTTCTTCTGGTGATAAAATGTGACGGTGCTATGACAGGCTGGGGAAATATCCATTACCATTATTGTTGCTGTGGCCATTAAAAGGAGGAATGGCCCCTGCTCTGGAGAGGTCTGCCCTGGTCTGATCTGGGAAAGCATCCCAGGACAGCCCTTAAGCACCTGCTTAAAATTCAGCTCATGTCAAAGTGTTTCCCTGGTTTGGGCTGGAGTAAGCAAGCACTTAAGGGATTTTTTTTCCTCCAAGCAGAGACAAACCAAGGCCACACAGACACAGAGCTGGAAGGAAAAACAACAGGGGAGGCTTTTCCCTTTCAAAATATCAAGATGCTTTGAAAGAAGCAAGACTGAGTCTGCAGAAGAGCCTGGGCCATGGGACACATGGCAGATGCATCTGCAGGCCACGAGGGAGAGGGAAGCCCTGACATTCTGTGCAGCTGCAGACAGCTGTGGGTGCAGCTGTGCCCTGGGGGCAGAACCTCATCCCCCACACCTTAGCTCGGGCAAGCACACCCAAAATGACCTCCAGGCCAAACCCTTCATCATCTTCAGCTTAAGAGTGTAAGTGACTGATCTAAAGCTGCCTGGCTGACTCACCTGGACTGGGTGGTGGCAGGGGCTGCTGCACCTGCAGGAGGTGAGGATGGCAGCCCAGCCCCAGGTGGTGACCACCAGAGTGGGACATGGCCCAGCCCCTGCCTGAGGAGTGGGCACTCTGCAACAGCTCTGGTGGTGCTCACGGGGTGAGAGGGAAGTCAGACACCAATTTAAACCTGACTGCAGTATTCACACACATGTACATAAGGCTGGGAGATGACAGAATTATATAATTTGCTTGGTACAGATTTGCTGCTCAATTTTGCAAAATGTAGCGTGTGATGCAGATTGCTATGAGTGTTTGTTTTTAAATACCAGATTAAATGGGCACATAAAATTACCGTAGCCTTGAGCTGATCCATTGCTCTATGACATTTAACGTTGGGTTGCATCAGTCATGCCACGTTGCATTGCACCACATAATGTAATGTGACATGACTGATGAATCCAGGGCTCCTGCTCCATCACCAGGGAGGGCTCACCAGCCTGAGAGCCATCTCTGGGACCGATGGCACAGCTGGTGCTGCCACTCTGCTGCTCCTCCGTGGGCCCCCTGTCCAGAGCCCCCCAGGATGTGCAGGCACACGGGAGGGGAAGCAGGGTTTCTGGAGCCTAAACATGCCATAACAGGCTTTTCTCTGGTTTTAACTCTTTCTCCTGGGCTGGAGTTGCTCCACAATGTGCTCATCTGGTGCTCAGCACCCTGGGTCCTGCCTGGCCCCCGAGGAGCCCCCAGCACAGGAGGGGTTGAGCCTCCTCGGGGCTGGCAGAGGGCTGCACACCCTGAGTGGGCTGATGAGATGGGGATGGAAATCCACACTAAGCTGCAGGGAAGCAAAGTGGATTGGAGGGAGCATTAGCTAAATCCCTCAGTGAAAGGAGCAAGGGGGCTTGCTGTGCCACCAGTGCTGACTTTGAAGCATGGGAGGTGGAAGAGACTGCCTGGGAACCTTGTGCCAGCTGGATGGAGGTGGAGGAGAGAGGACAGGGGTTCAAGAGGCAGCTAGAGCTGCCAAAGGGTGCCCTGCACCTCCTGTCTGTCCTAAGCATGCTCTGAGAGGGAAGCGAAGAAAACCACAGAGGTTTTTGCCAAAGCCATGGAGAGAGGAGGGAGCACTGTGCAGCACCAAGTCCAGCTGTGCTGCAATGATGCAACTCATCACTCTCCACGAGATGGAAATACTGCACCCACACCCTGGAGCCTCTCCTTCACCCCCCTCTGTGGCTGCAGCCTCGCCTGGGCTGCTCAGCCCCCACGGCTTCCCTCTGCATCCCACCTGCCTCACGCTCCTTCTGGGCACAGCCTGGAAATCAGATCAAGGAAATGATCTGGGCTAAAAATAACCTAGATATAATCCTTTAAACTGCCAGAGAGGCAATCAAAATTACGATATTTAGGGATTTGCATGCAGTAGCTAAACGAAGATTATCGCATTTAAATTAGCAGGGGAAGGAAGGTCCATCGGGCAGGGCCGAGGCAGAGGGAGCCCTGCTCCGCCCAGACCAGCCCCTTCCCAGCAGGGCCAGGCCCCACACCCACTGCCCATCACACTCAGCACAGGGAGGGTTAATTGCAGCGAAATGGGAACGGGTGAAGGGAGCCAAATTGGCATTTAGTGCTTGGCACAAGAGCTATCCCTGACAGAGCTCACAGCTCCTTCCAGGGAGCAGCCAGGCGCTGCCCCTCAGAGAGGGCTCAATAAGCACCATTTATTCAGCTGCTACCACACACAGGACTTTTCACAAATGATTGTCCCCTCTCTGTGCCACTCTGCCTGGACACAGCGAGCAGAGTCAGCCTGGTACTGACCAGCACAGCCACAGCAGCATGCAGTGACCCAGCCAAAATCCCTTCCCAGTGCTGGGAACGGGCATCTCACTGTACCCCGGCCCTCACCCAGTGTAGGTAGGGGTATTCCTAAATCCTTTATGTATTCCATAAAGCCTCCTGGAACACACGGGGTTTAGGCACCAAAATGTGTGGGATTTAGGAGCCCCAGCCCTGCTGAGCCCAGGGATGTGGGCTGGGTCACAGGAGCACATCCTCTGCTATCTATGTACACCCTGAGCCACAGCAGAAACGATCCACAGAACATCAAATACTGAACCAGGAAACTTCCCTAAGCCCAGCATGGGGTTAAGCTTTGAAATATCTCACCACAGGATTTTACAGATGATTAAAATTTACTTGAGTTCAAGAAAAGAAAGGAAATGAGTAGGAGAAAATTCCCTCGTGGGCTGAAGCATCCCAACCCAAGCCATCCCATCCCTCCCCAGCCCCCTGCAGTGCTGGGGGTGGTGAGAGCCCTGGGGAGGCAGCGGGGCAGCTCTGCCTCTTCCTACGCGCTTCCCAGGGCTGTGGCCAGAGCCCCTCCCAGGCTGGCTGGCCCTTTGCTGTGACCTGTTATGACTGCTCTTAAATCCTTAAAACAGCTCAGTTTAAATGTCAGTGAAAGATCACTGGGAAGAGCACATCCACAGCCGGTATCAGGGCGCTGCTGACAGCAGGTAATTTGTTATGTTGCTGTAACACGATCCTATCTCCAGCCAGCCCTCCGATGCTAACATTAGTTCTGAAAATGGAGTGTGGGCAGTCCAGACTGGAAAGGCTTTGGAAAACTTTGTCCAGGATATAGTTCTCCAGGACCTAAAATCCCTCCTATCCCTTTATTCTCAGCGAAAGTGGGGTTAAACATCCTCTGTGATCCTATAAGGAATCCAGGTGTGCAAGGGTTGGAACCAGGTGATCTTTAAGGTCCTTTCCAGCTCAAACCATTCTCTTATTGAATCCTCTTCCACAAAGTTTCCCAGTGCTGGTGGGTGGTGAGGACTGGGGGACCACAGGGCAGAGACAGCCTGTCCAATGGGGCTGAACTGCCCCACAAGCACAGGCACACGGGCCCGGCTCTTTTCTGGGATTCTCTGTAAATAAAATCTATTTCTAAGGTCTCAAACCAATGAATTTTCCCAGTGGATCTTTACCAAGTTATTTAGCTGAAGGCTCTTGGTAATTGTGATAGATTGAGACAATCGTCCCGGCTGGAGAGTGAGCAGCAGCAGGGACAGGGGATAAACATGGACAGCGGCTCAGGCCCCTGGAACAGATTTTATTTACACAGGGACATTCATCAGGGCACAGCAGCCTGAGAGGCACAGTCCATCTCCAGCTCAAGGGGAACCGAGGTGGAAGGCACAGCCCCAGGAAGGAGCCTGTGCCAGGGGCTGTAGAGAGCCAGGCTAGGGATGGCAGCTTCCCCTTGGGACAGCCTGCAGGTCTCAATGGCAAAGGCACCGGTCACCCCAGATGACTGCAGTGATTTAAAAGCCTCCCAAATCCAATCCTTTAAGGAACAAGATAGAAAACTACAGCAGTACTGGGAAAAATAAGTGGCTAACACCTCAGCTCATGAGAGTCAGCAAAAGAGAGCAGCAAGGAAGCTGCTACGGCACAATCTGCTCTCAGGTTTGATGCTAAAAGAGAAAGAATTAAATGTATAATTTTACACAGCACTTTAAAAAAATCTATTTTCATTTTCAGAGATTGGATTTCCTTCTTGTCCCTCTCCCAGGTAATTTTCTCTCTACTCGGCCTTACGCTGGTGATTTCTCACCATGCTTCCAGCAAGTGTGAATGGTGAGCTGCTTTGCAAACTCTGTTCCCTCTAGACTCAGAATATTATTCGCTATTGATTCATTGCATCCATCCACAAAGATGTGGACTGCAAAATATCCAGGAGCAGTACAAGAAAAGCAATACAAAATACCATTAAAAATGCAAAGAGCCAGCCAGGCGGACAAAGACAAGGGACATGAGCAACGGCAGCATCAGCAGGCTGTGGCACTGGCCCCCAGCTGCCCTTACAAACCCAAGGGAACCTGAGGCAGAAGAGGACAAAGACAAAGCTGGTGTCTAGTCCTGACTTTGCCAAAAAAAGCATTCCAGGGCAGCAAGGGCAGCAGCCCTGGTCAAAGGTAACAGCAGCGAGTCCAACTTCTCCCCAGGGCACCAGCAGTGGGAACACACGGGGGTGGTGTGCCCACAGCAGCAGGGAGAGAGCCCAAATTCCCTAAAGCCTGGTCCCAGTATCCCACTCTGCCTTCTAGTGACCTAGAGCAAAGAAACTTCCACCCTCTATAGCCCCACACTCTGCAACAGCCCCAAAGCAGGGATGGTGGGAGCTCCCTGGGAGAGACCACGCTGGAGGTGTGGCTGTGAGAGGAGCCTCAGAGTCTGACCTCCTGAAAACACAGGCAGCGTGCCCAGGGTCTGATCCTTCTGTCTTTGGGGAGGTGAGGAGCCTGGCTGTCCCCTGGGCAGGGCTCAGGCAGGGGGGCTAACCAAGGCTTCCTCTCTCTGGGCAGGGCACAGCAGGCGTTTCCCCACCACCCTGGCTCTCCCAGCTGCAATCCAGGTTTAAAGCAATTTAAAGCTCATCTTTGCAGGCTCCCCCCTGCAGACTCCACTGTGAGCAGCACCTCACAGCGATGTTCAGAGGGCACCAGAACTTCCACATCTCCTTTCCCTTCCCTTTCCTTTCCCCCATCTCCAAACCCTTCAGGGTTTGCATCACATGAAAGAGAAAGGAAGAGGGAAAATACGTGGCTCACTACATAATCCAAGCAGAAAAACCTTCGTACACAGAGCACACAAATCATCTAATTCGGGGCTTTGTTTGCAGGAGTTTAATATTCATAATGCACCTATTTTTATATTAGTGCTACCCATGAATATAAGTGAATAATTGCAGCTGATTAAAGACAAAAAAGAAAGGAAATGTTAACACTGAGACAAACAAACACTGACTGTGTGATAAATAGAAACACTCAAGGATTTAATTCCCTGGATAAGAGGTGGGAGGGGGCAGTGAGAGCAGAGAGCTCCTATCACAGAATTCCTCAGAACTGATTGCAGCTCGTGCTCCTGGTTGCACCTTCTGACAAATAATTCACAGTGCTAATGTGGTTTTTGCTGTCCAAGTGGTCTCAGGCCCAGCATCATGCTGGAAGTTTGTCTCTCCCATCAAACACAGGACTGAATTTGTGGGTTCCCTTCCACTGGAGCTAACCTGGGCAGGCTGGGGCCACCTCAGCTGGGCAAAGGCAGAGCAGTGTCCAGGGGATGGGAGCACTGGGAAAAAGGTCCCTGTCACTCCACCCTTCCATGCAGCTCTCCCTGACCCTCACACCTTGGTGCCACCAGCACTGGGAGATGCTCTGTGCCCCCCTGGCCCTGCCTGAGGGGCACCGTGGGTTCCTCTTCTCCACGGCACCAAAATGAAAGTATCTTCATCAAGCAGCAGTCTTGAAAAAATACAATTGATTTTCTGACTTCTGGTCAGATTTTCCACCAAATTTAGCACCCTACATGTCGTGCTCAAAATAGAACCTCTAAGAGCATAAGGCAGTGTTGTTAAGGTTTATTTTATTATACAATATTACAGCCATTCGGGATAGATTGTATCCCCTGGCGGTTTCAGAAAAGTTTTTTCCTTGTATTCATTAGAAGGAAAATAAAGTGCTTGCAAAAACTGGGAAATCCCCAATTTCAGTTAAATTGAGTGCATTTCAGGGACTTCACCTTCAAGAAGGCAGCAAGATAATTTACATTCTGACCTAGATTTCTAACCCAAATGTATTTGCCTGAATGGGAAATGACATTTCATTTGCTCAAGGGTTCTATTTATTTAATTAATTATCAAAGAAAAGGGAGGGAAGGAAAGGCTTTCCTTCTCAGATTTCTACCAAAGAGCTGGGAAGAGATGAGACTAATTCTCTGGTCACACAGAAGTGGGGGAAGAGTGGTCACTGTGTGATACCCAAGCCCAAAAATCTGTGCTGAAGCTCAGGTTCTAGGGCCAGCCAGTGCCTCAGCCCAGTGGGACCTCAGGCCATGGGCACCCTGTGCTCTGTCCCTGTGGCAGCAGGAGCTCAGATGACAATGGCAAAGCCCAAAGATCTTTGGGGTCATACAAGACACTTCACAAATGTTTCCAGAAAGTTGGAGTCCCAAACAACAGGAAATCAAGGGGGTTGGATGTAGGAAAAACACTGTCTCCTTCTAGGAAAAATACTATCCCCATCTATGGGAGAGTCCACGAAACAGCTCAGAAGGACCTTCAAGCACTGAACAGTTTACCTTCACAGCCTGGGAGCTTCTGGGTTTCTTTCCCAGCTAATTCAGGGCCGAGAAGGGACCCCAGCTGCTGTTGTGCAGGATGGAAGAGAGCAGCAGGCAGAGAGAGGAGCCCTGTGACCCGTGTCCCGCAGGCACCCCCGTCCCCTCCCGAGCCCTTGCCTCCACGCTCCTCGCACCCAGGCACTGTGCTGCACCCCCGGGCAGCCGGTGCCACCCGAGCAGGGCTGCACCTTGCTGTAACCTGTCCCCGCACCTCTCCTCCCCCTGCCCCATTCCTGGAGCCGCACTGAGGCAGACGGCTCTGCTCCAGCGGGCGTGGGGACAGCAGCAGATCTGAGCAGACAGCCGCGGGACCCTCCAGCGAGGCTCTCTGAAGCTCCTCACCTAACAGGCTCCGCAAAAGGCGAGTAAGGAGGGAGACAGAGCCTAATATTGCACCACAGAGCTAATCACCGTAAGAGAAAAGCCTTTGTGCACCGTCAAGTGCGGGTCAAAGCAGCTCAGCTCGAGTGCCGTCAACAACTCCTTGTTCTGACACAAACAGATGCTCATCACAGAGAGACAGATGAATGGAAAAAGCAGGAGAAATTGACAAAATCACAAAGTAGCACCTTTAACCACGAGTGTGCCGAGATAAAACCTGCCCCTGCCCTCCACCTGCGCACTGGCAGTCCCTGGAATAGTTATGCCTGGTACATGACAAAAACCAAGTCATTAGCTCTCTATTTGCCGGCAGCCGATGCCTGACCTGCGGAATTCATCTGCCTAAGAGGTTTATTTTCTCTACCTCGCTGCTGGCAGTTTCATCTTCCAGCAGGCACACGTTTCCCCTCCCTCCGAGCAGCTCAGCGCGGTCCCGCCGAGGACAGGAGCCGCTCGGGAAGGTTTCCCAGCGAAATGCCTGAATGGCACCTGGCCTCTCTGCTGGGGACCGCTCCTCAGGCTGCGTGTGCAGCCTCCATCGCCACTTCAGAGCCATTGGGAGACAAAATCTCCCTTCTGGCAGCCCTGGGGTGGCTCTGGGCAAAGGGGGGAAACGAGAGTGGCAGTGTTTGTGCTCCGCGGAGCTCCCATTGTTCCCGGCCCTTTTGTCTTCCTGCCCGATGCTCAGTGGCCACCTGCCTTCCTCCCCGGCCTTCTGAAGAGGATTCTTTGCTTCCCTTTGTTGCTGTCGCTGCCCCACGCTGCCCAGCGCTGACATCTGAAAGGAGCCAGCAAAGCGACAGGGACAGAGCGGGTGGGACAGGGACACAGCGGGCCAGGACAGGGGACACAGCCTGCAGGGACAGGGACAGAGCCTGCACAGGGCAGGGACAGAGTGGGCCGGGACAGGGGACACAGCCTGCACGGGACAGGGCTAGGCAGGAGGGAAAGAGTGTATGATAAAAACAAATAAGACAGAGCAGAAGAAAAATGTGAAAATGAGCCCGATGTTCATTATGGAGCTATTCATCCAGCGAGGCTGCTGGTGAATTACCCGGAGCTGTTGGATGAGAGGGCAGCCAGCCTGGCAGTGCTTCCTGCTGCATGCCAGGCTCCAGGGGCAGCCAGGCTGTGATGTGGCCGTGCCCACCGCCCTCCCTGTGCTCCAAGGGCCCAGCCACGCAAAGGCTCCGTCTGGGAGGTGAGACAGAGGCTGCACATGGGGCTCAGAGCAGCCCTCAGCCACAGCCAGCCCCGCTCAGGGCGGCTCTAAGAGTGCCTGCAGCACTGTCTGTGGGGGGTGCAGCTTCTGCACCGCTCTCACACTGTCTGGGAACCTGAGTGTCTCTGCAAAACCCTGCCCCACTGCTGGCTCCACAAGGACTGCAGCCCCACTGCTGGCAGGGACAATCCTCCTGCTGTCAGTGCCCACATGGCTGGCACAGCCCTGCCGGGCTGACTCCAGCTGCCAGCACCCCCCTGCTCCCTGCCTGGAGCCCCTCTGCTCGGGGCGGGGAGCAGCCCCAGCCTGCATCCCCTTCCCAAGCTCTCCTGCAAGGGAGGGGGAGCAGCACCTCGGGCTCCACCGAGAGGGACTCAGCTGGCACCAGCCAGGAGGAGCAGAGCCACAGAAGAGGAGGGTTTGTAGCACAGGTCTGTTCTCACACCTCCGGCCCATCCTGGAGACAGAGTGACTCTGCTCCACACAAGCCACGTGCTCCTGCTCTGCTCTAAGGACAGGAGACACGTCTTTCCACGGGCAGAAACCCAGAAACGCACAAAAATAGATAATTCTCCGTTCAAGCCTGCAGACTGGGAATGTCGTTAAGGGAACAAATTGCCCCCAGCTACCCTGTGCCCTCGTGGCCCCAGCCACTAAGGTGTTCGTGGGAATGCTTGCAGGTCGCTGCCTGGCTCACCCTGACTCACCTGATGGAGCCCGAAATACCAACCTCCTCCTCCTCCAGCGAAACCCGCGGAGCTGAACTAACTACGGCAATCATCACACACTCCGCTCCTGCCCCGCGGCTCCTGTCGCCGGCACAGCCGGGCTCCACGCCCAGATAGCCCGGCCTGCAAGGACCTGCCTGCCAGGACCTGCCCACCAGGACCTGCCCCCAAGGACCCTGCCGGCCCCGGCCGTGTGGAAGATGCCGTGCTGCTGCAGGAGATAACTGCCCTGGGAAGCTGCTTTGCACTACAGGGAGCACTCGCATACAAAAGGCTTACAAAAAGCTGGTGTAGAGAAGCTCCTTACTGCCGTAGCTCCAGCATAACGTGTACCCTGACATACATCTGCTAAGACCTGGCAGCGTGAGGTTTATTTTTTCCCTAAGTTATTTTTTACCTCCCTCTGGTCCTTGATTTACCCTGCATGGGAGGATTTATATGTTCCAAAGAGCCTGCAAAACGCTTTGGGGAAGAGTGCAAAAGAAGGGAAAAGCAGCGCTGACATTTGATGCTCCTGTGGACTGGAGATGGCCGGCCAGGGGTGAAGGAGGGAGGGAAGGAGAAGTCCAAGGGGATGCTGGGGTGGCCACACAAGCAGCTCCATCCCAGTTCCCCTCCCACCCTCGCGGTGCCTGTACTGGACTGAAGGCAGGAGGGACTGGGGGGTGTCTGGGAAGAGTATCCCCTGGGCTGGCCAAGGCTGCAGCTGTGACCCGCCCAGCGTGGGATCACAGCCCTGTTGGCTCCCGCAGCCCAGGGACCTGGCAGGGACACGCAGCTCATCCCTGGCCTTGGCTGTGACAGGAACCAGCGGCCTTGGCCAGCACAGCGGCTTCCCAGGGATGGAAGGACAGCGGGGCCAAGCGCCCTCGAGGGTTTTGGCGCTGCTTTCCAGCGCCACTCGCAGGGACACAGCTGTGGCGCTGGGAATCCGCCACGGGCAGAACTCCCCCGGCGCCGGCAGGAAGGGGAGTGCAGGGGGAGCCTGTCCCCCGGCCCAAACGCGGTCCAATTAGCACATCCTCGCTCTCACACTGCTGGCACATTCTCCCCAAACCCCGGGGAGCACAGGCACCACGGGTGCTGCTCTCACCCTGCTCGAACCAGGGAGCCGCTGCACAAAGAGACGCAGTGAAACCCAAACACCATTTTGCCCAGATGCTCGACACGGGGTGATCAAAGCCTTGCTGAGAGGAGCGGCTCTCCACCAACTTGTGGGGAAGCATTTAGCCCAATTTCCTCAGGAAATGAGGCCGGTTGAGTCACAACTATTAGTCACAGTGCCTAATGAATTCTGAGCCCCTTGGCCAAGTTCAAACAAAAACTCAAAAAGTGGCTGGAAGGGGAGCCCACGAGGTGTCACATTCCAAGGGGCTTTGGGGGGCTGCAGAGCGGGGGAGGCAGGAACCACCTCCCAGCCTGAGCCCTGCCAGGACTCGGCTCCACGCTGACCACACCAGAGCCCCGCAGGGAGGCTCATCCAGCTGAAACACCCGCAGGGAGGCTCCTGCAGCTGAAACACCCACAGGGGGGCTCAGAGGCTCATCCAGCTGAAGCACCCACAGCCTCACTTTTCTGCCTGGAGCATCCCTGAGGAGCAGGGGCACCGGGATGGGCCGTGTCTCGCCCGAGGGGCAGGCAGCAGGAGCAGCCTCCGTGCCCGGCGAGGAGTTTGCTCTGCTCCAGCCCCCAGTTTGCTGATTTATGTTTAAAACACAGACAATTAAATTACATGGGAGCTGATGCCGCTAAATGCATAAAGGCACTGAAATGCCAGGCCTCATCGGGTTGCCATGTAAATCACCATGGTTAAGCTGGTAACTGAGAGCACAAATAGCAGGGCTGAGCATGCATCACCCAAAACTCCCTGCCAGCAGCAGAACCCAGGAGCATTTCGGGACTATGTGCTAGGATGGAGGGACTTGACCCATGTGGGGGGTTTGTTTTGGGGATTAGACCCCACGTCAGAGCCACATGGAAGGGAGAGCCAGATTCCAGCAATTTACACATCCAGCAATTCAGGTTCCAGTGAACTGAAATCAATACAAATAAAGGAATAATAAGAAGAGACATTGCAAGGACCGATGGGAAAGAATAGCCAGCTACTCTGCTAGGAAAAAAGCACAAATGCTGCTGAGCTCCAGGCAGGTCCATGGAGGTTTAGGGTGTTGTGGGACAGGCTTAGGGCACCACAACACTACTCACCCTGCTGTTAGCTGGTGTGCTGCTGAGCTGAGTCAAGCAGCTGAACCAGCAAAAACCCCAAACCTACAAAGTTCCCATCCCCATGGGATGAAGAACCAGGCTGCTCCAGAGGCAGATAGCCCCATCCCCACACGGAGCAGTGCAGCTGGCTCAGCACAGGGCTGGGCAGCACAGTGCCTTCCACATCACATCCTCTGCAGGTCACAATCCAAGCCACATCAGGATTTTCTCCTGCAAGGAAATTTTTGCTCCACTCCAGCCTGGGAAACACCTACGGATGTGCCAGCACCCTGAGTGCTGTGTCAGAAACAGCCCAGAAGCCAAAAAAGTTGAGAAAGGGCACTAAAGAAAACATTCTTAACAACTCTGAGCACTGGACTTTTGTTGCTCGTTAATTAACTCGTTGTTCATTAACGAGCAGCATTCCTGGCATGTGTCATTGAAGAGGAGCTGAGTGCAGTGGTGGGGAAGGCATGGGAGAATGGGAGAGGGGGAAGGCTGGAGAGAGCAGGGCAGTGGGGGAAGGCATGGGAGAGCAGGGGAGCAGCTCCTCTCAGCAGATTTTCACAGCAGGAGTGACGGAAGGCACGGAGCTTTGGGGATTTCTCTGGAAACATTAGTGCTGCCAAAGGTCACCCATTTCTGTGAGAGCTCCACAATTCAAACAAGCAGCCCTTGCAAGCCAATTAGCAGCAAATGTGACAGATCTGGATTTTATTTATGTAGCATCTAGCAAACAAAAGCAGATTTCAGCCCCATCTAACAGGGACACAGAGCCTGGCAGGGCCACGTGCTGGGTTGCCTTGGCTTGCTCGGTGCACTCAGCACGTCCCCATGGGCGTCAGGTCTTCCACAGCACCACAGGCTGTGGCAAAAAGAACACCCCACAAATTACCACCAGCACCACAATGAGTAAAATTAAACTGAAAAAAAAGGAAACCCTTTCCCACACAGAGCACAATTACATGGCACCGTTTATTACCACCAGATGTTGCGGTAGCCAAGGGCACGAGCTGCTTCAAAAGAGACAACACACATAAACAGGGGAGGGGATCAGCTGGCTAGCAGGCCTGGCAGCCTGGCTGCCATCCCTGGCTCGGGGCATCCCGTGTCTCTCCCTGCTGGAAGCCAGCAGGCTCTGCTGTAGGAAAGCTCAGAGCCTGTTCCCAAGACCTTCTCCCAGAATCTGCTGCTGGCTGAGCACAGGGCTGAGTCCGGGGCTGGCACAGGCACCCTCTGCTCTGCTCGTGGGTGGCAAGGTGCTAAAGAGCAAACCTGAGTCAAGGGCACCCTGACAGGAGCTGGGAAGTGCTCCAGCTGTGCTCTGCAGGGCAGGTGTTGGAGGGGTGGTTCAGATCCAGGCCTCAACTGAGCCCTCCTGGTTGGGGGTAGCCGCCTGCAGAGCTTTTTGTTGTTTGAAATCAGTATATTGCACAAGTCAGCCCATCCTCACAGGCTCATCAGGGGCACTGCAGCATTTCACACAGCACGGCTGGGCACACAGGGCTGGAATCCCCCTGTAAAACAGGGCAGGAGCCCCCCACCCATCCCCAGCAGCCCTGGCAGGTCATGGAGGGCACAGCAGTGCCCCACCCCAAACTGCTCCACACCTGAGGACAAGGAAAATGACTCCATCCCCTTTGTCACCAGCTCAAACCCCAGCGCTGCTGCTCCGTCCACACAGAGCAGTGCAGCAACAAAAGCACATGGTGCTGCAGGACTAATCACTGCCACTCACTGGAGAGGTTCACACACACATCAGCCCAGCAGGAGCAGAACCGAGCTTTGTCATTGCAGGAGTACTTCTCAAATATACATATAACAAACCTAACATCAAAGATCCTGAAAGAGAAACTTCTTTCAGATGATATCCCAGGCTCAGCGTCTACAGAGCACAAACAGAAGGGATGAATGATGCTGGAAACAACAAAGAGGAGTAAATTGTCTCCTCTGGATGAACTCAAGCTTAAAATCTCAAAAAGGAACTTGTCTTGCTTTTGTCTCTGCTGAAAATCCACCTCCTGCCTGGACAATGCATGGCTATTCAGCAGGCAAGAGGCAGCCAGAGCGCTGGGCTGGAGCCTGGACAAGCTCTGTTCACACCCCCAGAGCTCAGCAGGGGAACAACTGAACCTGAGCCTTTGCTCTGGTTGGCCTATTCAGGCCTCCATCATATTAATGTAATACATTAATTATCAGCAACAGGTCACCCTCTGAGGAGCCTTTCATTCAGTGATAACAATTCCACCAGTGCTCACCTGCACCCCCAGAACCAAGTTACACTGGGCTCTCGTCTGTCCCTTCGAGGTGAGGAAACAGAGGGAGTCTGGGTTGAAGTGGGCTTTGCAGGGCAGCCCCCAAACCCTCCTGGATGGTTCCCACAGAAGATGCCTGGAGCCAGCCAGAGCAGCTCCAAGCCCTCCCTGCCAGGCACTGCTGCTGCAGTCCCCAAAGGTGCAGGAGGGGCACAGCAGCAGGGACCACGTCCCTGGGCACAGGAGAAGGGGCAGCACCCACCTTTGAGAGGCAAGGAGTCAAGGCTGGGGAGCACAGAGCAGCACCCAGCTCTGCCACCCGGGGAGAGGCAGCCCAGCCACGCGGGAACCGCTGGTGCGCCATTGAACAAGTTAGCATTAATATTTATTGCAGCATGTTCACAATTGTAAAGATCTTCATTTAAAATGTTTTGTGCCTCACACCCTGTCAGCAGGGAAAGCACTATAAGGCAGAAAGCAGGCTTGCAGGCTCTAATGCAAAGTGATGGCTCCAGCTTCAGAAGGGAAGCCTATTTCCAGCAGGAACATCTGCTCTCAGCATGGAAAGCGGGTACCTCGTCGAGGAGGCTGGGAGCAGATGGAGCAGGAAAGTTTCTCCTCCTCTCGTCTCAGACCCACAGCAAGCGAGGTTCACCACCATCCCCGTGCTTCCCTCTCCTCTTGCTCCAAAGCTGTACCACGGAGCAGGGGGCGGCAGAAACACTAATTGTTCACTGCAGCAAGGCTATCCCAGTTTAAACCCAGTGCCAGAAGCCACGCTGCTGCTGGCAAGGCAGTTCCCCGTGTCTCTCATGCCCACAGAGCCACAGCCAGTCTGGGGAGGAGATCTCAGACCGCGGGGAAGGTGAGAACTGTCAGCGCATCAAGAGAGGGAGAAGGAGAGGCTGAGCTGAACCAGGCGAGGGAAAGGTGAGAGGACTGTGAAGTAAAATAAAGATTAAGGTGGAAAAGTGAGAAGAACTTAATGCTAAGATCTGTTAAACCTCCCTCTTGCAAAGTCTTATGCAGGTGCTTAACTTTGCAGGCTGCGAGTAATCCAATTTAAGTCTCGGCAGGATTTAACAACTTTAATTCAGGGGAATTAATGATAGTGCGCAAAGTTAAGCGCACGCTTACTGGGTAAAACAGTGTGAAAGAGGCTCCTCAGGAGAGAAAGCTTCGTGACTTGGAACTTTTAGAAGGGGAAAAAAACGCCATCAAACCTATCGAGAAACAATCTTGCGCCGGGTTGGAAGAAGTGTTTGATGTGACCTAAAAGTCTCTTCCATCTCTGACTTCTATTAGTCTGTGACGAGACTTAAAAGGTCAGCCAGTCCACCCCTTTGCTAATGCAGGATTATTCCCCTCAGCACAGTGCCTGTTCCTTTGCCCAGTCCAGTTTTAAATGAAAAGCCTTGCAAAACTTCCTCTTCCCCAGGACCATTATCCTCCCAATTCTAATGTGTTTCTTTTTGTCAATAGTTCTGTCAGTATAATGAAATCCTCACTGTGCTAAATTGCTAAAAAAGATCTAAAAGTCGAATCTTCTTCTAATATGACATGAAAGTGCTAGTATAAAAATAGGATTGTATTAGCAATTCTCCACTGTATTGTATTAACATCCTATTTCACTTAAGGGAGGCAGGACTGAATTATCTGCGGATTCCTCCAGCCACTACTCTTACAGAGCTGTGTATTTGGGGTTCAGAGCTGCATGACTTCCCATTAAAGCAATACAATAAAATCCTCTGCGGCATGCAAAATGCTGAGGCAAGCGTTTGGGGCACGTGCCAAGCACGGAGCCCAGCCCTGGTATTCCTTACACCCAAGCAAAGCCCCAGGCTCTGCAAAGCAGGCATGTGGAAAGCAGTGTGGAAAGGCCAGTGGCAAAACGTGAGGCCCCCGGGGTGGGAAAGAGGGCAGACAAGAGTCTAAGGAAATGGCAGAGTGAAAATATCCCTTGTGGAAGCACGGTGTGGTGCTCACAGGTCAGAGCCCAGCCCAGGAGAGAGAAGGGAAGAGCTGGCAGCAGAGCCTTTGCATCCTCAATACAACAGAACTGGGCATCTGTAGCCAATTTAGCTACAGAAATGCCCAGAAATCCTGTTGCCAGGAAGGGGTGTGATGCTCACATCCTTCAGGAGGGGTGGGGAGCAGCAGGGAGGCAGTGCCTGAGCAGGCAGAAAGCAGAGGTGAGACTGGAGCTCTTCCAGTGCGGGCCTGGCTCAGCAGAGGCTGTGCAAAGCCCTGCCTGCTGTCAGTGGCAGCTGCACACAGCTCCTTCCCCACTGCACCGGGCTCTGAACGCGCTCTCCAGCGAGAAACTTCGTACAGCCTGTTCCTGCCAGGGCCCAACAGAGGCTAGGACAGATTTCTGCATTACCTTGCAATAAAACTCAACACTAGCACAGCCCTGTTCTCCCAAAAACCAAGTCTGAATACTCTGAAGGCCCCAAGCTTCAGTGAAGCTGTGGGGAGCATTCCTTTTACCAGAAATCCGGGAAAAAAAAATGGTTTCAACTTGTTTCAGCCCATTTCTAGTCACTATTCCCAGCATGTTCTGCAGCCGTGCCCTCCCTGGGATTTACTGGGGCTTATTTTCCCAACACATGCTCCTTCATTGCTATTCTTTTTCTTCGTTCCCTTTTTTTTTTTTTTTTTTTTTGTGAACTGCATAGCAGAAAGCTATTGAGCAGAAAGCCAGTGGGAAGCCACAGCTATTGTATCTCTGGTTTAGTTCCTTATCTGCAGAGGGGTCCTTTTGTGATTGTGTTGTGGAAGGACACGGAGACAGCGCCTTTTATCACCAGCACAGCATCTCTGGAATGAAAGGAGAGGCAGCGGGGATGCAGATGTGACGTTAAAGTATAAAAATCCACCATATGGTAAAGATTGCTTCAGCTACAGTCTGGTCAAGATGTTGACACTTTGGTTATGAAAAGCAATATGTATCTCTCTCCTGGTGGTTTCTGTTCAAATTAAATGTTTTGTATCAGGCAGAGAACTAATAAAGAGCCAGGTTTTCCCTCGACAGAGGACTAGTAACAAATATGGAGTAATGTGAAAGCTGACTTGAAAATTACTATTCCCAAAGATGCAATAAATGTAGAGATAAGATTTGCTCAGAGGACTCGAATGAGATAAATGCTAAAGGTGCTGCTGGTGGGGAGAGAGTCCAAGGGGGACGAGCAAAAGCGAAAAAAGCACATTTAAGAAACAGTTTGACCTGTCAATGTTTCTGTTAGCACTGAATGCCTCCCGGACGCCGGGCACTGACTCAGCCTCCCAAGCCCTCCTCCTTCCACAGCTCAGCGCAAGCAAAGGACCAGGGGAAAACCCGGGTGTCAGCCCCGGAGTGCTCGGGCAGAGAGCAGCTCCTGCCTGGCTCAGGGCTTTGGGATGCAGTGCCCAGCCCCTGCGGGCACGGCGGGGAGGCCAGGAGCGGCTCTGCGGGCAGCAGGCAGGGCTCGGGCACAGCCCCCGCGGGACCGGGCTCAGGTGGGCACGAGAAACCGAGGTGGGCACGAGAAACCAGCGCTGAACCATCCGAGGCTGCTCCTCCGACTAACCGCCCCGGGAAGCACAGCGATTCCAGTCTGGCTCAGGCTAAAATAAACTCGGCACATCAAATATTGAAGAGCCCGAAATCTCCTCCCGAGGCTGGCCCAGGGCTGCGAGCCCCGCGCGGGAGGTGCGGTCCCGGCTGCCGCCGCCCCGGCATCCTCGGTGCTTAATGCGAGTTAACAGCACTGCCAATGACTTATTTAACAGCAGATCAAGAAATATCCCAGCTCTCTTTGGAGACTTCAAAAGCAGCTGAACACTACCGGTATCGCCCGATAAAGACACAGCTTTGCTGTACCATCTGCCTCGGGGGAGCTTCCCTCCGCCGGCAGTGGGGAGGGGAGCGGGGGCTGCCGTGGGGACAGCTCGGCAGGGGTGGGGACAGCTCGGCAGGGGTGGGACCCTGCCCCACCCAGCCCAGCCCAGCCCAGCGGCTGAGGGGACCCAGGGTGACCCTTGCCGTGACGGGGGCTGCATCCTGCTCACGGCCGTCCAGCCAGCCCCCATCACCTTCAGCGAGGGGGATCAATTTCCTATCGCTACAAGAAGGAGGAGTTAAAAACTAAAAATAAAATAAGAAATTCTCTCTTTTTTGCCCTCTCAGAACGGCTGTGAGTGTCAATGCTGGCCAACTTCCCTGTGCCACCAGCCGGGGTGAGGCTCTTCCGGGTGCGAGGACCGGCCGGGGT
>VZRH01004155.1:80758-100530 GCA_013397555.1 Urocynchramus pylzowi | reverse complement strand
CACTGTGCCCGGACCTCGGCAGGGCCAGTTCCTGGGCAGGGCCAGTCCCTGGGCAATGCCTGTACCTGGGCAGGGCCAGTACCTGGGCAGGGCCCGTACCTCGGCAGGGCCAGTCACGGTGCCCGTACCTGGGCAGTGCCAGTAGCTGGGCAATGTCCATACCTGGGCAGGGCCAGTACCCAGGCGGTGCCCGTACCTGGGCAGTGTCCATACCTGGGCAGGGCCCGTACCTGGGCAGTGCCTGCACCTGGGCAGTGCCAGTCACTGTGCCCGTACCTGGGCAGGGCCAGTAGCTGGGCAATGTCCATACCTGGGCAGGGCCAGTACCTGGGCAATGCCTGTACCTGGGCAGGGCCAGTACCCAGGCGGTGCCCGTACCTGGGCAGTGTCCATACCTGGGCAGGGCCCGTACCTGGACAGTGCCCATACCTGGACAGTGCCAGTCACAGTGTCCATACCCAGACAGTGCCCGTACCTGGGCGATGCCCGTACCTGGGCAGTGCCAGTCACAGTGCCCATACCTGGCAGTGCCCATACCTGGCAGTGCCCATACCCAGGCAGTGCCCATACCTGGGCGGTGCCAGTCACAGTGCCCATACCTGGCACTGCCCATACCTGGCAGTGCCCATACTCAGGCAGTGCCCATACCTGGGCGGTGCCAGTCACAGTGCCCATACCTGGCAGTGCCCATACCTGGGCGGTGCCACAGGTCCCCTGGTGCAGGAGCCCAGCTCTAGCTCCACATTTCGGTGTTTCTTCAGCAGCCATATGATTATACTGTAATCACGATGACACTGCTCCTGGGTACAGCAAACAGCACGATCATTAAAAAATTCATTTCAAAATCTTCCTGGAAGCTAATAAATTTTACAGCAGTTTCAATCCTTTCTCATTGCAACAAAGAAAAGCTTAGTTCCAGACAAATTAGAAGTAAATTGATTGCCTTAGGGGAATCTATTCAAATATCACTTTTCCATGTTAGAAATCTCTTCCTGAAACAAGAAGAGGAGAACCAGGGAGAGCCAGCACGGGAGCAATGTGGAAAAGCAAATCATTAAATCTCAGTTCATGAAACTGAGGGGCAGGGGGGGAATCAAACTTAAAATAAAATGCAAATGTCTCACTGGGGTGCGGGCCCAACATTTGTGACAGAATTTATGAATAATAAATATGAATAAATAGTAAACACGAAGGGATCAAACACTGTTGTGGCTGTTTACTCATGGTTAGCCATCTTTCATGGACAAAGCGCAACTGCATTATTTAACACTCCTCTTCCAGCTACTTCTGGGTTTCTTTCCAACTCCAGCACCTTCATCTCCTCAGGAGCCAGCACCCTCAGCACACCAGTGGAGCCCACGCCCCCTCCACCCCTCAGGAGTGGCAGTTTCTGGCTCAGGGGCAGTGATCCACTGCATTATACTCCAGATAAAATAATAAGCTCCAGCAAAATACAAACAGTCCCCAGCCGTGGTTCATCATTCGCTTGTAAATTAAGACTCTGCACCTCTCCCTTATCTCCTCTAATAGCATAAGGTCAGGAAACGAGAGGTGGGGAATAGTGTATTATATTTTTGACCTATGGGCTTTACAGAGCCTTCCTCGCCTTTCCTAATAAGAGATCTCCAGTCAATGCAGCAATGTAATCCAGGCATGGCTTCCCCTGCACAATGCTCAGAGGATACTAATAACCAGGGACAGTGACAAATGCTCTTTACCACAACAAGAAGCCTTTCTTTTCCTCTCTTTCACCATTATTCGGGATTTATGCAAGCTAAAAATGCTGTATTTTTAATCCTGGATTGTCTGTCCCAACACAGAAGGTCAACAGTGTTTGGACAAAGGACAGGAATTATTTTAATGAAACAAGGGCTGTCATTTAGATTAATTTATTGGGCAATTGCTGATAAGGACCCATGGCTGCGTGCAGCTCATGGGCAGTGCTTCTGGGATGGTCAGCAGAGGTGTGCAAGGGGGCTCGTCCCCAGCTGCTGCAGACACAGGCAGCTCTCAGGAAATGCTGAGGACTCCCACTGATTTACACCAGCCAAGAGCTGGCCCATTCACCTCTCACCCTGCTCTGTATTGCCATTAATAACTCCCTCCCCTCTGCAGAACTGTCCCTGTTTTATGAATGAGCACTGAGGGACAGGCACACCTGGGTGCCTGGCTAGCTGCAAGCCGGAGGGGAAGGACAGACTTGATGCAAAGGATTTCCCCTGAGGATGCTCAGGCCTCTGGGATGAGGAGCAGGCTACAGGAAGGAGGGTGATCACCAGAAGGAGCAGGAGTGTGGGTATGCCATGTGCTACAGCAGTCAGACCCAGAAGGTATTATGGGCTGGAATGCAATTTAATGCTGGCTGCTCCCCTTTATCCAGGAGCGCAGGCCAATCCCCACCTCATTCACAAGGAAAAATTAATTCCCTTTCAGAAGGCCGGTGGAACACCCCATTTAAACTCCAATTAATCCTTTCCTTAAGTGGTCCGTGGAGCTGTGCTGGCCCCTGAGCAGAGGGGATTTCACCTCCGAAACCCCACCACTCATGATGCCTCCACACAGGGCTCATTAGCATCCTGACTGCTCTGGGATGAGGGATCCAGCCCTGGGAGGGAGAGGAGAGCACTCTGGGCTCCAAAGGACCTCTTCCATCTCGAGCCATTAGTGCTCCACCACTCATGGGCACCGCTCCCATTAATGCTGACGGCAGCAGAATACAACCCCTGACTTCATTACTGGAATTCAATTTCATTAGCACTGGATACAGAGGGATTGTCCTAAATACACTCTTCCTTACACTTTTTTCATGTTAATGCAACCATTTGAGTATATTATACCCTGCAGAGATGGAAACATTTCTAGTCTGTTTAAACACATTTCCCACAATTGGGAGCAAAACTTTGTCTCAGTTTATGCCTCTGACACCAGCTGCCTTCCATTTAATGGGACTTCAGTTGCTAAAAGAAATTAATCCAAAGGTTACTGTTCTCTGCTATTGTCATAGACGAAGCAAATTCACATATTCTGTGAGGGGAAGGCAGGAGCAGCCAGGCAGCCACATTCCAATGGCAGCAATAAATCAAATTATTACTCAGTCCTACTCAAAATCAGGCATCGGTCAGAAAATGGCAACTCAACAATTCTGATAAAAATCCAACAAAACAGAAATTACAGTTGGGGGAGATAAGAAGCAATTCCTGGATGCCTGTACTGGGCCAATTCCTGGCCCAGCGCCTGTCAGAGCACATCCCTGCCCTCTCCTCGGGGGGCTCGTGGTTAATGTCTTACTGCAACCAGCACCTCCCTTGCCCAGGACAAAACAGACCAAGCCATCCTGCTCCTCCTGCCGCAGGGATGGAGGCCAGGCTGCCCTGGGGAGGCTGCCTGCCCCCTTCCCTGTGAGGCTTCTGCTGGCTGCACACAACAAGTGAGAAATGAAGGAGCCGAGGTTATAAACGCTGATACATAATTTACTCCTATTATCAAGATTAAACACATCTTTGCATGCTTAGCATAAAACAACTGCCTTTCCCCAGATTTCTCAAGGACATGCATAAACTTCATTATTATCTAAATAATCAAAAGAGTATTTCAATAGAATATTTAACTGTCTGCCTACTGGAAACTCACAGCCTTAATCTAACACTGATCCTCTGTTGTCCTTCATGTAAATATTGTTGGGATGTCAGCCAAAGCCTAGGGAAGTGAGCTTCATCTTGGTGGATGGGAATCTCTGGTGTCAGATACAGTCAGCCTGACTAATGAGACCTACAGCTTGCCAAAACCTACAGCCTCGCTGTCTGTTCCAGCCATTGAACGCGCTCAGAAACCCAGTGGCACCAGCCCAGCAGTCTACAGATCCCAATCAACTATCAATAGCTTAAGTGTAAGTGATTGTGTATGAAGTACGAGCCAAATGTGTTTCCTTTTTCAGTTTTAGGACCTTCAGTATTGTTATTGCACCAGTAATGCTTGCACGGAATTAATCATAGACGTACCCACAAGGCAAAACATTATGAGAAGCTCTTTGTACTTTCTAAAAGTGTGCAGCTCTGAGGAGTGGAGGGAGCTGGAAGGCTTCCCAGCACAATGGGGCGTTCCCCATCATCAAGAGAGAGCTGGGGAATTTTACGCCTTTTCTTAAAAAACCGAAATCTTGGTTGCTGGCCATCTCTCATCATGACATTGACCTCTCATGCCTCCACCCTGGAGCTCAGCATTATCCCCTCCCTGGTGCTCCACTTTAAGTGTTTTTCAGATGAGCACGGGGGTTTTTCCATGCTGGTGGATCTTTGCTCTGAAGCACAGGGATGTACCACGATGAGATGTTTGCCTCGGAGGGTGGGTGCATCAGAAAATCCCACAGGGATCTGGGACGGCTGCAGGGACAGGTCTGCAAAAGCTGCTCTACACTGTCCAGCACCCAAGAGTGCCTGACCCAGCATCTGACTCACAGGGACACTCCTGCTCTCTCTGCATGGCCATGGAGCTACAGAGAGGGCTCAAAGCAGGCTCCAGCTCCACAGCAATGAGGGATAACAGCAATGCCAGGGAAATGCCAGCTGTGGGTTACATTGCCCCAGGGCCACCAGAAGACATGACAGAATTGCCAAAGTCTGAGAACCTGATCCATTTAATTAGATGAAACTTTGTTCTGGTAATTAAGTTTACCTTCATTAATCCAAAGGGCAGATAAACATGCATGTAAAACTACTATAAGGTCAATAGTTAAATCTAAAACCTCATTATAAGCTTGGGGAAAGGACTACCTGTGAGTCATGGACAAGCTCAATTCCAGCAATCCAGCTGGGGTCCCATCCTGTCCCACCCCATCCGTTCTGTTGGCCCCACAACCATGGGGTGAGATGGAGAACGAGCCCCAGAGTATGTCTGGGGTTGTCAACTGCAGAGCCTCAGGGAGATCGCTGAACAACAGGAATGGAAAATAACTGTATTTCCATGACTTGCACAAGCACTGCAAGGAAAGCAGTCGGCTCCACAGCTCCAGCCCTCCCAGACAAGCTGCTGCCAAGCCTTGGGCACCTGGGCAGTGATTCTGAGTCCCACCTGGGGGCTGCACACCTCACTGGGATCATCCCACACACCCCTTGCTGTGGCTCCAATGCAGAGGTGGGATGCCCTTGCTCCCCAGGATGGGCTGTTCCAGCTCTGCCCCAGCTTCTGCCAGTGCAGCCTCCAAGGATTTCTGGTTTCCTGAGGCACATTCCTGCACCACTGCCCTGAGGTCAGGCTGGATTGTGTTGGCTCCTGGCCCCAGTTCACAGGACTGTCAGCTAAATTGCACCACAGCATCGTTACTCTCAGTGATGGTGTGACAGACAGACAGAGCCCAGCTGGATTTTCAAAACCTAAGCACTTTGCAACACTGACAGGCAGGAAAAAAACAACCACCAACCCACAGCCCTCTTAGTCTGAGCAGGTTTTATCTGGAAATACCCAAAGCCAGTCAGTGTAAGACCCCACAAAGTCATTCCTCCCAAACCACTTTCCTGACCAAACCTTTTAGGCGTCCCTGGGAAATAAAGAGCGATAGGTCCCAGCCCCAGGCGCGTTACCTGATTAGCCTAGTCCCCACCACATCCTCAACAGCGCCCTTCTTCAAAGGGATAAAGCAGGGCTGCAATGACTGATGTAATTGGTGCTTTCAGACAGAGTTAGCACAAGGAGAAGAGTCAAGTTCATTGCCCTGGAGTTCAGCACGGGCTGCAGCCGCAGGAGGACGCAGCCGGCTCCCGCTCCACAGAGCCACACCGCGGGCAGTGGGCTCCACCCCAACGTGCCCCTCTGCAGTGGGACCTGCCTGATTGTCCCCTGAGCACCAGGAGGAGGATGCAGAGGAAGGCAGGCAGCTCAGTCCTGCAGCAATTCTGCTGGAGCCTCCCCTCAGGGACCCACCCTGGCTGCCTGCGGCACGGGGCTGCAATGCTGCCTCCTTCCACTGCACGCTCGCGTTGCCCAGACACTTACACATGCAGCATGCATTAGGATTAAAAAACCATTAAACCTCGGAAAGGAAAAACTCTGACAGGATGCGTAATATACTAAGTATAATTAATTAAATTGGATGAGGCACTGGGGGACAAGAGAAGAGTGGATGGAGACTGCTCTTGGAAAAGGGATGGTAATGCACTAATGTTCAGCGTGTGCCATTTAAAACCAGCCTTGGAAGAGGCGAGGATGAGCGACAGGGGCCTCGAGACGTGGCACCAGCCAGCTGGGCACCTTGGGTGAGCAGCAGAAGAGGCGATAGCGTGAAATGTGGCCAATTAGAGCCCTAAAAAACTATAATGATGGTGGGAAAGGCACAAGAGAGATGGAAAAGCAGAAATAGGAGCAGGTTGCTAAACAGCAGTGCTCTACCAGTGATAGCCTCCTCCAGAGAGCTGCTCTCACCCACCCCACCAGGGCACAGACACCAGCCCACCTTCACCAACCAGCTCCAGGCTCCTTGGGGCCGAGAGGGGTTTCATCCTGGAGAGCATCTGGCTCTCTGTGGGACTATTCTTCAGCTATTTGTAACTCCAGGTGCAGTTCCTTAGCGTGGGTAGCACCCTGCTGCATCCATCCATCCCCTCGGAGGCCTGAGGTGGGTGGGAAGCAGCAACCAAAGACAGGGGCCAGGGTGGGAGCATCAAAGGCAGCCCCAGTCAGCACAGCAGGCACAACATGATGAGACAGGCACAGTCTGGCTGTTCAGCAGGACAAAGTTTTAACAGGCTTAACAACAGCATCAGCACTGATCATTAGGCAATTACAACTGCTGAAAGTTGACAAAGCACCAGGACCAAATGAATTATCTCCCCAAATCCTGCAGGCAGGAGCATGGAAAAGAGAAAAGTCATTGTCAACAGCTTCTGATAGCTCACTGGGTGCAGAGCAGTAACTAAAAACTAAAGGGCTGTTCATTTACTTGCTGTTTTGAGAGATGAAAGGGAAAGGCCAGGAAATGAGATCTACAAAAATATTCTCATCACTCAGGGGGTGGTGGGAGGGAAGGTCCTGGAAACACTGATACAGCCAGGATTGCTCAGCGCCTGGGGACATCTGATTCAGAGGAAGGGACTGCGTGTGTTTGGAAAGAGAAGGCAGATTTTGGCTGGGGGAATTGGCTTCTGAATCATCCCCAGCGTTACTTGCTCAGCTCTGCACATTCCTGCACAGCCGCCAGCACCGGCCGGGGGACAGTCGTGAGCTCTTCTCCAGGATGTGCCAAACCCCACTGCTGCAGGGACCTGCAGAGCTCAGCCCATGCAGCACCAGGGTGACTGCCTGCCCTGCTCCCCTGGAAGCACGGGATGCTCAGCCCTGTCACGCTGCGCTTCTCAAGCACAGCCCTTCACTCTGAGTGACTAGGCACGCTTTTCCGAAAAACATGCAAATGTGATTTAAAGACTCTAAGTGATACAGAATATATCACATCCCTTGGGAACCTGTTCCAGGGGGTAATTATTCTAATTCCTAAAATCATGCATCTCATTTGCAGCTGGAATTTTCCAAGGCAAATCTCCATCTCCCAAGGCTGTGTCTTGTTCACTGAATTAGGGAGATGCTCAGCAGCAGAGATCTCCTCTTCCCTCAGTTCACTTCTGAACACAGACTTAGATGACCAATGTCTCCAGCAAGGTTCAGAGCACGTCCCCCACGATGCCATCTCTCTCGGGTCCTATTTCAAGCCCAGTGGTCTCAGCAGAAAAAATCCTGATGGATTCAAAAGGCTTTGAGTGAGGTCCTAAATCCCCAGACAGGTGTTTGGAGGGTGAAAGCCAATTTGTTCACCTATCCCAGAAGCTCCTGAACAATGTCCAGAAAGCCAGGGGACATGTCTGCACAGACAAGGCATCTCCTCTCCATCTGCTTGCCACAGCTCGGTGGTCCTTGCAAGGCAAAGCTGCTCAAAGAAGGGCTTGTATGGATTTTTACAGTGAATTAATTCAACATATCCACCTAGCAACAATGGAGGAAGACTGACAAAGCAGAGGTCAGGCAATGAGGGAATTGCAGGTAGAATTGTTAATTTTAATTACTTGTCTTTATTAAGATGAGGTTTCTGGATCCTACATTAGTGATGACTAATGGGTCAAATTTTTTGCGTGAGTGAATATACTTCCACTAAAGGGTGGAACAGACACAGAAGTTTTTTTCAGATTTCACAGGGGCTTTTCCACCACATGATGCAGAGAATTCCCAGAACCCAGCAGCCTACGAGAGGGGAGCAATCCTTAGGTGCAAGTTAAACATTTTTATGAGGCACAGAAGTGCCCAGAAAGAGCACGACAAGGTGGAAGTAAGTGACAAACAAGGTAAAACATAAGTTATATTTGAGCTGTTTGTGTCTCCTTGGCACTTGAATGAGTTGCAATACAAGCACCAGGGCTACCTGTGCTCCTGACAGCACTCAAAGGAAACAAAAGTTTGGAACAAGCCAAACACATTCAATTTGCCTGAATAATTCAGGCTGCTGAGTTATCATGTGCTTCATGGCCTGTCATCGAGAAGAGCTGTGCTGCACAGGAAAGGTCTGTAAATCAATGCATCCAAGGACCAAAACTGATCAGAGAGTGGCTGCAAGAGCACTGCCTGTCAGAAGAGATGCAGGACCTGGAAGTCACCCGGTGAGCACTCAGAACCCCTGGGCTCCCCGGGAGCCTGCCACAGGACACCCAGCGGGACACCCTGCACACACTGCTCCCACTGAAACAGGCAGTGTCAGTGGCACAAACAACAAATAAAGGGGCTACAGGAGAGCTGGAAGGGACTTCTGACAAGGGCATGGAGTGACAGGGCAAGTGGGAATAGCTTTAGACTCACAGGTTAGATAAGATATTAGGAATGAATTCTTTACTGTGAGGGTGGCGAGACCCTGGCACAGGTCGCCCAGAGAAGCTGAGGGTGCCTCACTCCTGGAAGTGCCCAAGGCCAGGCTGGATGGGGCTCTGAGAAACATGGGATAGTGGAAGGTGTCCCTGCCCTTGTAGGGACCTGGAAGCAGATGATCCTTAAGGCCCCTCTCAATCCAAACGATTTGATGAAGACGATGAAATACAGAGAGTAAAATACAGAGAGTAAAAAACAAATCAAAGTCCAGTATACACATAGCAACCTTCCAGGACACACCTGAGTATGCCTGACCCTCCTCAAAGGTATTTAAATCCTCCAATAACGCAGTTAGTGCTCCCAAAAACCACTTTTTCTGACAGTTCCTGAATTACTACTGTGCACAGTTTTAACTTCAGGTTTCCAGCCAAATTCCTCTTCCCACACAAGAGCTGCCCCTTTCTAACTTGTCACCAAGCTGTACCTAATCCAGGATCACAGGTAGTTGAGTTGAGAAAGTTCCTCTCCCGGGGCGAATCCGAGGCTCCTCCTTGCCTGGCTCAGAGCCCTTTGCCTCCTGCAGGCTGGCAGAACGTGCCCGAGCAGACGAGGCAGCGCCGCGCGCTCCGCTCGCACCAGTCCCGCTCTGCCTCATCTCCTTACTGAAGCTGACACTTCCAAAGCAGTCAGAGGAAATCAAGTGCTCGACCTATTTTGGTTTGCTAGAGATGAGGACACCCACCTCCCTTGGCTTCTCACGAAAATTTCCAGCCGACACTCTTCACTCTTTCATTTTTCACATAAAACAGGGCAGGAACAACCACAAAACCTGCTCTCTCTCCAGCACGCACCCAGCAGAGCCAAGTCTTCTCCCTAGGAAGTGCCAGAAGCTCCTCACCTTTTGCTCCCACCAGCTGCAGGTCCTCAGCACCCCACAGGACGTGGCACGGCGTGGCCCTGGCTGGAGGGACCCTGCAGTGACTGTCCCCACACCTCCAGCCGTGTGCCAGCATGCAAGGTAGCATCTGTGGTGAAATCTCCCCAAATGATCCAAGATAGTTTTCTCCACCTGGGACTGGCTGAATATAGCCTGGGCACTGGATGATGTGGGAAATCAGTCGTAGCCGAGCACAAATTGCATGCATAGAGGTAATTACTGCAGCACAAGGTTGGTAGCACCACTACCCACATGACAGTATATCTCAGCAGTTTTCATTTCCTATTGCTTCAATTCAGAGAGGGAGTTTTTCATCTTTTTTTTCCTTTTTTTTTATCCTGTGGTTCAATTTAAACTCCTTTTCCTGCAGGGACTGACGCTAACCCAGGATTTCTTTGGGATAAAGCTCTGGTTTCACTACAGCCAGTCATTCCACACACAGAATGTTCCCCTATTTATGACACCCAGACCATGAGCCTGACCCATCTCGACCCAACTCCACTGCCCTGCCCCAGGTGTGACTGCCACTGCCCAAAGGTGAGGTGACCTGTGCCAGCACTGCCATGTGCCAGCACCCCCAGCCAGCTGTGGATGTTGGTAATGAAACACAACTGTGCTGTAGCCAGTGAAGCCAGTTACGAAGCAAGTTGTTCTTCACACTTGGAAAAGGGTGAAATACAATAAGGAAAATGGAACAAAAAGGGGTTTCTGATGAAAAATAAAAACACTAAGAGAGCTAATGCTGAGAGTGGGGAAACTGAACACTACCATTACAGATACTCAGCAAAAACAGGGGCCACCTTAGGCGTACCGTGATTATACACATCGTGACTAACACAGATCTATAATAATACTTGCTATAAAGAACTTATTTTCCAAACAGACACAGGGGTTAAATGCAGGATGGAAGGGGAAATGACTGTGCAAAGGCAACACACACCCAGCCAGAGCCTGGCACAGCCCACGCTGCTGCTCCCCAGCCCACCCACTCCCCACGTACCTGCGTGCACCGGGAGGAAAGGCTGCCAAAATTCTTAATAATTCTGTGACCCATTTAAAACTATCTAGTCTTACATTCATATATGCTGTATGAGAAATAAAATATAGCACTCCTGAGTTTTGAGTGGCAGCACTTCCCTCAAGACAGATAAAAGCTGCGAGTTCTCTTTGCTGTTTGGTGCCAATTATTACAGAGTTTTGACTTATATATTATTACATAGATCATTTAGTAAAACAACCTACATACAAACCCAGTGGTGTGTCTCCCTTCAGCAGATATCTGCAGGAACTGGAGCAGCTCAGACACTCACCCCTATCTCCATATTCTGGAGACGGGTGGGCTCCTTCCCCTGCACCCAGGGGAGACACAGTCCCTGCCCTACAGCTCTCTGCAGCGTGCAGCCCAATTAACAGAGGTCCAAACGATTCATCGTTATCACACATACAAACGCGACTGCACCACGTTTTGGAGGGAACAACAACAGGCACCCAGCTTGTGGCAGCCCCTCTGGAGCTGCTGGCTCAGCCCTGACCCCCCCAGGTCCCAGGGTTTCACCTGCTGGCCCCACCTGTGCCCAGGGGCTGCCCCGAAGGCCCCAGGCCGTGTCCCTGCCCCCGCAGAGCCCGGGGTCACCACGCTGCTTCTGCTGATTATTCCTTTAATAAAGGGCCCTGTATTTTCCAGAGGCTGCAAAATTGATGCGGGTTGCCATGGTAAGCTCACACTTTCCCATTTAGCAGAATAATAGGCAGCTTTGTATAATTCACTGATTTCAGATGATTTCTCACCCCGAGTGCAAGTCGCTCAAGTTATATAAGTCACCTGTTGTTTAGTCAATCTGGCAATTTTAATTAGAATAAATTTTTATGATTCGTCTTTGCAACACTTAGAGCAGCTCTGCCACCAGAATGCCGAGATGTCTGTAAATTATACGGGCCCCAATCACATCTTTTTTTGCTGTTTTAATTACAGTAACATTGCAGCATTAATCATGTAAGCCTCTGTAAAACAAGTAACAGCCATCCCCTATCATAATTAAAAAGAAAGGCCAAGCAAACAGGAGCTCTGGAGTTTACCATATTTTCTCTGAAATTATATTTTAACTTAAGAGTTTCACAAACAGTAGTTTTATTTGGCTCTAATTAGTGTTGTGAAGGAAACACCGAAAGGTTAATAAGGGATGGTTAGTTTGTAATGCAAGTTTCCCGGTGCCAGCCCCAGCAGTTCAGTCTGTTCTCAGAGTCATTAACGATGTAGATTGATTACAGGAGGAGATTGGGAAGTGCTGGCTTGCTGCGTTAGCAGAAGGTTTGGTTTTATTCATGTACCTTCCCCACTGTTAAATCTGATGGCCATTACCTTGACCACTTTGCCAGACTTAACTGCTGTGAGAAGGAAAGTGTTAAAGGTTTCCTTAAAAGTCACTGGCAGAGGGGGAAAAGAGGCCACGTGAGCCTTTTTTTGACTTGTTTGTAAGGCAAAAGGAAGCTGCAAGCTTGCCTGAACTCTTTATTTATCTTAAAATATCTTTAAGTCCAAGTATTGGGTAGTGGTTCTGGAAAAGGAGGCTTTGGAAGAGCCAGGGTTAGAACCACCCCATCTTCAGCTGAACCCTGAGACAAAGATCCTCTCTGCAAAGGTTCTCCTTGGGCTGGAGTTTAGGAACAGTTAACAAAACCAAGCAGAAATAGAAGCTGCAATTCTCTAATCTGAAATACCTCTTCTTCACATCTCCTATAAATTGCTCTCCAGTCACCCAGTAAAAATATGGGTAAGCAATGACTGAATTTGACAAAATCTCATTAAAAAGTACAATAAAACAGTAGAAACTCTCCAAATTTCTGGGCTGATCATTCATCCATTACAAACCTACACAACAGGGCATGGATTCAAGTTTTAATTTTCCTCTCCAAGTTGCCAAAATGTTCACATCTGCTGAGTGTTCTCTGTGCTTAGGGGGAAAAACTTGAGGATGTAAAGGTTATAACTCCTGTGACCCTGAATGGAGTAACTTCAGTGATGAAGACTCCACAAGAACAATCTTTGAAGGAACCCAAAAACTGAAGGAAGAGTGCCAGGAACGTGGGCTATAGGACAATGCTACATTATGCAAACAAAGGAGGTTGCACATCTGTTTGTCATTTAGTTCTGCTGTTGCAAGGAGGGATTGGCTTCACTCATTGCTGCAGAGATGACTTCAGTGCCACCCCTGCCCCCCACACTTTTCCCCAAGCTGTGCTCAGTGAGAGCAGCACGAAGGGAGAGCAGCACAAGGGCTCTGGCTGTGCCAACCAGCAAGGCCATGCACGGATCAAACCTCCTGAAGTGACCCCTGCCCTGCTCTGCTGCAGCACGGAGGTGAAGGCAGCTGAGCTGGAAGGTGGGGCCACCGGTCCCTCCGTGCAGTTCTGCCAGTCCTCATCACCCTCTGAAGAAGGAG
The DNA here is from genome assembly GCA_013397555.1 of Urocynchramus pylzowi. Taxonomy (NCBI): domain Eukaryota; kingdom Metazoa; phylum Chordata; class Aves; order Passeriformes; family Fringillidae; genus Urocynchramus; species Urocynchramus pylzowi. Next base: position 87,318 of record VZRH01004155.1, on the reverse strand, counting down.
CTGGGTTACATTCAATGCTCCAACAAAAGATATCGTGCCCCTCCACAATCCTGGTTAGGAAACGTCAGCAGGAGCTGGGGAGGGTGGAGAGAGCGTGGACAAAAGCACAGGTAACCTGCACACGGAGCTGACCTACATGCTCAACACGCAGCCATTTGAAAGTGTGGGAATCATAAGACAATCAGCTCCTCTTCCCAAAGACCAGCTTACCCTCTCGTCAGAAAAATCCTTCCCAGGGCTTTCAAAGTACTGTGAGAAGCTGATTGCTCCCTCCAGGCTGGCCACTGCAGGAGCACCACTGAGCTCACTGAGGCTGCTTTACCAGAGCTGTGCAATAATACAGAAATCAGAGGAGCTGTAATAATTGACACTGCCCTGTAAAGAAAGCTTACAGCATTTATCCATCTTAAGGGATGTGCTGTCACTCACATATGAATGTCATACTTTATGTCTTGTGCTGCATGCATGAATGCAAGAAATTAGGTACTTTTATTAATTTGTAGAAACTTCCAGAGAAATGCAGCCTCCAAAGCCCTAGAATATGTCACTTAGGTCTTTATGTACATGCAGCTCTACAGAAAGGCTTTTCTGCAGAGTGAAAGGGGGTTGTAGGTAGAACGACTGCTGGAAATCAGCTTACAAAAAATCAACAGTTTCTAATACCTGTGTTTGCCTCCAGTTAATACCATTAGTCATGTTCTCAATTCACAACTGAAATACACCCAGATACTATGCAGATGAGCATAAGAACCAATTGGAATATTCCAGATAAAATCTGATCCCCTAAATGATGATACATCTGAATAATTTGGGATGCAACCAGCAAGAAAAGTTTCAGTGAATATCATGGGCCCATTTCTCCTTTACATCCAAATCTTATTTCTATACTGTGTGATAGTATAAAGAAGACTTAACATAACTATTTAAATATAACCTATTTCTATTCAAAGAACCCTTCATCTTGCTGGAGTTTATGGGACTCAGACACAATTAAATCTCCCCTGTGAGCAAAGTTACACAGATGTGGAAATGTATGCGGGATCAGGTCTTTCCAGATGACATTTCACGTGAACCTTTACTGCTGATCTGGCACCAGAAAAGTGGAAGTGATGCTTTTAGAAGTAATTCTCTGTAGAGATCCATTACTGACATTGCTTAAAACCCTCTCATTCTGATTTTAAAGCTTTCTCACTATTTTATGGCTGTGGTGACTATTTCTAACACTGCCATTTTATGATTAGCGTGTACTTATTATTTTCATATTTTCTATTTTTATCTTAAACAGTGAATCACTCCTTCATTGGACCAATGATTTTCCTTCTGTAATTGATGGCTAAAATACTGGCCAGCACTGGGAATTAAGATAAGTGTGAAATCTGTTGCTTCTAACATTAAAACCTTATATTGGAAATATCTCCTTTCTGATTTCTATGCTGGCAAGAGCTCCCATGACTTACAGAGTACAAGAATGGCTCTCGCTCAAGGCAAGGTGAAAAAGGCAGCAGAATACATTTAAGCATATCTAGGTGCTTGTGCACATCCACACAAAGAAAACAAGCCAAACCTGCACAAACACTATGATTGGAAGAGGGCAAAGGGATTTAAAGAAAAAAGTACCCAGTGTGAGGAAAACCAAGGGAGGAATAACTACCTGAATCACAAAACAGAGTATCCAGCCTCAAAGATGCTAATTCAGGTCCTGAGGGATCTAATCAGCCTCTTTGTTGAAGTAAAGATAAAACTTTTTGACAGCAAACGCTTTCTGATAAAATGGAATTTTCAATTACCCTGTGAACATCTGGTCTGCGCTGCCATTTCCAGGGAAAACCACCACCCCAGTCTGCATGGTGGAAAACATTTCCCGCTGAGCTCTGGCCGTGCTGCTGGAGGAACAGGTGTCAGGAGCTGCCAGGCCCTTGGCAGAGCTCCCTCCAGGGCCCTCAGGGGCCGCAGGGGCAGCGTGCTGCTGCCTCCCTGCCCGCAGCACCACCTCCAGCTCCTCCTGGAAATCAGGGCTTCCCCCAGTGCTGCACTCCCAGTCACGGGTACACCAGGATAGGGAGAAAAGCCAGCCCATCTTGCAGTGAAATAGGCCACGGCACAAAGGGAACCCCAGCATTTAATCCAGCAGACTTCTCCAGCCACCCCAAAACATCACTGAGATCCAGCAGCCGCTTGAAAACGCCCCTCTCTCAAAGAAATCCATCTGGAGGTTCAGCTGAGGACTCGTTAGGAGGAGAGTATATAAACTTCCAGCAGCACTTAGCACCTCCACAAATAAACAAACAATTACAGGCAGCCAGGCAATGCTGGAGGTGGAACAGCACCAGTGCCCGCCTTCCTCTGCATCCCATTTGGTGTCAATTAGCAAGGGAAGGAAAACAATCCTGGGCTATAATGAACTCCAAATTGGGTGCATATTAGAGCAATTAAAGCCATCTTTTCATCAGATGAATTTATAATCAATAATTAAGATCCTGAGGTAAAGAGGGACTGGGCAGAAGTCCTGCTCCCAAAATACGCAATGTGGCTGAGCTCCAGGCAGTATTTCTGATGACCTGCTGCTACCCACTAAAGCTCAACACTCTCCATGCTATGGTTTGCCATTTTTCTGGAAATCTAGGTCATTTCCAAAGGAGGAGAAAGGGCTCCTGCCAGCAGGACTGGCAGCTGGTGTCACTCCCACCCAAGAGTGGCACCAGGAAAGTGAAACACCAGCAGCTCCCTGGGGCTCCCACTGGTGCCACTGGTTCAAAAGGACAAAGGAGCTTGGATCCACCCAAGCCCACCTCCCTCTGCAGGAAATGCAGCATCTCAGTAGGCAAAGGCTGGCCAGACAGGCCCACACTGACCACCCTGAGCCACCACACAGGGACCATCCTCTACCACCCAAACACAGGGATTTCTGCCAGCCAGTGTCTGCCCTGGCAGATCCAGGGTTACCCACTGAGCAGATAAAGACTCACAAGTTATTGGGACAAAGTCTGAGCGCTGGCCACTCATGAAGGACTCACACTGCCTCAAGCTGAGGTCCCAGCCCAGGTCTGGCCACGGGGGAACCACACCAGGCTCCCAGCCAGGAGATCATGACCATCAACGAGCAAACTCCAACAACAACTCCCCCTCCCCACTTCTCTGGGATTTCATGAGATGCAGTTTAGGCAGGGACAACAAGCTAAAGCAAAGCATGGGTACATGAGCTGCCAGACAAGGATTGTCTGTTTGGAGCAGTAGTCAGCCAACACATCCTTGTCAATGAACTAGTCCTGCACATCCTTGTCAATGAATTTCTGGTGTTTCCTCTCCACCCTGCCACTCTGCCCCAAAATCAGGTAAAAATTACCAAGCGAAAACCATCTCTTTAATCGTGTGGGAACTGCTGTTATCACCATCATCTCAGCATCTTGATTTTCCTGATTATTTTCTGCAGTTCCTGTTTGACAAATCAGCTCAGGCAACACTCTCTTTAACCTTTCTTTCAGCTTCTGTGACAGTAAGCACCCACTTCCCCGCCTGTGCTGCTCCTCTCATTGCTCCACCAGCACCCCAATAACCTCACAGGGCCACCCCGAGCTCTTCCACACAAGACAGTGGGGTCCTGCAGGACAAGAGAGCTGATTGTGGCACACCTGCCTGCAGGTGTAGCTGGATGTCAGTGCAGCACCACCATGCTGCTTTCCTCCCAAAAATAAACCAGACCCAGGAGCACCAACCCCCTGGGCCACTGCAGGACCAGGATACAGACAGGTTGCCTCCAGAAGCCACCTTCTGGAAATACACCCCATTTTTGGGGTGTATTTTACATGCAGTGAGGAGTCCCTGCTACAATGGACTGAACCATATTTACTTCCATCTGACTCCTATGATGAGCTCTGCCTCCAACTCGGCCTCTTTAACTTATTTGCATTGTTATCAGAGCCAGCACGCAGACTTATCAGAAATGTAATCCCTGCAAAACCCTATCTGCACTCCATTGAGATTGGGTTTTTTGCTGAAGAAATGTGACAAAAAATTAACAGATGTTGCTCAGACCATTCACCAGGATGGGAATCAATTATGAACATTTTTGCTTCTACAGTCATCCCTTACTACGAATGCATCTTAGGAAACCCTCTCCTGATCGAAATGAAAAAGCATTTCTTTGTAATAGAAGAATAATAAATGATAGCTATCAGCCTGCATTCTCTGACACGGAGCTGGTCCGCAGAGAATTAAACTGCCACTGTACAGTTACATAAATGTTTAATTTTTTTCATCTTTGGCCACAGTAGGCTTGTCTGGAAATACATTATCGCTGCCGATGCCATCCCTCTCCAATTAGTGCGGCTGGCAGCGTGGAATGTGTAGGTGACCTCTGTGTTCCCCTCCTCGTGGAGTCTTACAGGGTTAACTATGGCCATTTACCAGACTCTATCGAGAATTAATACAGAGATCAGATTCTCTCCAGAAAAATCCCACACTCGGTGGCGCAGATGGCAAGAACTCTCTCTCCCCCGTTTGACTCTTTTATGACAGCAAAACAAAGGCTTTTAATGATGTTTACCATGAATTGAATTAAACAGCTGAAGACCAGTTCATAATCACAGCATTTTGTTTTCATATCCTTAAGTCTTTTAGCAGTGGGGCTTCCAGTTGAGCCTCAGCTACAGCTTATCTCAAGAAATAGCCAAGTGCCCCGAGGCTCCGGAGCACCAAACCACACTCAGGCTTCTTAATTGAAAAAGACAGGATGTTTGCATAGGATGTTTGCATCCCTCAGACATTAAAAGCGACATTCATGCCCAAGTACAAACGACACTTGGGCCCAGCTGAACTCCTCTGACTTCCTTCCTCCAGCTAATACCAGTCTGATTTCAGAGCAGGACTTCATCCCTGCACACGGGGACGGTAACAGCTGAAAGCTGCCACCTATGCAGGAGAAAAGATGCAAACCCTCTCCCACTGAGCTAATCCCTTGTGGGATGGCTGACTAACTGCCCACATGCTCTGCTGACCTTTGGGAAAGCTGCTGTGGGAGCTCTGGAGCTGGGATGGGAGAGCTGGGAAGGGCACACACCACCGGTGCTCCGGAGGCGAGGCAGGCAGGGAGCAGCCCTGGGCACAGCGCCTCTAATTCCTGCCCTAATCCCAACTCCAGCGCTCCCTCACTGTCAGACACGTGCTCAGGGCCTTGGGTTTCCTGTTTGTGAGTAGAGGATAATCCCAGCTGCTCGCTTACCTGACAGGCGTGGCATGAAGATTAATTTCTATCTACCCAGCACTCGGACGATGCGCGGCGCTACCCCCAGCAAGCACTAAGCATCCCCGCTGCACACCCACCGGGGCAGCCCAGAGCCACCAGATGGGGCAGGTGGGGGGCAGTGGGCCCCCCAGGGCGCAGCAGTGCTCACCTTGCTCGGGGCCCTGGGACCCCACGGAGGGGACGCTGGTGTTCAGCGCGTCGTTGACGGCCGTGTCGCAGTACAGGCCGCGCTGCACGTCGTGCTCGCTGTCCGTCTGGTCGCTCTCCTCATGGCCGCTGTCCTTCAGACTGTTCCCCTCCAAGTCCTTGAACGTGGAGCTGCTGGGGAAACACAGCTGTCACTTACTGGGTGGGACAGGGTGGCCCCTGCCCTCCACGGCACCCAGGGACACTGGCCAGGCATGGCGAGCTGGGGCGGGACTGAGGGGGGACACTCCCTGACTGGCACCTCTGCACCCCAAAACACAGCGCCCAGCCTGCCCACCCCGCAGGCTGCTCCTGTGTGGTGCCACCTGTGGGTACCCTCAGCCTGCCCTGGGTCTCACAGAAGCTCAGAGCGAAGCAGGATTTGAAATAGAATTTAAAAAATATACATCAAATGAGCTGTTTCTACAACTTGGCTCTCCCAAGTTGCACTACCTCATACTGAAGTTACACAAGATCTAAACCCCATTTTTTTAGGTTATAAGCCAAATCCTAATCACTTCAAGCTTAAAAACAAAAGTCTTCCTGGAAACAGGAATGTCTTTTAATCACGATGATGCATTCTTATTTTTAAAAATAAACCAGTGATTCTGGGTCCAAGTTCATGCAGCTTTAAGGAAATCTGATACACACTCAAACATCCTTGACAGCCTCTGCAAGCACAGCCACTGCTGGAAGGACCAAGGAATGGGCTGCTCCCAATTTCCCCCGGGGGCTGAGCAGCCCCAACCTCCTATGGAACACAGCCCTCAGGCCAGAGGGCTGGAGGAAGGGCAGCTCCTATGGAGACAGGCTGAGAGAGCTGGGATTGCTCATCCTGGACAATGTTCTGGGAAGACCTCAGAGCCCTTTGCAGTTCCTGAAGGGGACCTATAGAAAGGAGTAACTTTTTACATGGGCAAATAATGATAGGACATACAAAAAAGAGGGAGAGTGACTTTTTACACAGGCAGATAGTGATAGAACAAGGAGGAATGGTTTTAAACTGGAGGAAGAGAGATGAGATTTAGATATTAGACAGAAATTCTTCCCTGTGAGGGTGGGGAGGCGCTGGCACAGGGTCCCCAGAGAAGCTGTGGCTGCCCTTGGATCCCTGGCAGTGTCCAAGGCCAGG
>VZRH01004155.1:50978-80688 GCA_013397555.1 Urocynchramus pylzowi | reverse complement strand
ATTCTGTGACTCCATGAAGAGCTGCATTCCAACCCAAACCATTCTGTGACTCCATGAAGAGCTGCATTCCAACCCAAACCATTCTGTGACTCCATGAAGAACTGCATTCCAACCCAAACCATTCTGTGACTCCATGAAGAGCTGCACTTCTGGCTGCATTTGGGACCCCAACACCCTGAGAGGGGCCACGCCCCAGGACCCTGGGACACCTTGAGACACACCTGCCCCAGGTGGCACAGCCATCAGGGCATCCCTGGACACCCACCCTGTGCTCCTTCCACGCCCAGCCTTGGCATGGGAGAACTGCACTCATTGGGAGGATCCAGCTGCACCCACTTCTCCGAAGTTTCCCACTGGCTGATTTGGTGTGAAACGTCAGCGAAAGACGCGGCCTGGGCTTCAAAGCCCCGAAGAGCTGGAGATTTTCATTACTTTGAAAAGCCCTTTTGTGTCTCCACGGAAACCAAGCAGACCACCTACCATCTAATGCTCTGCAAAAGCACACAAGGGGGGAGCTCTGAAATACATATAAATTGGTAAACCTTCAAACATTACCTTTTAAATAAAGATGTCCCTATTGAAGCTGCTGACTTTGATTCCAGGTGACATCAAAGATTTTTAAGTTAAGAAAGCACTACAAATCTACAATTCATTTGTGTGAGTGTAGATGAGCAAGAGAGGCAGGCAGACAACACAGGAAAAGTACAAATAGATTAATTAAGTGCTGGATTTGAGAAGATTAACTCACCAAAGATAGCAGAGCTACAACATCTTCATAAAGGCAAAGGATGAAAATGATGCCACCGTATGTTACAGAAAATATTTTTTGTTCTCAGATGTCTGCACAGCATTCCTGGCACCCGTTGTACTTAAGATACAAGACAAAGGTAGAAAGCAAGGGGAGCCGCTGTCCTACACGGAGCTGCTGCTCGTAACGCGCAGGCAACCCATGTTACAAGGCATTTATCTTCCCTGCAGTGAGCCAGACCGGAATGCAGCAGCCACACGACGTGTTTCCACGGCTGACACTTCTCTAAAGGATGGGCAGGTCTGGGGGAACCGGCGGCAGCAGCATTTCCCAAACAATACAGCCTCGCAGTAAGCCCCGCTGCGGCAGGCGGCAGCGCTGCTTGCCTTTATCTTAGGTGTGAACGAGGAAAGATTAATAGATTTGGGGTTTTTTCAGTGTGCCTGAAGACTCTCTGGCGAGGAGCAGCGAGGCACAGGCCAGCCAACTCTCAGTGTCACGTTAGCATCGTTAAACACCAGGAGCCACTCGGGCAAACACACCTGCCCTCCGCCAGCTGAACCCGCTCGCAGCTCCCTCCCTGCTCAGGTTTCTAGGATGTAAACAAAGGGGATCTCAGCCAGGCAGATAATTGGATATTTTTACTGCTCTGATCAGACCTCAACAGTTCAGGGCCGGCTTCTGCTCTCTGTAAAACCCTTGGTTCAGTGATGGCTTCTGCAGAGTCACCGAGCACAGCCGTGCCGGGCACGGGCATGGCTCGCTCCCCACACACCTCAGCCAGGCCCTGGGGAGAGGAGGGAGGTGGGCAAGGAGCTGCTGGCCCCATCCTGCACCCTCCTGCTGTGCAGGGAGCTGGCCCTGCCGCCCTGCAGTCCTGGTGAGGAGTACTGGCCACGCTGGGTCAGTGCCCTGCCCTGCCGGGGAGGCAGCACGAGCCCAGCCTCCTTCCCTGGGCGATGCTCGCCCTGGGTTAACACAGCCCAGCGGGGCTCAGCTGGGTAACCCCGGCGTGAAATCCCCAGAGACAATCCCTCACCACTGCCAGCCTCTGAGGATAGCAGTATTTCACCCAAAGGGTAACTGCCAGGTTGCAGTTGAACTGATTGTTTCCTTTTACACATGGGAAAAAATCAGCCTAGCCAAGTGCTGTTTGCCTTGGTATTCAAACTAAAACAGGGAGCTAGAACCATGAGCTGCATCCAACCCAATTACCTGCCCCCAAACAACTTGGTTTTTTTTTTAATTTTCCCCGCCTCACATGGCAGGGAGATCTCACCACCCAAATCTATCCTTTTATTCCTGTGCATTCAAATGGAATAAACTCTCAGAATTTGAAAGTTGTCAGGGTAACAGCACTCTACCTCACTTACTGCACCTTCCCAGCATGAAGAAGCCAAAGAGAAGGAAAAAAAATATTTCCTTTACTGCAAACCATGAGCAATGGGACTTAATGGGAAGTAAGTACTGTTTTAAAATCAAATTATTACTCTTAAAAAGTTTTGCATATTAAAATAAGCAAGTAGTATATAATGCAGTAAGAAAGAACATTAAACCCTTGGGATTTGGCTGGGCAAAGCAAGCCCTTCAAGCAAGCCTACGTACCTTTTTATTAAATGAGCTCTGCTGTTCACGTAGTTGGAATCAAAGGAGTAGTTTTCAGTCTGGAAGGAGGAAAAGAAAACGGAGATGGTTACTAGTCTGATTTCTCCATGACTGGGAAGAGCCAGGTTTGCAGGGCCAGGATGAAACCTTTCGACAGGGAAGGAGCATCCCATGATGGCACAGGCCCCTGTGAGCAGGACAGAGACAGGCATGGAAAACTCCAGTACCTGTCAGTCTTTCCACCAACTTTCACTAAAAAAAAGGCTGGCTGGTGACCACAGAACAATTTGCAGAGAAGAAACAATGTGACTATGCTCTGTTACAAAACTAATTGCTTTTAATTCCCTGATGGACTCAGTTCTGTGTGTGTCAATTTGACTGAAAGTTCAAAAGGTATTTTTCTTATTAGTGTATAATTAACATGTTAAAATATTTATTGCATAGATATGTAAATGCCAGCAAGGTAATCCCCTGCCAGAGAATTTAATGCGGGCACTTTTCTTTGTTTTACATCATTTCATTTGCAGAGACAGTGGGCTCTGTTATTAATAAAAAAGCAAACAATGGGTGACATGCTTAAAAGTTGGAGGGGAGTAAAAGAAGGGGAGAAAAATCAAAGGAGTTGTTACTTGCAAGCAAAACCCACTAACTCATTCTGCACTTGAAATGCCATCTTTTAACCTCAGATTACACAGCCCTGGGGCTCTGCTGCTGGCAGCAGGTAAGGAACCAAAATAAACAATCAGAAGGCAGGGGAGAGAGCAGGGGGAAGGCAGGAGGCCATGGAGGGAGCCATCAGGGGCCCGTGGTGGGAGCTGTGTGGGGGGAGCTGTGCAGTGGGATGCAGCAGCAGGTGTATGGTAGGATGTGATGGGACATGCACGCTGAACCACGGCGGTGGAACATGGTGGGACCTGCTCAGCCTGGCCAGGATCCTGCCTGCACTTCAGGGACCCCTGAGGATGCAGGACCTTGTACAAGTCAGGCACTCCAGCCCACCTGTGCATCCAGCCCAAGTCCCCCCAGACCCGCAGGGATCCCACCTGGGCTCCCACCAGCACCAGCCCTGGCCCTGGGGTGCTCCTTGCCCCTGAGCAGCAGAAGGAGCAGGCTTTGCTCTGCTCCTTCCCCGAGGACAGCAGCAGCATCCTCCCAGGACAGAAATGGGAACATCCCCCTGCCCCCCAGCCCTGTCCTGCCTTCTCTCTGCCACACTCCTCCTCGCCCCAGCCCCGTGGCTGTTCTCCTTCCCAAAGAGCCTCTCTGGGATACTCTGGCCTGTTTTTATGGCAATTATGAACATGGTAAAAATAAATGCATGCATCTTTAATGTCTCAATAAATAAAGGAAAGCAGAGTCTGCTGCTAACGTAATCACAATGGCAGGATGCAGGGAGGGGGGCACTGCAGCAGAGCCGAATGTGAAATCCAATCGTGCCCCAGCAGAGGTTACACGGCTCTGCCAAGGTAATAAAGCAGAGGCAGCCTTGGTTAAGTGTAACCTTTTCTGAAATACAGCACAATGTCTAATTTACCAAACAGGAACCTCCCAGACAGAAACATGCGAGGAGCAGCGAGCCGGGGGAGTTGGCCTAGCACTCAGCACAGCTCTGTTATTACTTTCACACAGTAATTACTGCTGGAGAGCCACGCTGGAGATTTACTGCACAAACTACTGGTCCCTGCAGTTCCTGCATCCGTGGTCCTGCCGGATGACTTTGGTGCTTAGAACTCAGGAGCTAACAGACACACATTTGTATTTTCAAAGCAAACCATACCCAAGAACCCAAACACCACAGAAAACACCTGACCCTGTGTTTGTCTGTCAGCCCCGCTGCTGCCAGCCCAAGGGGGTGGATGCCACCCCACAGCATTTCCCCCAAGCAGCCTCACAGCAGCCCCCAGCCCTGCAAATGAGCTGAGAGCAGCCAAGCAGCGGGGGGCAGAAGGGATGGGAGCCAGTTTTGGCACAATCCTCACAGAGCTGGGAGCCCCTCCTATCACCCAGCACTGGCAGACAGCTGTGGGAACAGCTCCCACAGGCCAGAGCCTCAGCTGGCTCTATCCCTGCATCCCCAGCCCCACCACCGTGCCCAGCAGCAGGAGACCCCCTGCACCCACCACTGCCTCCATCACCTCCCCTGCGTGAGCACAGCCCAGCCCTGGGAACACCAGGGGGGGAACAGCGGGGTGCGAGGTGCAGACAGCAAATTCCAGTGTGCACAGGTACCTCAAGGAGCTTTAAAACACTCAGAGCATGGACACTGCATCGCCAAGGCTTCAGGGGCCAGGGAACCCCCGAGGTCATCCACAGGGAAGGACTGACCACGGCCACCAAAGTCCCGCAGGCCGAGGGGACACCACATGTGCTGCCATCAAACTGCCACAGCCCAGATACAGACCAGGCACTAAATCCCCCCCGACCAACATCACTGGGAGCTCTGCTATGGATTTCAAACCAAAACCAAAGACCATATCCTGGCTCAATTCACTCACCGACGAGCAAATTCCCCGTGATTTCTGTTCAATGGACTGGAGTGATGTCCTTCCTGTGTACTCCCTGCTCTGCATTCCTGTGTCTTTCACGTGTTCCCCTGCTCAGGATGCTCTGCACCACGCCACTGATGAACCCCCTACATCCACATGGAACAAGAGGGCTCCTGAGGGGCTGGACACAGCAGCCGTTCCCAGGCTTGGAATTCCCCCACCACTGGACACAGCACAAGCAATGATAATTGCTTCCAGATTTCAGGCAAAACAAGGAGTCACAAGACACGACCACAAGGATGGGAAATCCTTTTCCCTGGGTCTGCACCCTCAGAGGTGAGAGCTGCCTGTGCTGCCCACACTGGCACAAGGGTGGGCTGCTCATCCTTCCCACACTAGCACACTCCCTCCAGCCCAGTTTCCTTACTTAGCCATGGCATTATCTGTCAAGGTTATCTCCATGCAGACTAGGGGATCAAAATAGAAAAATAAAAAAGAAATGAGATTTTTCATAGAGAAGGGTTGCTTTACAGCTTGCATTATTCAATCAAAGTTCACTTGATTTAATTCTAGTTCATCCTGCATGTTGCTACAACTTACAAACAGAGGCAAAATGATGGGAAAGGAGAGCATCTTCAACATGTCAACATTTTAATTGGGAAAGGATCCACTCCCTCTCTTAATGAGACCCAAAGAACAAAGTCAAAGCACAAAGAAGAGGGAAAAGGTAAGGCTGGCTGGCACCGATGAAAGTGTGCTCTTCATCAAGTGCATCACTGAGAAGCTGGCCCTCATCTTCTTCATTATTTTGGCAAAAGCAAATGAACTGTCACTTTCTCACTAATCAGCATCACTCCTGTAGAAATCAAAGGGGAGCCCAGCCCCAAGTCCAGCCTCTCCTTTCCATGTTCAGAGCCAGGCACAGCGAGAACCTCCCAAACATGCTGCCAACTCTTATCTCCTGCTCCTTGTAACTGAAGAAAGGATGCTCACACTTGTCACCATCAGCGCCACAGCCTCCGTGCCATGAATAAACAATACATTCCAGACACTGGGAAACGCTGAATAACACCTTGCATGAAGTCTGTGGCCTCAGCCTGCATTCCTCTTGGAGGAGAGAAACCCTGCTGTCCTCCAGGGACAGGTTTGTCCTTGCTTTCCAGATGCAGATGTGTTGGTGCCAGTGCCACCACGAAGAGCCCTGGCTTGGCATACAGCTTACCAGTGCCTAATCTGAAAAGCGCTTCTAACCGCTGCCTTAGCAACACAAATATAAATATAACAACAGACACACTCCGAATTGAGCAATCAGGAGGCAAATATTAAACTTTTTTTCTTTTTTTTTCCCCTAGCGGTTGCTTTTGGTTGAGAACTGCCAATTACATTAAATTAAAAAAAAAAAAAAGATGTACAAACGTCAGTATAACTCCTGTTGACCTGGATATCGGTGGGGTGACTTCCCCGGCAGCAAAAGGTCTGTTAGCAACAGGGCACTGCTCTAACGACTGCTCACTCTCTGCCTTAGGAACAAAATAAACCCTGGCGGATCCAAAGGCGCCTTAAGAGGAACTAAGGCAAGTGCCAGCAGAGAGGTCAGCGAGCTGCAGCGACTCCGGGCAGCACCAGCGCTGGGGAGTGCTGGAGAAGCAGAGGATGCTGGCTGGGCCAGTCCCCAGGCTGGGAGGGGTGTCCTGGGCCATGCCAGCAGGCTGGGAGCAGCACAGTCTGGGAGCAGCACAGTCTGGGAGCAGCACAGCGCCTCAGGGCAGATGCCTGGCGTCTGGTTCTTCATCACTCTTCCCTCTTTCCAGCAATTTCAGATGCAGGATATTTTTCAAACCAAACTCCACAGAGGGGAAAATCCAGCTTTCTCCACGGCAAGTGGATCCAGGCTCTCGATAAAGGGTTTGGTTCCTCAGTCCACACATCAGCCCCCAGCAAATTCCACGGGTGTTTGGAGCTGGACCCATCTCTCCCGACCCGAAGTGACAGGTATCCATCCATCTGCCAGCCTCTGCCTCAGAAGATGGCTCTAAAGCATCTCAACACGGGGCTTTTTTGCCCTTCTTCTCACTTCAGGGTGAAAACATTTCTATCTTTCCACAAATTATTGTAAACCTGCTGCAACCTCCTGCCAAAGCATGTAGGGACTCTTCACAAAATCAGCTTCATAAAAATGACACATTTAGCGCCACTTTTTCAGGGTTATCCCTTGAGCCTTTTTTCCCCTACATGCCTTGTTAATAAAGCTTGCATGTCACCCTTTATTATTAAAAAACAAAGCGGACCTTTCTCCAAGGCTGCAATGTGCATCTCTCCTTTTGGGTTTCACAAAATCCTCCAGAAACATGCGACGGCTCCTCATCCTCTGCATCAAGCTGCACATCTCCACCCGGAGCACCAGTCTCCTGACTTTCCCTCTGTGCTGCAGGCATCACTGGGGACCACAGAAATGGCAAATTGTTCCCAAAAGTCCACTGGGCCTCCCTGGTGGGAAGGGTAGGGCTTGTAAAACCGCTTCTGCTGGTCCTTCTGTATCCTCAGTCCTGTCCTCCATGGGCCACTCAATCTCAGGCTCCAGCATCTGCAATAGAACTGATGCTGCCTATTAGGAGATCTCACCAGCATTTAATTCTTATGGTTTGAATTATATTGTGGGTGATACAGAATTCATGCAAATTAAATAAGAACGCTCCAGCTGCACTTGGGAAACAGTGGAAATTTCAAAGTAGGGACCAGGTCAAATGAAGTACGCATCAGCAATGAGGGAAAGTCATTATCATTTAGCAAGCTGCTGATTTAGCCCATGGGAAATAAGGAAGCGGTCTGAGACTCCTTCCTGCTGGGAGCAGGCGCAGTGGGAAACCCAAGGAGCACTGGAATGTTCCCCAGGGCCCGAGAGGAGCAGCCAGGCTGGTGCTGGTGCTCTCACAGCCAGCCACAGGGCTGGTCTCGCTCTGCACACCGGCACAGACTCACACCCACAGACATTTCCCCCGCACGGAATTAGCACGGAATTAGTAATTAGCCCATGCTACTGGCCCTAATTAGCCCCTGCTACCGGCCCTCCCCTGCCCCAGAGCAGGATCAGGGGCCAGGACCGTGACCAGGTGCAGTGCCTGAGCCACGGGAGGAGCTCTGCTCCTGCTGGCCCAGCTCGCTCTGGCACTGACGGCACCTGTGGCAGCCACAGCCACGCACAGCTGGGGAGATGCCAGACAGACCCTGCCCACAGGGGAGATGCCAAACACAGACCCTGCCCACAGGGGAGATGCCAGACAGACCCTGCCCACAGGGGAGATGCCAAACAGACCCTGCTCCCCAGGTCCTGACCCTCCACACCGGCACCTCCTGGCACCGTGGGTGTCAGAGGCTTGACACAGCACCACCCGAGGCTCTGGGTTAAACACCAGCACAAACCCACCCAAGCAGCTACTGGGACTTCCACCATGGGGGAAATCAGCAAACGCTGCCAGGCACGGGGGGCAGCGATGCCCAGGTCACACCAAGGAACCCCCCACCCTGTCCCCTGACAGCCAAGCTGTGCTGTGCCTCTGGGACCCCCGCAGGGTCAGCGCCTTTGGAAAGGACCCATCAGGCCACCGGTGCCCATCAGTAGCTCCAGCCACTCCATGGGCACTGCAGCACCAGCCAGGGGAGGGGGCAGAGGAGCAGAGGACACTCCTCAAACTGCCAACAGCCCCAGGCGAGACAGAATAAAAACATGAAGCAATTCAGCTCTTAAAGAGCATTTAGGAGCCAGTCACCTGGAAGAGCTGGAAGGACCTGACCTCTGGCACCTCCCTCTGCAGCCCTCTCCCCACAGCCAGCTCGCTGACAGAGCTTCTCATACAGAGACTGCAAACTGTGAACTACCAACGTAGTGGCTCTGAAAAAGTAAGTGCATTTAGCATCTGATATTGATGTTTTATAATTAGATGTAATACAGCAGATCATTTTCCTGCACTTGATCAATGAAACCAGGGTTGGGTTTGGGGTTAGGCTGTTCTGCAGACTGATTGCTGCCTAAGCCTACTGGAGCAGTGCCTCGCTCACTTCAGCAGGAACCAGCAGAGACGAGGATGTGCAAACACAGCATCCATTTAGATTTACTATCCCCAAATATAAACAGAATATTTATTTCTGGCCTTTTAAGTAGTAATTCCAAATTTAATGAGGTACAATGAACATTTCTCAGAGCCAGACTCTATGGCTACTTAACACCACCAAGCCTCTAATTACTGCTACAGCTTAAATAAAGGGCATTCTGTTATGATGGACATTATTAAACACTGAAGGAATTGAGTCCAGCCTCCATTTTCTCTTGATGAAATAAAAAGAACTGAAGACAAATCAGTGGGAGAGTTCATCCTTTAGCATCACTCCTCTCATCAGACTAAGCAGCAGTATCAAGCCAGACTGTATTACAATGCAAGCATCCTACTAATCCACGCTGAACTCCTGTCCCCTCCCCAAATAAATACAGGCTTTGTCATTTTTTGTTCGAAAATGGATGGGAGGCAAGAGAAAAGCTGCTGCTGAGATGTGATTTTGAAAAAGAGGTATAGGATTAAAATCTCAGATTGAATCCAGGAGCAGCAACACACAATAAAGCCAAAATTACACCCCACAAAGCCACAAACTGTGTCACCTGGTTGGATTTGCCAGCAGATCAGAAATCTACAGTATGGTTATGAAGAGCAAAACTGCAATCCTAAAACACCTGCCTTACATTCACATGGTATCTGTAACCCCAAAGCTGTTTGGGGGCCATGGCACAGGGGTCCCTCCATTGGAACCATGACAGCAGATACCTGCTTGGCACCACTCCTCAAAATCTATTGAAAAGCAAAATACTGACCCAAAAGTGGGGCAGGCTTTCTAGAGAGGAGCATACAGACACGTTCTCACATGGGCCAAGATCAACCAGGAGGCTGGTGATGCTCTGGCAGCCACCCAGTGCTTCACCCCTGGCTGGGACAGGAGGGATTTGGGGGCAGCAGGGGCAATGCCTCCCTCCCATGTGCCCACTGAGGGGCAAGGGGCTCAGCTTGCCAGCCCCCTGGGGCACAGCCTCCTGCACAGGGCTCCTGCCTCAGTCTGCCAAGGAAAACTCCCTGGATACATCAGCCAATAAACCTAATAGAAGGGGGTTTTCCCATTGTCTGTACCTGGGACTTTCAGATGTGTAATGGATCCACACATGCAGCTCCCAGCACAGACTACACCCCTCCCTAAGCAGTGAGAGAAACAATCTGGATCTAATCAGCAGGCCCAGGGTGATGGGGCATGACTTAAGAGATTTGTTAAAAAACCTTTCAGAACTGTCCTTTCCCTGCCTCCTGCCATTAGGAATGAAAACAAATATAACAGAAAAACCTTTTTTTAAATGTTCCCATCTCTAGGGCTAAATAAAACTCCCTGTCATTCACCTTCTGGAGTGGCAGGTCAGGCCAATGAATTTTGTAGGGAACAGGAGAAATCACAGATTTGTCACTGCAAAAAGAAGAAGGAAAAAAAAGGAAAAAGAAAAACCAAAAACCAAAAATCATTGCAGCTGAGTTAAAAATAGGGAAGGCGTGAGATGCTGCTGCCAGCTCGGCACATCAGAGCAATGGGATGCCCGGGCTGCCCCCCCGAGCATGCACAAGCCCTGGGGCAGCCAGGGGCCACAGGGACCTTGGCCCTGCCCCATTTTCCAGTGCAAACCCCATTTCTACTGATTTTTGGGCAAGCAGACAGAGCTTCCCAACCTACACAGCCCCCAGTGGCCTTCCTCCCACAGCCTCACCACAGGCCAGACCTGGTCCCACGCCTGGCCCTGGCACACGGGCATCAGCCCTGGAAGGGAACCTCTGCACCAGCAGCTCCTGCCTGGCTTCAGCTCAAATCCCCCCACACTGGCAGAGAATCAAACCAAGACAAACAGTGTCCTGCATGCTCATGGTTTTATCATTCACACTGTTTATCTGGAATTGCATGGAAGGCTTGCAATCAGGATAGCCTCAGGCAGCTCCCACTCGAAGCCTCCAGGGGATTTCGCTCACAACAAAACTCTTTATCAAAACCAGTTTTCCCCTATTTTAATTTTTTTTTCCTTCTTGTGCAGGAAAATGCAGCTCTCCAGCCCACAAAATTACCCTGCAGCCATGAGACCGGCAGCAAATCTGAGCAGGACTGGCCTTCCTCCCACTGCCATCGCTGTCTCACCCTGCGTGGGGAGTGGATGTGAAGCCTGGCTTTGCTCAGCTCAGCCCTTCCCAAAGGTGCCACCAGCTCCAGCATCCCTGGGGACACACCAGCACCCTGTGCACAGCTCTTCCCTGGGGACACACCAGCACCCTGTGCAGCCCTTCCTCCCCTCTGAGCCAAGCTACCAGCTCTGGGGCAGCAGAAACTGAGGAATTCAACCTAACAGGAGCTTGTGCTCTCCCACAACAAACTGCAGGGAAATCAATGACAATACAGCGCTCACCAGATCTGGGGATCTCAGTCTGGCCCTGCTGGATGCTCTTTTCCATCCCCACCCTGCCCTCTCCCCTGCCCACAGCCACCCCACATTATTAACAGCCTGGTAAACACAGCCCGTTGGTTATTACAAAGATGCCAAAACCTTACTACTTCTTGTTCCTTCCAGTTAATGTACCATAGCCGAGGATAAATTGCTATTACAAGGAACTAAAAATAAAAATGTTTCAGAGGCCATAATTGGCTTGTCTTGTTGGGCTTTTTAAGGAGCCAAAGTACCAGTTCCAGGCTATTAGCCCTAAGGTTGTAGGAGAATAGTATAAAATATTTCTTCATTAAAACCCTACCTTCTCCATAGAGGTGTTTTTCTTTAGGGCTTTTTTCCTCCTTTCCTTCTTTCTTTTTTATTCCTCCTTTTTTTTACTGTTACTATTTTCTTTTTAAAAGACATGCGTTATCAAATGAGCTTTAGTTAAAAGAGGGCTTCGAAAGCCCAGAGGTGATATAAATAGACAGAGCTCAGTGCAGCTGGAGAAGCACCAGAGCCTTCACTCATCTATTCAGGTCATTTTTCTACAAAACTTACGTAATATTCCTCAGTTGCATCCATAATCTTGGGTCATTTTTAATAATCAGCACAAATCTTGCAGTCCTTGGGGAGACAGTGCTCTGTGCTGGAAAGCACCCAGCCCACTGCTGTGGGACAGGACCACCAGCACCACGGGCTGCAGCCCACTACGAGGCCACCAAGGGTGCCCAGGGCGCTCCCTGAGATGGGGACTATGTTTGGTTTTTTTTCCTTTTGAGGCTTTTTGATGCTATTTGGTTATTAAGAGCTTTAGTTACCACCATTACTCAGTATCAACAACAACCTCGACAATCATGGTTTTGTTTTTGGAGGGAGCCAGGAGTTGGCTTCCATGATCCTTGTGGGGCTCTTTCAACTCAGGATCTTCTAGGATTCCATGAGAACCAAATGCATTTATTCAGCATTCCCTCCTTTCAGAGGAAGCAGATGCTCTGCTGAGCGAGGACGCGGCGCTTTGGCACCTGCTGTCCTGATGACGATGGTGACGATGCATCAGCAAAACAGCTATCATTTATGGTCACAACTTTAAAATTGGCTGCAAGTCCTTGTGGAGCCTGCTCCGACTGGCAGGAGCACCCCGGGACTGCCCTCGGCACTCGCAGGGAGCCGGGCATGGCAGAGGCCTCGCCGTGACAACGGCTCAGTGCAGCACAGCATTGCAATAAATAATGATAATATCAGTAAGGATGATGATCAATTTCTTGGTAATATGGCCCAGGAGGGGAAGCACAGCAGAAAAATTACAGCAGAGCCTCTGACCCCCTGCTTTTTCTCAAAGACAAGGTTGGATGACACATTTCTTTGTGAAACAACAACCCAACAGGTATTTACTACTTTTATTTTGTGATGTGAAGCTTGCTGCTAAAATAAGACTATTTCTGTTAGGTACAATTGCTATTTTTCGATAGTGTCTCAGCAATACCTTGTTAAAAAGGGCAAAACAACAGTTATTAATTACCCTAATTAACCCAATTCATAAGACACATTTGTGTGGCTGTCATGACAACTGCTTTGACTAACTTGCCAAGAATAGCTTAGCTGTCCATTCAAATAAATCCCTGATAATTACTAGTCTAGTTTACTGGGCTTCTGTGATAATAATAATTAGTGCTACTGTACAAAAGGTCACGCTAAACAGTTTATGAATGATGCATTTCGCATGGTGATTACATGAGTCACGCAGCACCCAGCAAATGGACACAGCCACATCTCCCACATGGAGAGCTGGGATTAGATCCAGCCTGTGGCTGCTCTGCCTCAGACAGCGTGGCAGGATGGGAGGGAGACAAAAAATACCCCTGAGTCGGGTTGAGCTAGGACAGCCACCAGCCTGCCTCCTCACCCGCTGCAGTGGCCAGCTGGCCACCACGGGAGATGGTCCTCCAACAGAGGCACTGGGAGACACCAAAGAGCTTCCAAGCCCAACCTGTCACAGGTTGGTGTCTCACCTCACCAGCTCATTTCCCTCCCTGTCAAGGACAGATGATCATGGATCACCTTCCTGGTTGTGCCATGCTGCCATTAGGTTTAGGATCAACGACAAAAGGGGGGTTAGAACACCAAAGGCAACGTGAGCTTGGAGCGGACAGGCCCATCCCTCTCTGCCTTCACCTTTGCAGGAAGAAGGAAGAAGCCCTCCAACTTGCAGTCTGGGTGTCTCCACAACGAGCTGCAGCTCCAGCACACGCTGCAATCAGGGACTGTCCTGCAGCAGCACTGCTCCTCCTGAGGCTGCTGCTGGCTGCAGAAGGAGCTGCCTCCTCCAGGACCTGCCTGTGCTCCTGACTGGGCTACGCTCTCATTTACCTTCACAACAGCAAGCCCAGCCCAGCCAAATGTCATTTTAGCTTTGCTGAGGTTTATTGGTGAAAACTGATCTGTGGGATTCCCTCTGGCTGTACATACACAGAGGCAAGAGAAGATGGGACCACACTGCAGCCACGCTAAAAAATCCTGCAAAACCTCAGGGCAGAGGGCAGTGACTGAGCCAGGACATTCACTTCTAATACAGAGGACAGCTGCCAGCTCTGTGGAAATCTATGAAATCACTACATTTAGAATAAATTCTGCTTAAATACCACATAGGGTCCTTATTGCCCGTCCCTTGTTACTTATCACAGAGGCATCTGCACGTAAACAGGGTCTTAATCGGCAAGTATTTGTCTGCTAAGGCCCCCTCCTCCCTCACCCCCACCTGAACTCGCAATTATTCTTATTGATTGACTTTAGGAGAGCACCACGCACACGCCTCGAGCTGCCGAGCCGGCAAGGGAAGCACGCTGCAGTCATTAGCAGGGCGAGCAATTGCCCTGTCACACACGGCAGCTTTATGGCCTCAGACCGAGGCAGCGAGGCCAGATGAACGCCTAAACCGTCCTCACAGTGTGAAAAGCGAGGCTGCAGCAAGGACACCTCCTTTCTCAACAAAGCTGCTCCCCCAGCATCTCCCAGCTCCGTGAAGAATTCATCTCATTAAGGCTCAAGAGCCAACAGAGCCCTTGGAGGGGTGACGTGGGCTTGTGTCCTCTCTGCAGGGCAAAATAAGCGCTGATGTGGAAGTTTTGGATCTGGGGAAAGATGGATTTTAGGTCCCAAAAGGATTTCAGTGCTGGACGCTGAGCCCAGCCTCGCCTGCACATCCTCCCCATTTGTAACCAGCAGTAAATGCCAGAAGATGAGGTGTTTTTTTTTTAATCAGACCAAAAGGAGAAGTTAGGGAAACCTGATGGCGAGCAGAACGCTCCCCAGTTCTCCCAAGTGAAGTTTGCAGCTCAGTTCAATATGTTAGTGCCTAATGAAGGTTTCCCCCATACTCTGCAGGGTACAATCATTCTCCTTCTAATGAGCATGTGTTAATGGCATATTAATGCAGACAACAACTAAGTGCAGAGAACAAGGGATGAACATATTCCAAAATTTACCTCTTTTTTTTCCCAAACAAAGGAACTCATGGCGTGGCCGAGCAAGCCCCAGCCTGGCAGGAGCCTGTGGCTCCCACGGCGATGCTGCCAGCTCTGCTCCAGCTCACCACAGGACACAGAGTCCAGATGGGACACGGCTTTGCCCTCCCACTGACTCGATCCCCATAATTAGTCGTTGTCCAGGGAGGGTCCCAGCCCCAGCGTGGTGCTGCCCCTAGACACAGCCACGCTGGGGGCTGAAGCAGGAGGCAGGGGAACTGCTCCCAAACGCCTGAGAGGGTTTCAGGGGCAGACAGGTTCGGGTGCTGTATCTGAGGCACAGCCCTGAGGATCTGCTTACCGAACGGCGCCTGAGCTGGGCCCCTGCCAGAGCATCCAGCTGTGAATCTGAATATGAAAAGTGCAGCAGGGAGCAGGTGACAGAGGCGCAGGCGCGGGCTGAGCCCCATCCTGGTGCCGGCGTCCCAGCCCATCTGGGTTTGGCTCAGCAAGTTTACATAAGCTCTCAGGCACGGAAAAGAACACGCATAATGGGTGTTTTCCTGTTTTTTCATCTTCACTTGTGAAAACAGCTCTCAAAACCCTGACAGCTCCCCAAAACCAGCAGCAGTCTGCCGCAGCACGGGCTGCCCACCACCAGGCACTGCAGGCAAGAGGAAGCCTAATTCCCTCACTGTCCAGCTTCCATGTGCTCTCACCATCACTTACATTTACATTTCCAGATCGATAATCGATGCTAGAATCAATAACAGGGAATTTAGCTACATTATAAAAACAGTAAAATCAGCCAATACTGAGAAATGACTATTGAGTCCTGTGTTTTCTGTACTCACTTAGTCTAATAACGGTGAATGATATTTTCCAAGTACATTATTCAGCAATAAAACCACCGAATTATTTGATCTCTTTCTAACCTTTATGATTCTAAGCACTCTTTTTGACCCAGATTGAACGAGGCAACATCTGCAGAGCCTTTCACAAAATTGTACTCGGTGTGCACTATTGTAGGTCTGCTGCCAAAGATAAATGTTATTATTTTAAAGCCATCATCCTTCTAATAGATGAGCAAACACACTGCATTAGCATAGCCTGCAGAGCTCCAGAACGGGTGAGAAAATGCCAGAGGGGTTTCACTTAATGGAATTTTACATACCTGACTTAGGATGGGTTAATGCAATCCACCAACACGGGAATTTTAAAACCTGCCCTGTGGCATACACCTGCCATTACAAACGATGGTATAATCCAACAAGCTCCAGATGCCCGTGAGAAACACTAGGATTCACACCCAGATCTCTCTCTCTACAGGGTGTTGAGATGAGAACCTCACCTACAGATGACTCTCCACCACACTTTGACTGACACGGTTGAGCACCGACCTGCCGTCCTGGGTGGCAGGTGGAGCAGGGCTGGCGTTACCTGTGGGTGCTCAGTTGCCATCAGAGGGTGTAGAAGTGCAATACCTGTCACACACCTGCCTGCTCCAGCAGCAGCTGCGCCCAGCCTTCACCAGGCCTAGCAGAATTCAGTGTAACTCCATGTTGAACAGGCAGACACTTCAAGGCTCAGCACTCATCACTTGTCCAGCTGACACAAGCCATTACTTCACTCCAAATTTAGACAAGGAGCTAGAGGGAGACACTGAAGCAGAGCTGTTGTGCTTCTCCTCCAGCAAACCCTCCAACAGGTGCCACAGACAAGCTCTGCCCCAGCAGGAACAGTGAAACTGGGAGCTGCCAACTGCCCCAGTGTCCCTTTGCTGAGCCCTGGTGACGCTCTCCTGGGGACACTGGGGACTGAACTGCTGGGTGCCCCAGGGGACAAGCCCCAGCACAGCCCTGCCAGGGCAGCGCTGCCTGCAGAGCACCCCACCAATCACCAATTCAGAGCACGCTCTAATTTGAATTATAATTACACTTATAAGTACACAGATTACAACTATTTATGCTACAAATAAGACCATCCTGTATTTTAATTAACAGAAAATGATTGGAACTCAACTATGGCCTCTACTGGGAACAATAACTAACAATTTATTGAAGCAAGGCCATGCCAGCCCCACAAGCAGCCTGGCAGGAGAGGGGGAGTGGGCAGGGCTGGGGGTCCCACCCATCTGAGCCCTCACACAAGAGCAGGAGCTGCTGCCAGAGCAGGCAGGGGTCGGGAGAGAGGGAGGGGAGGGCTGCCAGGAGAGAGGGAGGAGAGGGATGCCAGGAGAGAGGGAGGAGAGAGGGATGGAAGAGCGTCGTGTAGGGANAGGAGAGAGGGATGCCAGGAGAGAGGGAGGAGAGGGATGCCAGGAGAGAGGGAGGAGAGAGGGATGCCAGGAGAGAGGGAGGGGAGAGGGCTGCCAAGAGAGAGGGAAGGCTCATCCCTGGGCAGCCTGCAGGCAAAGCCTGGGGGTGGAAGCAGGCAGGGCACAATGGCTCTGCCCTTGCTGGCTGATGGGAATTTAGAAAAGACCAGAGCAGAGCACAGTCAGTAAGGGCAGGAGCCCAAGGACCTGGAAGGGCACCTGGCTGAGGAGCTTCTCTGGCTCAAAGCCCTCAGGAGGGACTTGAGGAAATGGCAGCTGGAAAATACAGCTCTTCCACCCAGCCAAGCAGATGCACACAAGGTTATTCAAAGGCTACTGCACTTGGCCTCAGCGATGCCTCTGCATGAGCACGTGCTGTATGTAAAGGAAACCAGAGGGAGAAACCACAGGGTTCAAATCACTCGATACAACACAAATTCAATTGGATACTTCTGTATGAAAGCCCGCAAAGTATCATGCAAGACTATCCTTTTGATGAAATTTTAAAAAAGCCTTACTAGAAATCTTTCCCAATTTAAGAGAAAATTCTTATCTGCCACGTAAATATAGTTGCAAAAGCTTTTTTTATAGACTTCACGAGTTTTGCATTAGAAATATGCATCAGAAATTCAAATTTTCCAAGAGGAAATATTTAAGGAACCTACCAACCCAAACCATTCTATGATTCTATGAAAACAAGAGAAGCCTCTCCACTTCCAGTAAAAGTGAACCATAAAACCCAGAGCAGTAGCATAAAAACAAATGAGATGTATCTGATTATATGACATATTATATACTCACATAATTAGGTGCAATATGTAATAATTCCATACACACTTTCTGTATGCATAGGCATACAAGTGTGAACACTGCAGTGTCAGGTTACTGTTTCAACCTGATGATCTGAAATCCTCAACCTAAACAATTCTGTGATTCTATGTAGGATATCACAAATACAAGATACAACATACAGCATGTAATAGATAACAATATGATCATATCCATGGGAGCTCTCAGGTCTTGCTGTTAAATACAAGCAGCTCCTGCCACACCAGCCCTAATCCTCCAAGGAGCCTTGGAGCAAACCCCTTTGGCCCCTCCTGACCAGGACCCTACACAGGCTAGAAAACCCTTGGAAAGCCCCAAGAGCTGCCAGGATGGGGTGGCAGCCCCAAATCACCCATACAAAACATGTGTCGTTTACTGGGGAACTTGGCAATGTTCAGCTCTTAGCTGAACTCAACCTTAACTGCCTTTTCCAACCTAAGTGATTTGATGATCTGAGGAGAAGCCAAAGAGTGTTGAACTAAGGGCTTGCCTAAAACCCAGGGAGCGTGGCGTGGTTAAACACAACTGGGAGCTGCTGTATTTATCTCTGTTGCAAGGTATTCAAGGGAATTTCTCCATACAACAGCTTGGAGCGATTACATTAAGAGATGTATAATTTGGTTAGGCTGACCTCAGAATGGAATAAAGAGCTGCTGATTTCCATAATGTCAGCCTCCAACGCTCCGAGAGGTCAGGGAACCTACAGTGATACACAAAACACTTTGGGAGTAGTTAAGCTGAGAGATCTGCTGGGATTGGGAGCGAGCAGGGACAGCAGACAGGGAGGTCTGGGGGTCCCACCCCCCCAGCCCTGGTCCCTGGCAGTGCAGAGAGGAGCTGGCTGCCCAGGCAGGGACCAGGAGCCGTCCCCAGGGAGGGGATAAGCAGTGCTTGTCTAAAGCTGAGAGCACCTCTCCTGTCTGGGGGGCTCCTGCAGGACAGAGGCCGGGCTGGCCCCCAGGCAGGGCTGCTGGGCTCGGGAGGGCGCGGGCAGAGCGTGACCCGGCTTACCCAGCACGGTGCACGTCACATCACAGGCACAAAAAGTGCTGAGTTACAGTGACCTCCCAAGGAGAAAGCAAGACTGGCAGCGCTGCCTGCCAAGTCAGCCTTCCCACGGGTGGAACACCAGCTCTGATAATGCCGTAATGATTATTGCTGCTCCTGAAAATAAGCCTCATTTCATCAGCCCGGCCTGTCTCAACACCCCAAACTTTCTCCGGGTTGGAAATCATCTCCTTTTTTCCTCTTTTTCCCTGCTCTACACACAGCATTACTCAGAAGCAAGCCAAATCCCTTCCAATTATATATCATGACGTTTCCCCAGCGCTGCACTAAAGCGAGGCCCTTCACTTCTAAATGGCATGGTTTATAACAAATTGTCTGTTATACCAGACAGAAACTGATTTCCTCAAACCCAGCATATTAAAGTGAGTACATTCATTCTGGTTGTAACACACAAAATGTGATTATAACAGACACTTTGGGGGCTTTTTAAGGCTAGCGGAGAAGAGGAGGATAAGCTGGAGGGGAAGAAAGAATTGACAAGTAGAGAAATGACAGAGAAAGAGAAACAGCCACGCTGATTTCATTTCTTACAAAACAAAAATCTTTGTGTGTTGTAGAAATGTGCTTTAGTTAACACCGCCAGATAGCCAGAGCAAAAGCTGCCGGTGCTGCCTGAAACGAAAATTGCTCTATTGTGCTTAGAAAACCATTTCCCACAGTGAGGAGAACGCTTTCCAGGTAGTACAAAGCAGATCTGAAACCAACGGGGCCTTATCCTGCAACCATTGCTCCCTCAAATAATCCCTGCAGCCACGAGGAGCCCCAGCTAAATCAGTGTGAGTGAGGATTATGGGGGAGTGTATCAAGGTTGGGGGATTAGACCAGGATTATCACTAAAACCAGTAATTCCCCATCTTACTGATGGTGGCCATCAGCTCAGGAGGCAGCGGATGGCCACGGCCCCCGTGCTGGGAGCTGCTGGGTGTGGGGGTCCTGCTGGGTCTGCTCCACCTTGACCTTCCTCTCCAGAGGGCCCTACCAGAGCAGGACCAGAGCAGGACCAGAGCAGGACCACGCCTGATCCACGCTCTGCTAACAGTGCAGTGTCAGTGCTGCCACCTCCCTCCCAGCACTGCCACCACAGAGCCATCCCGGGCCCCAGAGTCAGCCAAGAGCCTCCCTGCTAATTCCACCTTGGAGCCTCTCAGAGAGGGCTCTCCCCTCCTGTGTCACACCTCCTGCCTCTGGCATGCCCGGTCCTGCCACCACGGTGGCCCCAGGGGCCCTGGGGACAGAGCGAGCTGCTATCCCCAGGGTGTTTCCCGTCCTGGAGCAGCAAAGGAGCATCATCTCCCAAAGCAGTGCAAATCTGTGCCTCTGGAACACAGATACAGCCTCACACACAGACTGTTTACTTTTTAAACCAACAAGTCAAAATCAGGCATGTAAGTGCAACCCAAGGGTGGCTGCTCTACATGCAAGTCATGTCCCCTGGATCCTAAAAGGCTCGGCATTCAGACCAATTTCCACGCCACCCCAATGCAACACGCATTTTTATCGAGGAAGCTGCCTAATGGCTCCTATTAATTTTGATTTTTAATCTCCTGGTACAACTCCCAGCAATATACATGCAAAACCTGACAACAAGCCCTTTTGGTTTCAAATCTGATTTCTCCTCCAGCTCAAGGAAGATAAAAAAGAGCTCTCAGCAGCAGCAAAGCCTCTGAGCAGCAATGCCCTTGCAGCTCCAACATGTCCCACTCTCCCTGCTGCAAAACAAGTCGGAACACCAAGGGGGGCCAAGCCTGCTGCTGTCAGCCAGGACCACCAGAGCTGCTGACAAACGCTCCCTGCCACCACTGCCCCCAGCCACGGGGATGCGGAGAGGCTGTGGGCAGGCACCCCCGAGAGGCACCCTGGCACCCACGGGAGCACTGGCTCCCAGCACCCGGGATATCCCCCCTGCCTCCCGATGCTCTCTGGGCAGCTGCACCCTGGCACAAGCAGAGCTGACAGCCAAGCCCAGCCCCACCCAAAGGGAAAAGCTTTGTAAGGGTGGTCTCAAACTTCTTCTGCATGCTCAGAGCGGGGCTGCAGCCCCCACAGACGCCACTCTTTAATCCTTTCCAGATCACCAGGGAAAGATGAGAAGCACCAGCAAACCCAATTATTCCCAGCCCTGAGACCTGCCACCGCACTAGAAGAAACATTTCCTGAAGCTCCACAAACAAGCCATCCTTGGGGACTTTTATTTCAAGGCTCCTGACTGTTAAAATAAATGAGGCTCACGTTAAAGACCAGCTACATCACAAACCCACCGCTGCCGGGGCAGCACGTGCCTGCAGAGGCAATAGCTTACCCTCAGCCACAACCACCATATGCCAAGTGACACTGCTAGAGACACATTTACCTCGTAGTTTATCTGTTCTCAACCCATGCTTTGCCTTCCCATCAGGAAAAGTCACTCCTAGGTGGAGCAGCAATGATATCTCCCCGATGCTGACACCTCATAAAGCCTCCCAGGGGAAACAACGGTGCCTTCATCCCTGGAAGTGATTCAAACCAGCCCAGACAAAGTACCACGGGAAGCACTGCAGGCAATGCTTTGGCTCTGTAAACTCTGGGCAGGGACTGTGTTTATTAAATCCTCACCAGCCAGAGGTGTGCCAACAGCACCCTGCACAGCCACAGCATCACAGCACAGCGACAGGCTGCAGGGGGCACAGGGCTGCACAGGGAAACAGCTGCTGGAGAGTTTCTGTGTCACCCCACGTGCCAGGACAGGGCTGTCCCTCCAGCACCAATGCACCTCCTCACTCTCAGGGGTCACCGGGATTTTTAGAAGCCAACAGGACCCACACCACCAGCAAGACAGCTTCGCCTGCAGCAGCTGGAAGCATAACGCTGGGGTTCTGCCAAAAAACATCAACATTCCCACCCTAAACTGAACTTCCTAACAGCTTCCAGTTGGGATTTCTCCACCCTGTACCTCGATGCTGCCCTTAGGTCCAGAAGCACCTCCGAGAGGGAGCAGATCCCTGCCAGGACGTGTTTCCCTGCACGAGAGCCGCCGGTGCCCTGGCAGGACTGGCGAGCTGCCTGCTGCCCTCGGCTGCTGCTCGCTGACACTCCAGCCACTCACCACAGGAGACAAGCTTCTTTCTCCAGGCAAGCTACCAGCTCTTCACAGTGCATCTCACCTGCACAAGTGATGGGGCCAGCTGGAGCCACAGGGAGAAACAAGCATCTCCTGTCCCTCACAAGAGGGTGAACAAGGCAGGGAAATCTCTGGAGGGCACACTCCATGAGACCCCAGCCCAGCTCTGAATCACAGAGAAGCACAGGCAGCACTGCCTTCTGCATGCAGCTGCCTGCTAACTTTATCAGCTGAGTTCTGATGTTCCTGCTGGTCCTTCCATCCTCCCTGGCACCTGAGACCTCCCACTGCCAGCATGCTCTCCTGGCCAACGCCAGCATGTGATGGATTCTGTGACTGGTGGCAGTGAATCACAGGCTGACAGGATGCTCCACTGCTCCAGTGCCCATAGCAAGGCACCAGCCAGAGATGCACTCCACAATCCTCTCCAGAAGACACTGCTCCAGGAAGACAAGAATTCCTCAGGGACCACTGCCCACAGCATGCCAGCAGCAGCGGTCACTCGTATGGGCCAACACTGGTACACGACCTCTCAGAGCTGGTTCTGCCTCAGTGGAAGTCAAACACCAGGGTTCAGTGAGCATTCTGCCAATACAACCACAGCAGGACCAGGCCCCCAGCACCAGCCCTCTCCAGCAGCCCTGCAGAGGCCAGGCTCGGCTCTCTGCAGCACCAGGATGAATCTGAAGCAGCTCCACTACATTCAGCAGCAGCATTTTGCATTTACACCAGCACACTGAACACAAAACAGTGTGAGCCATAAATATTTCAGCTGCTTTTTCAGCTTTGTTATTCTGTTCAAAGCAGGAAACATGACAAACCTTTGATTGTTTTGCTTAAAACCAAACAATAATTCAAAGAGAGACAAACAAGCAACATTAAATGATGCCTGTGATGTACAGGAAAGCCAAAGAATTAGAAGAAACTGATGAGGATGGTGTGGATCAGAGCGGTCAGGTACCACACACCCCTCCCATGCCAGCCAGGGTCCTGCACAGTGCAGGGACAGCACTGGGCCAGGTTTGCAGGTGGTCACAATGGGGCATCCTGCACACTCTGCATCCCCAGCAGGGCCAGCTGCCTCCAGAAGAACTGCCACCAACACTGCTTCCAACAACCCTTTAAAAAACCTTCTGTGAAGGCAAGTGTCTCCTCCCCTGAGCATCGCCACGCTCGCAGTGCTCGGGCCAAGCAGCCACCTGCAGCCTCCAGGACTCGTGAGACAGCCTGGCCCGGCCCATCCCCACCTGCGCCCTTCCCAGGGTCTCTGCAGTGGCTGGGGACGAAACATCCACCCATGGCCACACGTCAGGGCTGCCCCAGAACCCACAGGTGAGGGCTGGGTGCTCCCCCTGCCCATCCTCCATCACTGCCTCCCCCTGGGGTGTCCAGCACACAGAAACCACCGCGGTGTGCTCTGAGCAGCACACACACAGAAGCCACCCAAGCCTGCACACACAGAAGCCACCAAAGCCTGCTCTGTCCAACACACAGAAGTCACCAGAGCCTGCTCTGAGCAGCACACAGAAGCCACCGAAGCCTGCAGCACACAGAAGCCACCAAAGCCTGCACACACAGAAGTCACCAGAGCCTGCTCTGTGCAGCACACAGAAGTCACCGAAGCCTGCACACACAGAAGCCACCAAAGCCTGCTCTGTGCAGCACACAGAAGCCACCAGAGCCTGCTCTGTGCAGCACACAGAAGCCACCGAAGCCTGCACACACAGAAGCCACCAAAGCCTGCACACACAGAAGTCACCAGAGCCTGCTCTGTGCAGCACACAGAAGCCACCAGAGCCTGCTCTGTGCAGCACACAGAAGTCACCAGAGCCTGCTCTGTGCAGCACACAGAAGCCACCAGAGCCTGCTCTGTGCAGCACACACAGAAGCCACCGAAGCCTGCACACACAGAAGCCAGCAGTGCCCTCTGCTCAGCACCTGTTTTGGCAGCTGGCACCCGCAGACCCACAGGCAGCAGTCAGCACGGGGCCGCTGCTGGGGCACGGCTCCCGCCCGCACTCACCTCCGGCAGCGGCATGCCGTTGATGATGAGGTCGGGCTGCTGGGGGCTCTGCCCCGTGAAGGTGTGGTGGTAGATGTGGTTGGAGCCGGCGTTCCTGCTGTTCTGGCTCTCCACGTTGAGGAAGGTGCTCTCGGAGCGGCGGCAGCCCAGCGGCAGGGTCTGCTGGTGGTAGTCGAAGTAGTTGAGGGAGGAGGTGAGAGAGGAGCAGCTCACAACGTTCATTTTATCCGTCTCCTCCACGTCCCGCGGCACCAGGCGGATGTCGTTCTTGCTGATCTTCTTCTTCTTGCTTGACTTCTTCTGATGCCCGTAGGAGTACTCCGCGATTCTGGGGGACAGAGGAAAGTGAGAAGCTGAGAGCATCCTAAACCCTGCCCTGCTACATCCCCACGCAGAAACCCAGGGGGCTTGGCCCCCATCTCCGGGTAGGCTCCTCAGTCATGCACGTTACGTCACGGTTTGGGTCTGGTGGCACGACACGGTCTTTAGCTTATTTTCATACATATAACGTTTTCAGGTCAAATATGTCAAAAAAAATGGGAAGGAAGAATGCTTCTGTTTTGATCTAGTCTATGTAATTGCTGATATTTAGTTACTAGAAGTAAAGTCCAGCCTGCAGAAGAGAAAAATGGAGATGTTAAAATCCATGAACTGAAAAGGGTACCTGCATTCATTTCCATGCATAATAAGGATTTTAAAAGTGATTTAATTTGGTCCCCATAATGAAAATTCAAAACGAATAGCAGATTTTTTCCCCAGTTCATTTTCCATAGCAGTAAATAAAGCAGACCCAGAAGCAGTCCTAGCTGGCAAGCTCAATTCTCTCACATTCCAAAGGCTGTTTGTTTATTAATGCTTTATCTAAATTGCTGGTGTTTTGACTGTCTCCTGATCATACCTGATCTTTTCTCCAATTGAATTCCATTCCTGCCTCACACTGACACGCACATCCCCTTCTGCTGGGAAATGCTTTCACCTTCTCAAAATCAGAGAACAACAACCGTGTGTTTTGCAAAGAAAAATGATCCTTTTTGACCTTTTTATTTTACTGCAAGCTTGTTTTTCTCTGCCTTTCCTTCCCTCTTTGCTTCCCACCTGCCAAAAGAATCAACTGATGAAGTGCCTTGTTTGCCTTCTGCAAAACACCGGAGGAAAAAAGTTACTGCAGAACACCACCCAAGCAAATAATGACAAATTATTTGCACCTTGCAGTAGTTGGGTCTGCTCGGCTCAGAGTGGCTGTGGCTCATCTTCCCACAGTGAGCACCACAACAGTCCCTGCCATGAATTTGTACATGCACAGCACTGGGCAACTCGGTATTTCCTAGGGAAGCACAACAAATGCTATGCACAGTCAGAAATGCACATTTGAAAGTCAGGATTTTGCTCCTCTTCTTGTTATGATAACAGCATAAAAAAAAAAATCCAATAGCTGCAACAGAAATAACGGGATGAACAAATAATACAGTTTGTCTGGAAAGGCAAATCTTGGACAAATATTCTTGTTCCAGAAAGCTAATTGCCTGAGCATGAAAATGCCACTAAGTCGAACAGCCCTCATATGTGCCTCGTAAATTAACACGTCATTTGAAGAGTCTCCAGCAGCTCCTGTGAAGAATCTCTAACACCAGGCACTGCAAAGCCTCGAGGCGTGGGGAGAGGGTGCCCCACGGTCCTCGCCGCCGCTGAGCCTGCCTGGTGCTTGCCCACCTCTGCAGCTGACTCCTGCTCAGGCACACACCGACAGCACCCCCTGAGCGTGCCCATAAATCAGAGCCAGGCAGGGATTTCTGTTGTGCCAACAATCTATACGCTGCTGACTCGTCTAACAATGCTTGATGAAGCTTTAATTGTTTTGTTTACCTAAATGTTTAAGTTTGGCAATGCGAGAGCCCAATTATTTCCTGCAGGCATTCATTTTTCTGTCCTTTCTCTATTGACCAATTATTTAATTAAACCGCACTTCATTAATCCCTAAGCCGTCACAGTAAACCCAGGGCTTATACGTATGTGGGTAGCTGTTAGGGGCATCACCACAACATGATTTTTATCCATTCAGGTCCCATCCCCTTTTAATGGGCCGAGCCGGCAAGAAATCTGGTCTATGAGCTTTCGCTTGAAGCTAGACATCCCATAATACAGCACAGACCGACCTTTATTTGCAGATGATTTTTCCCCCATCGAGCAAAAAGGCTTATATACGCACTTTACGCTGTGAAAACGGGGTACAATGCCCCGACTCTCCGGCATTATTTCTGCGTAAATAAAACTTTAAAGACCGCACATCCCCCCGCGCCGCTGAATTGCCAGGGGCGAGCGTGCGTTTCCAAGGTAGAGCAAAATTAATTTCCATCCCTCCTCTCTGAAACGACTCGGTGCCGAAGGAATGGAGAAGTCATGGCTATTTCACTAGTAACAGGATTAAACCATTTATGAGGCATTGCAGCTGCTCTTTTATGGCATCTGATTGATATTCATGTGTGGTTAGCATTTGTCTCCTAACTTGTGTAACACAGAGAATAGTAAAAGAGAGACAATAATCGCCAGGCTGTTACATATTCAGGGGACTGGATTTCCCCTATCAGCCTTTCAGCGGCTCCAGGCGCGGGGCTGACCTCCCCTCCGGCATTTCGGACCGCGGAGCACTCACCCAGCCGGGGCAGAACGACCCAGCGCCGCAAAACCCCCCCGGCCCCATCGCTGCCAGCCCTGCCACCGCTGCCAGCCCTGCCAGCCCTTCCAGCCCTGCCATCTCTGCCACCCCTGCCATCTCTGCCACCCCTGCCATCGCTGCCACCCCTGCCATCGCTGCCATCCCTGCCAGCCCTGCCACCCCTTCCAGCCCTGCCACCCCTTCCACCCCTTCCAGCCCTGCCATCCCTGCCGGAGCCGCGCTCCGGGCCGGCCGGGGGCTCTCGGCCGCTGGCCGCAGTTAGCCCTGCCGCTGGCCGCGGCGAGGAGCCGCAGCGGGCACACAATAGCTCCTTTGAGCGGCCAGCCAGGCTCAGGGATGCCACCGCGCCGCTCGCACCGGCTGCTGCGGGGATGCTGCGCTGGCCGGGGGGCTTTCCCCCCGCGCCAGCCCCGGGAGCTGTGCTGCGGACCGGGGGCTGCCCGCGGGAACCGGCCATGCCCCGGTAAAACCGTGCTCCCCGCTTGGTGCGACGGAGCACGGAAAAGCAGGGATGCTGCAACAGATTGTCAAGCCGCGCAATTAAGTCGATTCGTTACTCTGCTCTCCTCGCTGAGAACAATTTCTTAAAGCTTTGCAAGAAATTTCCTTGCAGGGACAGGAACCTCACTTTTGCTCCTAAGGCAAATCCACCCCTCTTCACCACCCCCAAGTATCCAGCAGCAAACGCAAAAGTAACCGCGATGGCAAAAATCAAAGCAGACCCGCAGGGGCACAAAAACAAAGGTATCTTTACCTGCAGTTGTAGGTCCTGATTTCCTTGTTATCCCTTTTGCACTTGACTGCCACAAAGATCATGGTGACAAAAAGAATGGCTGCAATAGACCCCAGGGCAATAATGAAAATCAAGGAGAGGTTAACAGATCCTATGGACTCCTGGGCATCCAGGGCTGGAGACAGGTATATCAAAATCAAGGCAGAAGCCGAGAGAGATGTTTTCCCATGGTCATGAGCCACCACGATGAGCTCATAGGCTGTTTTGGCGTTCTCCCCAAAGGCTCTGGTGGTCCTTATCTCTCCATTGACATGGTCGATCTCAAAAAATCCCCTGTCTCCTTCCACCATTTCGTAGGAAAGTCTGCCATTTTCACCCTCATCATAGTCATCTGCCTTGACCACCGTCACCAAGTAGCCAACCCCCGCGTTCCTGGGGATGTACACCTCCGCCGTCCCGTTGACCAGCGGCGGGGCCGTGATCACCGGCGTGTTGTCGTTGACGTCCAGCACGATCACCCTGACGGTGGCATTGCTCTGCAGAGAGGGATTACCCCCATCTTTTGCCAAGACCTTGAACTCAAAGGCCTTGGTCTGCTCATGATTGAAGGACCTCAAAGCATAGATATCTCCGGAGTTGGGGTTGATGGAGACATAGGTGAAAACAGGCATGTCCCTGACTTGGGAGGGCACGATCTGGTAGGACACGCTGCCATTGAGGCCCAGGTCAGGGTCTCTGGCTGACACCGAGAGGAGGTAGGCCCCTGGGGTGTTGTTCTCCTGCACGATGACTTGGTAATAGGGCTTGGAGAAGTGGGGATGGTTGTCGTTCTCATCGGTGATCTTGACGGTGAAGGATTTGGTGGCCTGCAGGGAAGGGATGCCATTATCCCTCGCCTGGATGGTGAGGTTGTACTGGTCCCTCTGCTCCCGGTCCAGCCGCCCGTCCACCAGGATGGTGGAGAAGCTCTCGTACTCCTGGAGCCGAAAAGGCACGTTGCCCAGGAGCTTGCACTGCACGCGCCCGTTGGCCCCGGAGTCGCGGTCCGAGACGCGCACCAGGGCGATGACGTACCCCGGCGGGGCGTTCTCGCTCACCTCCACCAGCTCGCTGTTGACAGAGAGCAGGTTGATGAGCGGCGGGTTGTCGTTGGCGTCCTGGACGCTAATGGTCACTTTGCAATGGGCAGGGATGGAGTTAGGCCCCAAGTCCTTGGCCTGCACGTCCAGCTCATAGACGTGACCCTCCTCGTAGTCGATGGCCCCGCTCACCGTGATCAGGCCGCTCTGGGGGTCGATTTGGAAGAGCTCCCGGGCCCGCTCAGACACGTAGCTGTGGAAAGAGTAGAGGACCTGGCCGTTGGTGCCCTCGTCCGGGTCAGAGGCGTTGAGGCGGATGACCGGCGTCCCCGGCGGGGCATTTTCAGGCACGCTGACGGTGTAGGCTGGCTCCTCGAAGAGCGGGTTGTTGTCATTGGAGTCGATGACGCGGATGCTGAGCTCCACCGTGCCAAAGTTGGGCGGGTCACCACCATCCAGCGCCGTGATCACGTAGCTGTAGTGGGACTGGGTCTCACGGTCCAGGCTCTTCTCCACCACCAGCTCAGCAAAACGAGACCCATCACCCCGTGTCTTGGTCTCCAGCCCAAAGAGGTCATTGGGGGTGATCTCATAGCTCTGCACGCCAAAGCTGCCCGAGTCCGGGTCATAGGCACTCTCCAGTGGCACCCGGGTGCCGGGGCTGGCCGTCTCCGAGATCTCCAGCTCGATTTGGTCGGTGGGGAAGCTGGGCGCGTTGTCGTTTAGGTCCTTGATCTCCAGCTTGATCACGCAGATCTCCATGGAGCTGGACATCACCTCCAGCGAGATGACACACTTGGGGCTCTGTCGGCATAGCAGGTCCCTGTCGATCTTCTGCTTGGTCACCAGCAGCCCGGACCCGGGGCTGATGTCCACCAAGTGGGGGGCCGAGTTGGAGACCACCCGGAAGGCGGCGGGCTGCCGGGGGTCCAGCACGAAACCGGCGTCCCGGGCGTCCTTGGCGACGTTGGCGATCACCGTGCCGGCCCGCTGCTCCTCCTCCACCGAGTACTTGAGGTTGACGAGGGCCCCGGCGCCGGCCCACAGCAAGGCGGCCCCGAGCAGCGCCGGGAGAGCCCCCATCGCCGCGCCGCC
>VZRH01004155.1:26983-49909 GCA_013397555.1 Urocynchramus pylzowi | reverse complement strand
CCAGCCCAGCCCGGCCGCGCCGTCGGGCCCCGCCGCGCCTTCCCAGGCACAAGGGCGCCATCTCGCGGTCGCGCGCGGGGGCGGCACCGGGACACCGAGATACTGAACCACCGGGACAACGGGACACCAGGACAACGGGACACTGAAACACCGGGACACCGAGATACTGAAACACCGGGACAACGGGACCCTGGGACCCCCGGCCTGGGCGGGGCTCGTCGGGCGGTACGGGCCCCTCCCGCTGGGAGGGCCTGCAGAGGGTGACCAGGATACCGGCTGCCGCCAGGGACAGCATCCACCCACGATCACCGTCCCGGGGACAGCATCCTTTCAGAGACACCGTCCCCGTGATCCCATCATCCACAGCATCTGTCCGGGGACACCACCTCTCCAGCGACACCTGTCCCGGACAGCATCCGCCCATTGACTCCGTCCCCGGGACAGCATCCCTCCATCCATGAGATGTCCCCCATCCAGGGAGGGACACAGTACCCAGGGACAGCCGAGGGGAGCCCCCTCCTCTCCGCAGGACAGGACGCAGGGCCCCTCCATTTCCGCTGCCGCGTCCTGGAGCAGAGGGACAAAAGCCGGCAGAGGAAAAAGCCTTTGCCAGGTGTTCCTTCTCCTCTCCCGAAAGCAGCAGCGTAGGTCACTGTGACCCACGGGGGAGTGGCAGTGGGACATGGAGGGGCGGCAGGTGGGGACGGCACAAGGGGGCAAGGCCCTGTCGAAGTCTTCCATGAAAAAATTAATTCTGATGACTTGAACTGTGCCATGTGGATTGAAAACCTGGCTGAGGGATCATAAACAAAGGGTAATTAGAAGCAGGGGGAGATGTTTATGGGGTACTGCAGGGATCTAGGTTAGGGCTGCTCTCATTTAATACCCTCATTAATGACCTGGAAAGAGGGAGTAAACTACACATTAATGAATTTGGCAGATGATGCTATACTGGGAGGTGCTGTGAGCTCCAGCAAGCATAGAAAATTAACACAAAAAGGGCCTAGTGAGATTAGAAATATGGGCAGGAAGCAGCGAAAGGAGCCGTGCCGTGGACAGATGTGAGCGAGCGCGGCTGGGACGCAAAGGCGAGTCCGAGCGACAGCAGGACAGGCAGCGATGGCCCAGAGAAAGGCCTGGGCCGGGGGGCAGCAGGGGGGACGCGGGGGCTGCTGTGCCCTAGGGCAGCAGGGCCCTAAGGAGCAGCCCCCGCGGTGCTGGCCCCGCACACCCGAGGGCTGCGGGGCTCAGGTGCGGCTGCAGCCCGAGCGCGGCGCTCCCGCGGCACAGACGGGCTGGCGGCAGTTCAGAGGGAAGCCACACAAATGATCAAAGGCACGGGGAGACTGATTTCTGAAAGAAGATTAAAAGGCTTAAATATATATATTGCTTGGTTAAGAGCCGTCCATGGGGAGACAAACTAAGAGCCTTACAGATCTGGTTGGAGTAAATAGAGAGGGAGGGAAGGAATTATTTAATAGAGTACAAGGGGCATCACCAGAAGGGATGACAGGAAATGAAGAAATGGAGCATTTAGGTTGAATGTCACAGGGGAAAAAATCCCCTCTGCTGACAGCGAAAATTATGAGACTGCGACGTGGTTCCCTGGAGGGAGAAAGTTCTGTGGCTTGAGATATTTAAAACCAGACAGGATCAGTCTGAATATAAAGGCGCCTGGGATCAGCTACTGGCAGGGGCTGGGCAGAGGAGCAAGAGCTGGGCAGGGATGCACCTCACTTCCCAGCTCTTTTTCCACTGAAATATTTCTTTGTGGATCACACCTATAAAAGACCTGCATTTCTTTCTTTGTTTCATATACCTATTTCTGCTGCTATAAAGGAAATCATGGACAACAGATGCTGTGCCAATACCTCACAGCCAGGCAGGGCTGAAAAGGCCCCGAGATCAGAGGAACTTCACCTCTGTGTGGGTGTGAAGGGGGATTCAAAGTGGGTCAATAACTGACACAAGGTTGCTGAGTGTAGAACCTGAACAGCGTGACGTGCCCTGGAGCACAAGATCTCCGGGTTTGGCTTCTGGAGAACATCTCACCTCTCAATGCTTTTCTGCAGGATGCTCTCCAGTTGAGCAAGGAGAAGCCAGGCCCCAGCTGGCCAGCCACCTGTCACCTGTAGCTTTGGTTAGCACTGCCCCTGTTCACTCCAGCTCCCGCTCCGTTTGGCAGAGGCCGTGTCGGGATCCCTTTGGAACAAAACAAGCATCGATTGCAGCCCCACCTCTTCCCCATCTCCTGCCTCACTGGAGGTCTGTGCGTGCTGTCAACAAAATGGATTAATAGTCCCATTATCAGCTCAGATGGATGGCCAGGGTGAGGAGAAAACATCGTGTCCCAGGGAACTCAAGTAGGCACATTAATAAAGATGCCACACGTTGGCTCTGAAATCTAAAAGCTTCGCTCCCCTCCTTGCAACACAATTAGTTTATCCAAAGCCAGCACTCGTGTTGCAGTGCACCTGAAGATGCCCTTAGCATCACTGCCTGGTGGCCTGGCTGGGAGGGAGGGAGCTGGTGACATGCTGGTCCCCTTGGCCAAACCCCCTGCAGGAGCTGGCCCTGCAAGCCCGTTTTGTAGCAGCACCTCCTGCTGCTGCTGGGGAGCTGCATCATCCCCTTGGAGCCCAGGGGCCACAGGAGGAGGCTGAGGAGCAGGATGGCACCAGACCTGTCACTCACCCACCTCACTGCTGGGGCTGGGCAGCACAGAACAGAGATCCTGATCTGCCCACGCTGCAGAATAAGGAAAGCTTTGAATTATAAGCAAGTGGTTCAGCTTGCAGCCCTTTGTTTGAGCACTAATGTGATGACTCCTCTCCAGCCCAGCATTTATAGCTGTCTCTCTCATCCCTGTCAACAAGTAAATCTCAGCATCTGAAACATGTATATTTAAAACTACGGTATCAGGGGTTTTATTAAGCATTCCTTGTGCAGGGACGAGGGAAAAGGACAAGCAGGGATCAGCCCTTGCTCACAGATGTCTGCTCCCTGACCAGCTCCTGCTCACATCCCTGCCTCTCCAGGGCTGTGGCACTGCAGAGCAGGGTGGGCTGGGGGATTCAATGCCTGCCCTGCATCCCTCCAGGCTCCCTCAGGTCCCTGCAGCAGCTGGTGGGACCCAAGCCCCCCTCATCCTCTGCTGGAGCCAGGGGGAGCAAAGCCACGCCCTAGCACCCTGCAGAACTGGGGAGAAGATGCACAAAATAGTTTGAAAATTTGAAATTTGTTTTAAACATCAAAGAGGAACTTTATCTTTTTAATTTTTCAGAACCTTTCTTTTAGTTTCTCAGTTCTGAAGTGTTGTTTTTCCCCTTTCCAGCACCTTTTCTTTTAGCTACTAGGTGAAGTAAAATAAATGATGTAGGTTTATTTTTTCCTTTCTTTGCTTATCCAGTTCTGCACAACTTGAAAGCTTTTCAAAGTATCTGGTGTCAGGAGTTACAGTTTAGGTTTGTGGTTTTTCTTCCCCTTGAAATGTTTCTAATATCACAGTGAAGTAGAAAAAGAAAAAACCTGTGGCATAGAAAAAGGAAATGAAGAAATAGGAAAACTCAGAGCAAAATCCCCAGACCATTCAGCCATGAAACATCTACTGTGTGATGAGAAAAGGAAGCCCTAAACAGAGAGAAATACAAGTTTTTATATTTAGGGGGGTGATTGGAAAATGAGACAAAGTATCCAGCTTAGATTTAAAGACTTTTTTCCTTTCCTCTCATAGGAATTCCGTGTTCTCAAGAGGGTTTGGAATAAGGAGATCCTGGCCAGCTCTGCCCATTGGCTCTGAGAGCCAAACTTTATTGAGCATCTGCAGGACTTGCAGACATCTGCCTGTGTAACTCTGTTAGCAGCTTGCACATAATGCAGATAAGAGACCGCTGCTGTAAAATATTGAGTCTTTAGACTATAAAAAACTGTCTTTCTAAGCTGAAATCTAACTTTATTTGTACTCCTGCAATTCCACCCAAGTCAGCAGGGTTTCCTGGCTGTTAGCAAGGGCAGAGTCTGGCACACTTCTTGCACTGAAGAGGTTAAAGTGCCAAAGAGAGGACAACATCACTCTGAGGAATCCGATAAACTCCTATCACTCAATAGTTTAATTCACTTTTACTGATGCAGCATCTTTTATCGAAGATTACATAATGCTGAATAATCATGAAGCACATAATGCAGAGCCAGACAGGCAGCCATAATCAGATTTAAAGCCTATATTATAAAAGTGACAGGTGCAGGGCTGATTCTCTGCTCCAACACTGGTGTCAGTCCAGAGGAAGCCCGCTGGACCCACTCCCAGTTGACACAGCCTGCCTGGCAGCACAGCGTGGGGAAAGGGGAGAAATAATCAGCTGGTGCTTTCTGAAGGTACCTGAGGAGGCAGGCAGGCACCTCCTGTGTGAACAAAACAGCACAGGGCACAGCGAGGAGCTGGGAGGCAGCTGCCTCTCGCCAGCCTGCACGGGGCAAGAGCAAGGCAAGGGCAGCCAGCAGCACAGAACGGTGTGGGCTGGAAGGGACCTGAAGGATCTTCCAGTTCCAAACCTCCCCACAGCCAGGAACACCTTCCACCATCCCAGGTTGCTCCAAGCCCTGTCCAAGCTGTCCTTGAACACTCACAGAGATGGGGTATCCATGGCTTCTCTGGGCAACCTGTGCCAGGGCCTCCCCTCTCTCACAGGGAAGAATTTCTTTCTAATTTCTAACTTAAATCTGTCCTCTGTCAGTGTGAAGCCATTTCCCCTTGCTCTGTCATTCCATGCCCTTGTTCAAATCCCTTTCCAGCTCTCCTGTAGCCCCTTTAGGTACTGCAAGGGGCTCTAAGGTGTCCCTGGACCTGAGACATGAAGCAAAAAATGCTGCATGATTCAGGGGGCTGCAATAAGTGATACAGCCTTTTCCCCCACTTCACTGGGCTGTGAGGATCACACAAAAAACCTGCAGCTTGCTTGATTCAATCCCATATCCTGCAAGAAAAGATGACCTGAAGGTCTGAAGGGGGCTGCTGATCACCCCCTGAGTGGCTCCCCACAGTGCAGTAGCTCACCTGCACATGGCGGCCTGTGGGGAGACACACATTCCAGCCATGCTGGCTAAATATTTCCCATGCAATCAATTCCAGGGTATAAAACCATCAAACAGGATAACCTTGTGATCAAATGGCCAACAGAGAAAAGTGCTTAATATTCCCCACTCCAGGTAATGAGCCGTATTTCCAGCTCGGGCCCCAAACACACATCACCGTGCGCTAACTGCCCTGCGAGCGCCTGCACAACAACTTAAGCAAAGATTAAAAGCGAGGAGGAGAGAGGAGGGAGGGAGGGCAGAAAGTGAAGCTCAGGGAGGCTGGGATGTGTGTCATTGGCACGTGCAGGAGGCCAGCCAGGAGCAGCTCCCGGGGCAGGAGCAGCCCCGCACACGGGCTTGGCCGCCTGCCTGTGGGCCAGAGCCCGCTCCTGCCCCGGCAGGTGAGCAACAGACGGCCCCGGGCTCTGCAAGGCAGCCATCCGCGGGAGGATTGAGAGGCAGCCAAAGCTCTCTCTGCAGGAGATCCGCCTGCTGGTGAAGGTTATCCCAGGTGATGGGACAATCTCTGCTCTTTCTGCCCTGCTTACAAACGGCACATCTTAATTCAGTCTCCAGGTCCCCGCATGGACAAACAGATTGTGAAGGTCGGGGAATAAAGACACCTGGGGAAAGACAGTGATTTAGTGGAACAGAGCAGTGCAGTCTGAACAGCTCCACAGATAACACACAGAGCTCAGCCAACTCCGCACAGCCGCTCCAGCAACACCCATCCCGTCTTCCAAAACACTCACGAACAGAGCTAAATCACTTTTTCTGCATTTCTCTTTCTGATTTTCTCCCCCTTTATTCCTGCATGCTACTTAGTCTGCTGCTGACCCCATGCAAGGGGTCAGAGACACTGCAATTCTTCCATCTTCCAGCACAAACTAGATACCTGGCTCTGGCAGAACGTTGACAGCTCCCAAACATTCATCTGCCTTTACCCCTGAGCCACAAGGCTCCTTCCCAGCACACCAACAGGCAGGACACATTTCTGGGATGCACAGCCTCCTGCTGCAGCACTGAGCGTCAGCTGGGGGATCTCAGCAGCATTCCTCAGCTGCTGCAATTTGTCCTGGCTCCAGAGCTGCCGATGGAGATCCAGCACCAGCTGAGAAGCAGCTGTGGGGCTGAGGCCAGGCTCCAGCTCCATCCCACCAAGGTGCCCACATCAGGGAATCTGGCTCTGGTTCCTCGCTGGTTCTGACTTTGGCATTTCAACACTGCCTGCCCGCATCCCACACCCAGCAGCCAGGCACCAGTCCCGGTGCACTTCCCTCCTCCCTGGCATCTCCTACCACTTCTGCAACTGCAGGCACAGGGAAACTGCAGAATGCACCCATCCAAGCTCCAGCTCTCCCCCAGCATTGCCACGTGGGTCATTTTCACCCGTCAGACTGAGATTGGCAGGTTATGGCTCCCCACCTGCACTGTCTGCAGCGAGCCTGTGCTCCTGCACCGCAGCACAGCCGGTGAGCAGAGGTGTTTGAGCTGAGGGTGTCAGGGAAAGTGATTCGTCACATAACATTACCTGGGAGAGAAGGCAGCAAAAGCTACAAAAATGCCCAACAATTGCTGTAATTATGTCCTCGTGAAATGGCTACACGATGTCAGACAAGGGCTGGCATATCTTATCACAACTGAACCTGGGTGGATGCTGTTCCAAGGCAGTGATTAATAGTCTGCGAGGATTTGTTTTGGCATGGTGGAAAAAAATGAGTACAGTGTCTCAAAAAGATGCCAGATGGATGGCCTGGAGCAGAGCCCCCTAGCCTGCCACCAGCACGCTGCAGAGCAAGGGCTTGCTCCTCATTTGTGGGGTAACAGCATCCTGGCAGGGACCAGCTCCTGCTGCTGTCCCAGCACGCCCTGAGCTGTTCCCTGTGCCTGGCAGAGCAGGTGGAATGCTGAATACAAAGGGCAGCGTGCAGGCAGGGTTGCTGGCTCTGTCCTCCTGCAGCACAGGCATGTGGAGGCAGCTGTGTCACCATCCCTGCATCAGCTGCACCTCCACAAGTTCCTGGGCCTCATTTCCACCAGGAGTGCCATGACCAAGCCTTTCTTCTACAGCCCAGACTGCTCTTCCTCCCCTTCCCCAGCAGGCAGCACTCATTTGCCCCGGGATGATGAGACACCCCCATGAGGGCACCCAAAGCAGCAGCTGCTGCTCCAGCAGGGCAAAAGCACAAAGCACTGTCCCTCAAGAGGCCAGCCAGCTGCCCTGGAGCAGGGGTATAGGGTGCCCAGCTAGGGAGGATGCCCAGACTGTACAGGGTGCCCAGCTGGGGAGGATCTGCCTTCTCCCCAGAACCCTGGGACAACGTGCCACCACTGCCAGCAAGGACCCTGTCCTTCAGAGAAGGACGTGCTAGGGAGGTGGCAGCAGAACCCATGCAGCCTCTCACATCACTCATCCCTTTGGAAAGGAAGAGGCAGACCTTGGCTGTCTGTGCCATCAGGTACCAATCTCTCAGTGTCTGCTGATGCCAACATATCCTGATTGTGAGGCTCAGGATAAAAGTGAGCCCAGCTGGGCCACAAGATATATTGTTTGGATCAGGCTGAGAATCACTTATGCAGTGTTTTATTAACCATAATGGATAGCTGTGCCTGGTAAAATGAGTAATAATCCTGTTTAAGGGCTCACTCCT
This sequence comes from Urocynchramus pylzowi, assembly GCA_013397555.1. Taxonomy (NCBI): domain Eukaryota; kingdom Metazoa; phylum Chordata; class Aves; order Passeriformes; family Fringillidae; genus Urocynchramus; species Urocynchramus pylzowi. The sequence goes on along the minus strand of VZRH01004155.1, from coordinate 42,185 downwards.
GAATCACACAATGTTGTTGCCAATGCTGCAAACTTTCCTCACTGCTCTGCAGGCCAAATTCTGTTCTGGAGCAAGCAATACCCTGGATAGAAGACCATGAATTAGACAGAAACAACTTTCTGCCTTCTTTTAGTAAGAAATAGAGATAATATGACATGTAGCATCTTCCATCTCCCAGTCCCTCTGATTTTCACACTTCATCTCATCTCAGTCCATCAGCAGTGCTATCTTATCCAGCACTTACCCAGCCTGCTGCTCCACATCCAGCTTGGGAGTTTCCCTGGGACAGAGCTCTGCCTGGGGTGAATGGTTGGTGGCTAATGGAAGGAAATAGAGGAAAAAGTAATTTACATCAGCTAAGCATCCTGTACGCTGTTATTTTGTGATCATCTATAATTTTGATCTATTAACAGTAAAAGGTGCATCTGTTCCCTGGGTTCATCTTGTTTACAGGTGATGTAAACACGACCAGGAGACTGGTCTGCTGTTTGAGGGAGATTTTTTATTTCTGCAGGCATGAGTCACCCCTGAAAGGAGGGGGGCTCATGGGAGGGAAAGCACCCACCTGATGGAGGAGCTGCCTTTAGAGCAAGACCTGCTCCAGTACGTGACACCCTCAGGAGTGCCACGTGGAGCCAGCCAGCCAGGAGGAGCAAGGAGACATCACAGCCATCACCCCAGCTCTGGTGAAGGAGCAGCAGGAGGCAGCAGCCTGGGGACACACACCCAGCACGGGGCAGAGCTGGGACAGAGACCCAGGGCTGGCACCAATGGGGAACAGTGCAGGAGCCAGAGAAGGCTGTGGCCTGTACACCCTCTACACCCTCTGACGCTTCTCTTCCCCGGGCAGATGGTGATGAGACAATGGAAGTGGTTTTAAACTGAGAGGAAATAGTTCAATTAGATGTAAGGAGGAATTTCTTTACTCAGGGGGTGGGGAGGCTGTGGCACAGGCTGCCCAGAGAAGCTGTGGCTGCCCCATCCCTGGAAGCGTCCCAGACCTGGATGGAAGTGGCTGTGGGCAGCATCGCCCAGGGGAAGGTGTCCCTGCCCAGGGCAGGGGGGTGGAATGACAGGAGCTTTAAGGTCCTTTCCAAGCCGAGCCTTTCTGTGATTCCCTGGCTCTCTCAGCACCCGGGACCCTCCTGCAGCCGAGCCAGGGCTGTCACCCAGGGCACCGAGCTCGGCTGCAGCCAGGGAACGAATGACCTTTAAAGTTAAGGCAGGCGCCGCGCTCAAAGGGAAAGCGGCAATTACAGCCGAGAGCCTGCGTCAGTTACGAGTTCCACGACGTGAAAACACGCCCTTCGTGGCAGGGCTCCCGCGTACCCCTAGCTGCCATCATCATTTACTTTAATTAGCCAGCTAATCAGCTGTGGGGCCAGGGGTGGCCCTGGGTGACAGCCACCAGCCGGAGACCCACGCAGCCCCTCGCAGGGCACCCCCAAGCCGGTGCTAAGCTCAGCTCAGGGGGTGCAGGTGGGGGCTCAGCTGTCCTTCCCCATCCATCGTCCATCGGGGAAGGCCTGAGCAGCCAGCCCGTGACCAAGATCAGATTTCCAGCCCTGAAGAATGAAAACACAGCTGGCTGCAATTCCGCCTGCCCGGGCTGGGTGTCCCGGCTGTGCCCGCACACCGGGCACTGGCACGGACCGCACACAGCCGGGGAGAGCACGGCTCAGCCCCCGGTGAACAGCAAAGCTCATGAACACTAATTGGGTCTTTTGCAGCATGCACAAATGCCACGGGGAGCATCCTCTTTGACGCGAGCTGGTTGCCCACCCCTCGGGGAGCCTCCTTTAAGCTCTGTTTCCTCCCAAGCCCAGGACCGTATCTCCCCTTTCCTGGCTGCTGCCGAGGCCCTGCTGCAGCACAGGCACTGTCCCCTGCTGTCCTCCCCGAGGGGATGTTCCTGCCTGCACCAGGTGTGGAACAGTGTCCCTGGGATTTTGAATAAGACCCCTATCTCCAGAAATCACAGCCACCACCAGCAGCTCTGCCCAGCGGGCTCTGGCTGCTCCTGCCATTCCAGCGCTGAGATTTTCATGGCTTTGGGCTCTGCAGAACCTGAGCTGGAACAGACAGAGCTGGTTTAGGTATTCAGCAAATTTGCAGCAAACAGCTTATTGGAAACATTTAGCCCTCTTTCTGTTCATTAACGAAGTTCAAACATACTTTGATTTTCTTCATATTTGCTCATTATAGGAAATTGCACAGGGATGCTTTAATGGGGACGCTCCGGAGCGGGGACAGCCTGCCCGTTGTTCCAGGGTGGCAGCAGCCACAGCACGTCCCTGCTCCAGCCCCGACACGCTCTGCGGGACGGAAACCTGGCAGGGATTCAGGCTCCTTCCACCGCCCCCAGACCTCCCCTTCCGCAGGCTCTGCTGCGAGCAGGCTTTGCTCCAGACGCAGCAGCGCTCGCTGAGAGCAATTTGAAAGGGTTTGCAAACACCAGCATGGTTCTTATTGAAACAAATATCCACCAGCCTGCGTCACGATCCGAGAGCAGCAGCTCTGGGAGCCATCACATCTCCCCAGCTGGCTTGGACACGGTGTCACGGCAGCAGCCTTGGAGCATCTTGGCCACAGGCAGCCTCCTGCCAGCCCTGCCCATGCCACAGGGCAAGAGGGGACACCCATGACCAAAACCTTCCCGGTGGTGGGAGAACCCCAGGCCAGGCAGAAGGCCAAGCCCACATTCTCCACGCCCACAACAATTCCTGCATGGATAACAAAGCTCCGTGAGCATGAGGCTCCCACATGGGCAAGGAAAGGCAGAGCAGGGCCATGAGAGATCTCCTTCCCCTGCTGCTTCAGCCACCTCTTACCTGGGCCAGGAGCTCTGAGTCGACCCTGGCTGGTGTAATCAGAAGAGAGAGCTGTGGGTAAGACACAAACCCCTCGTTTATCCCGTTACACCCAGAAGTGTTGGAGTCTCTGCCACATCTCCCAGACTGCAGAAGGTCCCACCAGACCCAGCAGAGCTGCCCTGCCCCAGCTGTGGGACGAGCAGCCACCACAGGGACTTTCCAAACGAGGAGCTGACACCAACCAACAAAAGGATTTTGTGTGAATGCTCCCAGCCACTGCCAAAACTGCTGCAGGCCAAATATTCCAGACCTGCTGTGACATTCAGATTACTTCACGTGTTATATTGCACAATCCCAGTTTATTTTGGGAATTACATGGTGATGGATAGCTAGATGTAAGGAAAGGCCATTATACGCTATAAAAAGCTGCACAGTCTTCCTGACTGCTCTGTGACAAACCATCTGCTTCTCCTGCACCTCCCTTTGTTTATCCTGCTCAGCTCAGCTGAAATTAAAATTGACAAAAGCAATTTCTCCCGATCAAGTTAGGAAGATAAGGAGAGCGGCTGCTGCACGCAGTGCCATAGAAACCTGGGCCACTCCAGCACTTCCTCCTCCTCCTCCTCCCCATGCAGCAGCTCGGCCTCTGCAGGGAAGTGCCCAGCTGCAGGGGGAAGATCCCCCCACTCCTGCCAGAGGAGAAACACAGATGGGTTTAGCCACGGGAGATCAATCTCACAAACGCAGCACTGAGAAGGAGTTTTGTTTTAGTCCTGTTCCCATCCCCTCCCCTTGGATTCAGATGTACAAAGTGGCCCCTTTGATTAGAAAAGCACATTTGGATGAATTTGGAATTATTTCCCGATTGAGGGAAAAGCAACATATTTTCTTGGAGAAAATTTCTGGGGCATTTGAGAACCTTCTAGGTTATATTTGCACTGCTAAAGCACTTTTCAGATCAAAGCTCTCTGAAAAATATGGGTCCAGGCTGCAGACACAGCTGTAGCTCAGCTCTGGCACCAAGCCCCCAGGACTCAGTACCACAGCCTCTGACAACACACCTGGCAGGGGGGTTCAAAAGCTGTAGGATGGAAGAGAGCCCCTCATCACCTCCTGGCACCTCTCCTCAAAGGGCTGGGGTTCACCATTCCCCCTCTCAGCCCAGCAGGGTCATCTCCTGGAACCTATTTGCATCCCACAGCACTGCTCCGCTCAGGCAGAAGCCAGGAGCCCAAGGCAGGGAGTGCAGCTCTTAAAAGATGAGGGACCTTCATATTTCTACATCCAATTTCTTTAGACATGTTAATAGCACGAGGCCTTTTTTCTCTGAGATGCAGGAGCAGCTGCTGAAGTCTCCACTGAATTAAGCTAAGGGCAAGTTTTACGTTTTGAAGAGAGATTTTTTTTTTTTGGGTCTGGTATTTTTCTTTCAAACCTGAGAGCAAAGAAAGACATCACAAAAACATCAAGCTGCAAGCCATGCCATTTTCCCTGTGCTGGTATAACTCAGGAATTGCTGAACAAAATCGCAGTCCATGTTCCTGACAAATTCCCCAGTGGGCTGAATAAAGGCTGGAGAAATTCCACCCCAGAAGGTAATTACTTTTTCTTTTTTTTTTTTTTTTTCCTTCCTGAAGTTATTAGAGTTGCAGGAAGGCCTTGCAACAGAAGCACCTTGGATCACAGGAGCAGCAGCCCAGTGTGTGCCGGAGCTCGCTGCATGGGCTGCAGGTACCAGCCTTTGCAGGGCAATGCAGCAAAGTAAGGGGACTGTCTGATGTCACAACCCTTCTACTCACTAAATTTGCAGGTGGAAACCTCCAGGGCCAAAGAGGACACCAAAGAGCACTCTAGGTGGGAGCAGGAGCCTCACTGGTACAGACTGCACCTTTTGCAGGCCTCCATGGCCGCCTTTCACAGCAAAGAAAACCTCTCTCAGCTCAGGTGCAAGGGAGCGGGGGTGCCTTGGTTCCCAGCCAGCCCTGACCCTCCTCCCTCCATTGTACTGCACTGAGGGAGGAGCTGCTATGGCCTCACAGCTGGAGCAGGCCCCAGAGTCCTGCAGCCAGAGCTGCTGACACTCACTGCCAGCAGTTAATCAAGATTCATCAACTGCTTTGATTGCATTACACATCCAGGGGCAGATAATGCCGATAAACCCCTCTGCAGCGAGGCCACAACAGAGCCACCAGCCAGCAAATCGATAGAGCCACTCTGGATTTGCATAGGATGCATTACCCTGGGATCTGGATCTGCTCCTGGGTTTGTCCAGGATAAGCAAGATTAGATCTGGATCAATCCCAGCCTTACTGGGGCTAAGCAAGATTAGACCACAATCAGCCTGTATTGATCATATAATTTGTCACTACAATGCTTGGGGAAAACGTTCCCCCTGCAGAGCACAGAGGCTGCCCTGGCACAAGGGGGTGGCAATGCCAGCCCCACTGCCCTTGCTGCATTCATTAGATGTGGCACTCACTCAGCACTGCCATTGTTTTCTGTGACAAAGTGCTTAAAATTCAGCACTGCACTCTTCCCCACATTTAAATAGAAACAGGGATTTATGCCGGGACATATATTTTGCATTAAAAAAGTATTTTAAGAGTTGGAGTAAGGATCACCTGGCTCCTCATCTATCTGCAGCTAATGAATCTCCAGCAAGCAGCAGCCCTGGAGGGCTGAGGCCACAGCCAGAGCGTGGCACAGGCAGAGGAGCAGCGTGAAGCCTGGGAGGAAGGCTGGGGAGAAGGCAGCCAGGCACACAAAGAGAATGGGGAATGATCCACAGCACCACAGCCTGTGCTGGCACCAGCCAATGCCAGGTGACATTTTAGTGCCTGGGAAAGGGACACGACTTCATCCAGACCTTGCTAAGTTCTCTGGGATTTTGAAGAGTTTGATGATTATAATAACTGGTTAGGTTTTAAATTTTTTTGCATCAGGTGCTTTTTATGCATCCCTGGCTGTTGGAGTTAGAAGGATTCAAAGACTTTCAAACATTCTGGCAGCTCTGGGGCCCACTGTAAGCAGGGAGGAGAGGGAAGAGCTCTCCTGGCCTCTGAAGTCTGCTTCTCCTCAGGGAGCAGTGGGAAGTTATTTCTGCAATATTGCAGCTGGATCAACCGAGGAGGAGATGACTAAAGATTAATGAAATAATCATGCTCTGTGGGCTGAACAGGGAGCAGGGCAGGATATTGCCCTGGCAATGCTCCTGGCAGCAAGCTGAGCACCAGGCAGAGAAGCTACAGGCACAAACCTTCTGCCCCAACCTTCTGCCTCCAGCAGCAAAAACTTCTTCTGTCTGTACCTTTGCTCTGCCTTGTCCCTGCCTGTGCAAGGGAGGGTCATTTCCAGGTGCAGAGACAAGTTACTCTGATCAGGAGCACTGAACTTAGCTTGATTTGTTCAGTGTGATGAGTCAAGTGCTTGGTTTCTATCTACCCAAGCAAACACCTCCGAAGGTCCTGCTCTTTTGAAAGTGTTACCTGCTAAAGACAAGCATTTTTGTAAGTGTGGCAGGTGACACCAATAAATCACTGGGTCACACTGCTGCCAGGGACATCCTGATGGGCCACCTCACTTGTGGCCCTCTCAACCTCCCTCTGCCCCCATTTTCCTTTTCCACACCAGGGTCTTGCTTTGTCGTGTGCTGGGAGTCCCTGGAGGGTTCAGCCACATCTGCAGACGCCAGTTTCTGCAAACAAGCCCTGTGCAGGCTTTTCCCCCTGCTTATCCCAGTAAATATGTTTCAGTTAATCCAATTTGCTCTTGCATTGAGTCGCATCGAACACAGCGGCTGCCAACCAAATATTCAAAAAAAGCAGCTCCAGCCCCTTGCTCATGGTGTGGGAGAGGAGGCTCCGTGTGGGAATCACCCATGGAGAGGGCAAACAACTCCCTTGGCCCCCGAGACACAGCTGGGGTGCACCATTGACCAGCAGCAAGTAACACAGGGGAAAAGGACTGAATCACATTTGTACAGCCTCCTCCACCATGTTTCTCTGCATTATTTAAGAGAAAACATGTTCTCGTCTAGTCTTTACTCTTTCCCTTTTGCATCAATCCCTGCTGTGGGCGAGTGAATTAAATCAAGCGCTCCAAGCCCATGAAGCCTCTCTGATCACACTCTGGGTCTAATGTAGGTCTAGAAAGACATCCCTGTTCCTGGAGCAGGCCAGACCCAGCTCTGGGACCGCCAGACCCAGAGCAGAGCAGGCCCGGGCCCAGGTCCAGAGCAGAGCAGGCCCAGGCCCGGGCCCAGAGCCAACGGCTGCCATGCGTGCACTGAAAGGCCAGAGCCCAGCACCTGCAGCTCTGAACTGCAGGTCCAGGTCCAAACTCTGGGACAGAGCCATGCCCTGGGAGCAGACACAGGGGCAGCTGTCACTGACTCTGCCTGGGACCATCACAAGACAAAGCACGAGCCTGGCTCCCCAGGGCAGCACCACAGGCCAGCACAGCCCCAGCTCCTCTCTCCAGCCGGGTCTGGAGCGCCTGCAGTGCCACCACTGTGCAGTCACCCCACAAATCCCCCACCCCTCCACCACCCAGGGCCTTGCAGGAGCAGCAGCGATCTCCCAGGAAATTGCACCTGCAGGCCCTCTGCAGCTGCCATGGGCAGGAGGAGGCTGGGTGACCGAGGGCAGCTCCTACACAGCCGAGCAAAGGCAGGGAGCTGTTCCCTCTGCTTGGCAGGGAGGGAAGTCTGACCCCCTGAAGGAACAAGGTTGGAGCAGACACCAGCATCTCTATGGATAACCCACCCCTGCAGGGCAAAATTGATTTTTTTTTTTTTAATTAATCTATTTACAGAGTTGGAGTTGAGCTAGCTTTAGGTGCTATTTAAGCTGCTTTCCCTGTGCCTCATGTTCAGCATTTGCATGGGGGGATTAAATCAGATGGGAGAGCAGGAGCAGAGGTACAAGCACCTGTGGGTGCCTGTAATCTGCACACCCAGAGCAGGGTCTGAACCTCCTCAGAGCCCTCCATCCTGCATGCCTAAAGCATCCCCCATCAGGGGAGCAGCAAAGGAGCCCCAAAAGCTTTAGGATGCAGCACTGGAGGGTCAGACCCCACCAGCCTGAGGTGCTGCAGCCCAGCAGGACCCTCAGCACCCTCCAGCAGAGAGCCTTCATGCTTTGGAAAAAAGCTTAGCGAGGAGGATTTCTCCTCGCTGTCATTAACCTGACATAATGTCTTTCCTGCTGGCAGCTTTCAGGCTCAGCAGGTTTGTTATAAAATTCATTATCAGATATTGCAATCACAGTCACCTTTATTGGGCTCTGCATTTACAATAATTAGGCCAATAAACACTGATTTATAAAAATGACAAACAGGAACTCCCAGTAAGCAAGAAAAATGTGCTTTCTTTAGCAAGCAGTTTCTCACAGGATGAAAAAAAATTGTAGAAAGGTAGGAACCAATCACTGTAGGTGACAGCAAAGTAAAGCAGATTCTCCTGGGAATTTCCACATCCCAGCCAAGACATCACCAGGGACAGAGCCAGGGTGCAGACCCCAGTGCCAGGGTCCCTTCCCAAGGGCTGCAGAACCAGGGAGCAGGGGAGATGTTGGAGGTGCAACGGGAAGAGAAGATCACAGCAGGTGGCACAGAGAGGGAAAGAGCGAGGAGGAGGCAGCAGGAACCAGGAGGGAGAGTGGGAACAAAGCAACAGCAGAGAGAAAAATCCAACAGAAGGGAAACACCTTGGCGGGGAGGGAGGGAGGAAAAAAAAGAACCTGCCAGGTATAGCAAGGGGAGAGCAGAGCAGTAGAGAGAAAGAGTGTGAGATGGAGCTCCAAGCCTTAATGTCAAGGAAAAAATGAGAGAGGGAGGTGTTACCTGAGAAAGGGCACTGCAGAGGCTCTCTGCATTGCCAGCCTGCTCCAAAGGCACAGGGGCTGTCTCCGTGGGCTTTCTGAGGCACAGCCAGGCTGGGACAGCGAGCTGGCCCCCCAGAGCAGGCCCTTGGGGGTGGGAGGCGAGGGCAGACACTCCACACACGGCAGAAGGGGGTGTGAGTGGGAGCCCAGAGGAAAAGGCTCCTGAGCCACGGGGAGGGCAGAGCTGCAGCCAGCCTGGCTGAAGGGGAAGGAGCTCGTGGGACACAGGATGGAGCCCAGCATTTAGGGGGGCAAACCAGCCCTCCTACAGACCCCAGCAGGGGTGCTGGGAGACCCACACCCAGGGCCAGGGCCCTGGGACTCTGGCATCTCCCCAGAGGGCAACAGCTGAGTCCCCCAGGTTCCAAGACCCCCCAGTCCCAGTAGGACACCAGCTCCTGAGACAGCCCTCAGTGTCCCTGTCCCACAGCCACGAGCACTGGGAACCTCTGGCCTGACACCAGTCCCCTGCAGCAGCACCTGGGGGTGTGTGCCCCCAAAGCTGGGCAGGCACAGCCCCTGGCCGGGCAGCCAGCCTGCCCTGGCGGCGTGTGCCGGGGCACAGCAGCACCAATATGTTCATCGTGTCCCCTCTGCACCCCATCTGCCACCACACATGGCTGAGGTGGAGAGAAAGCAGAGCAGGAGGAGGAGGAGATCATCCCCGGCCATCACTGCCCCACGGGCACACAGCCCAGCCTGGTGCAGGTGCCCCACAGCAGCAGGGCTGGTCAGTGCCCACCTCACTGCCCCGACCCACAGCTCCCACCTCCCCTGCATGCACCACAACCTCCTCCCATCTCTCGTTCCTACCTTTTCTGTCTGTTTCCTCCTGCTGATCCTCAGCACACATTGCTACCAGGAGCCCTGCAGCCCCACTCTGCCAGCCAAGGGCACACCCCAAAACCCCCACAGCCACCCCACCCCCTAAATACCCTCCCAGGCAGCTGGGCAGCATTGGCTCCAACCACCTTCCCTCATGAGGAACACCTGATGCCCCAGGAAGAAGTGTGGCTGTCAGGAAGGAGTGCCCCCCCATCTGGGCACCCCAGGGCCCCCCAGCTGCCAGGGAACACCCAGAGGGGAGCCAGCATCAGCTGATGAACCCCAAAACCCGTGGGGCTACGGAGCCTTCCAGCACTTTGCTCTATTTGAGGCAGACGTGCGCAATCATGCTGACTTTGTTTCGTTTTATTTATTTTATTGATTTTTAAAACAGCTGCTTTTTTCCAAAAGCACCCTGGGGCTGTGAACAGCTTGACTGTACATGTGAGAGCTGGGAAAGAGGCAGAGCAGAGCTGGAGGTGCAGGGAACAGGTGAGGCTGCATGGAGACTTCATGGAGAAGAACCAGGCAAAGCCCCATCTCCTGGGCCTCAGAATCTCCCCAGGAACCTCGGTGCACCCAGGAGACCTGGGGAATTCACCCTCCCAGCACTGGGCTGCAGCTGCCTGTGCTCTCAAGGGACGAGGGAAAATGTTTGCATCATCACTGGGCAATTAATGGTAAAAGTCATCAATGGAAGATTTAATGGCAATCAAAGAAAAATTAACTGTGTTGAAATTCTTCAGTTTAATGGATCCTTTCTTGATTAGTAGCATGTGGGAGTAATCTCAACTCTTGCTTTACTTGCTTTAGAGTAAACAACATTAATGCATGTATCAGGTGACAGTAAAATAAGGCAGGAGACATTGTGGTGCTGCAGTGATTCAGTGGGAAATGTTCAATATGTTAACATTAAACACTTTAGGTTTGCTAAACAGTGATAAAATGCTGGTTGTTCTCTTCACACAATCCCAGAGCAACGCAGTCCCTTTTACAAAAATTTTTATTCTCCCTGTAGGTTTGCCCCTGCCAAGTTCTCAGTTGAGGTAAGAGGAGGCAAGGAACCTGGCAGCTCCTCAGATGGGACCCTGCTGCCTGTCCACGTGCTGACGAGTTTATTGCTGGTACCCAGAGCATCCCTGCATCCTGCACAGCAGCCCCACACCTGCACCTCTGCAGGCAGCCAGGCTGGCCTCATCCACCTCCTTACCCTCAGACACAGTCATCACAAAACTGCCTGCTGCTAATGAAGCAGGCTGGCAATTAACTGCTGCCAGCAGAGCGTGGGCATCACTCCGAGCATCCGTGGGCAGGGAACCCAGTAACAGCCCGTGGTGGTTTTGGGTGATGGGCGACAGGGGGAGATCCCTGCAGGGCAGGGGGAGACACCAACCCATCGCCCCCAGGTCATCCTCTTCTTGCTCTCCTTTCCTGTACATCCCCAAGGAGCTGCAGACCATTTCCTAACAACCCTCAAACTATTTTTAATAAAAGGCTTTTTGGTGTGGCACCAACACACATGGAGCTTTCAATTACATTTTAGCTGTCCCACTAGGAAGCAGCTCTTTATTGGGAAAAGTGACTTATGATAGTGCAGGATTATGGGTTTGCTCTTTGCATTACAGGTATTCAAAGCCCTGTGAAAATAAAAACTGCTCAGCACACATTCCATGGCCGAGCTAAGCCTCGTGCATGGGGAAGCATTTCGGAAGAAGTTAAGTGTTTGAAGTAAAACTGTGCAGTCATCTGGTAGAACAGAGACATGAAATTGTTATTTATCAAGATGAAACTGGCATTTGGATAAAATTCTCCGGCGCTGTTAATAACTTCTGTTGACGAGGGAGCTGCGAGAGCAGCGCCGAGGCAGCTGTCCCCGGGGCTCGCGGGAGGGGATTTTTCATGGGCTGTGAGCAAGGGAAGCGCGTGTCTGCTGTAATAACTTTCTGGGCGCCTCCATCAGAACGGCCACCACGAATTTATCTTTTTCTGTTCTCTCCCAAAGCTTTGTCAGTTTTGAGTAATTTGCTGTGAGTAGCAGCTGCTGGAGTGCCACATGGCCACGTGTGCCTCCGACATGAACTCCAGCTCCCTGAGCAGTTTTATCATCATGATTAAGTTTCTTAACTTGAATCAAGGATGTCTCTGGAGTTCCCTACGATGATGTGAACTTAAGATAAACAATGAATGATGAATAGGCCAATTACTGAAACCTCCCTTACTGAAACCTTTGGCTGAGGCTGGCTGATAAGAGGAGGCACACGTCCTCTCATCTGGCAAGTGTTACCAAAAATTGGATGGATTGAAGCAAAGAAAGTCCTGGGTAATCGGGCGCTGGCTAATGATCATCTTTCTTTAATATGTGATTTTTCCCTTTCTCTGTTTGCTGTCCATAATGCTGGAAGTGGAGAGGGAGCTGTCAGCCTGAGCCATCTGCTGCAAAGGGTTCACCATGGTGCAAATCCCTGCCCTGGGCCCCCAAATGCATCCCAGCACAAGGCACAAAAGCAGCAGCAGAAGTCGAGGGCTGGCTGGTGGTCCTGCACATCTTCTGGGCTAAGGAAGGCTTTCCTGAGAGGCCCACCCAAAGAGAGGAACAGCCATTCCCAAAGCCTACCAGCAGTCTGGTAGCACTTCATGGGTGCAGCTGCAAAGGCATACAGACAGCACAGCTGAGGATGGAGGAAAAGCACCTTGGAGCAGGGCTGCAGCACTCCAGCCACGCTGTCAGCCAGCATTCAGGACGTGCTTGGGGCTGAAGCACCAAAAAGAGCAAAGCAAGAGGCATTTTCCCTCCTGAGAGATCTCCCAGTGGCAGACAAGGACAAGGGCCGCAGTGGAGGTGGGCACAGTGGGGTCCCTGGGGTGCTGTGGCTCTGTGTTGCTCCTCTGGCCCCATCCCGAGCAGGTGTCACCACTGCCAGCAGTGAGAGCTGCCTGGCACCACGTGCCACAGTAAATGATATGATTTACTTACTACCTATGGAATTGCCCAATTAATTCACTATCCACATTAATATTATGGCTCATTTTTAACTTTACTGTCTCCATCGTTCCAATTTAGTGCTGCTCAGAGATGCTGCCACTGACCTTAATGGGTTTTTCATTATAACAAAGAGCACGGTATTAATCACGAGGGGCTTTCAGCTGCAGCTTGCTGCCCAAACCCCACTGCTTTGAGGAGCTGCTTTTTAGTGGTTTGGGGACCTATTTTATTTCTGCCAGGCTGCTCAGCCCCGCTCACACCGTGTACAATCCTTTGTGCTGTCCAGGAGGAATTTCTTGGTATAACATTTCCAGGCACAGAGATTTTATGCGGCAGTCAAGCTACGCTGCAGATATGATAGATTTTTCTGGGCAAATTGGAACACGGAGTAGAAAACTGAAAGGATGCACCAGTCATAGCCAATGAGCCTCTTATTGTCCTGTATAAAAATCAAATGCCTTTTAATCATTTCAAATGTTCTTCTGGGTATCAATTAGTCACACATTAATATCAGTATTGCTTCTCTTCCTCAGTTCACATCAGATTAAATTCTCCCCTGTCATATACACTCGCTCTCATTAGCTTCATGGAAAATTAGTAATTGTTCCCTCTCCATTGGCATTGATGGGAGATTTTCATCAGAACTGCTTTTTATACAGAGAACCTGCTTGTCATTTTAAGCACAGTAAGAGGTTTTCCCCAAAAATTATTGCTTTTTCATAAAAAATACTTTTTTTTTTTTTTTTTTCCTCTGAAACCCTGAAATCTGAGCCAGAGCATTGGGGAATGGGGGGAAGAAACCCAACATTTTCATGAGTGTCAGCCTGCAGTTTCTGCCTCTCTCTGCATCCCAACCATCTGTCTTCTTGTCAGGATCCAGTGGCTGTAACACAGCCAGAGGTGCTGAGGGGGGACACCTGGGCTTGCACAGGGGTTTGCTGCTCTCAAACCCCCGATACAAGGCTGGCTGTTCATAACACCCTCTATTATGAACAGACATAACACCCAGCAGTGTGGAGGGCTCTGATCCTGCTCCCTGCCCTCCGTGGGGCCAGCCCACCCTGTGCTGAGCTGGCCCTGGGGCTGGGTGTGCACACGTGCCCGTGGGTGTGCGTGCAGTGCCCGTGCTCACCCCCAGTGCCCCCGGCCCTCGGGGCAGCAGTGCCCAGCTCTGCAGGATCAGCAGGGCTCCAGCCCAGCCACGGGATCCCCCACACCCCCACCACCCACCCTGGCCTCTCCATCCCCAGCACTGCCAGCGCTGGAAGGGGCCTGTGATATTTATTGAGTTTTATTAACTCCCAGCCCTGGGAGCTTCTCACCTCTTGCAGCTAATTCAGACACCCGACTCCTGATGGAGTTACAGTGATTGCCATTAAAAAGCTTGACATTTACCTTACAACAGTAATAAAATAATAATGCCTAATTTGGTTTATGAGTGGTATTTGCAGTGTTTCCTGTGCCTTGAGTGGGGGATATGGTGAAGATCTGCTGATCAATTATGTCTGCTTAGCAGCATTGCTGTAATTCTCTCCTGTAATCAGAACCATCTTTCAGTAGAGCTGCTCCAAAGTTTTCCTCTGAAACTCTAATTTTGACAAGAAAAGAAAATGTTTTCAAATACTTGAGTTTCCAGTGAATAACAAAAGCTTCCGAGATGGAACTTTCTGGTGGGAAGTGGAGACAGACAAACCTGGTGTCTGCACAGATTTGCTGCATTTAGATTTCCAAAACCCCTCAGATGTTTTCAAAGGCTGCCTGCGATTGCTTTGCATTAAAAAGAGTTTTTTTCTCCTCCAAATGACCTTGTCAGTATGATTCCCTTCTGTTATTGCCATCTCAAATATTAACCCCCACAGTGTGTTTTACACCCCTGCACTGCTGAGGGGCTGTGGGGTGAGGAGCTCCTGCTGCTCTGGGGCCAGGGAGCCCAAACCCCTTTGCAGGGAGCAGATACACACCAGGGCACACCCCCCAGCACACACATGTGCACAGTGCTCTCCCCAGGCTACTCAGCATCTCCACTTCTGTCCCTCCAGGATTTACCCCTGGTTGCAGGCAGCAACATCCCAATGCTCACAAAGCCAGTGCCAGATCTGCTAAAAGCAATTTCTTTCTCCATTTCTCATCCTGAGCAAAATTCAATGTGGATTTTCTTTTTTCAGTGCAATTTTAATTAGTGCATGATGCACTTTGGGTTTTTATTAGAGTAAACAGCTTGGAAAAAAAGTCCATGCCAGCTCTTCTACACCAGGGAGCCTCATCCTGTTCAGACCAGAAACCTCACGCCGGATTTCTGAAAGCCTTTCTTAAGATGGGTTCATTTCCATGAAGAAATGCTACGACTTCAACAAATGGAAATTTTTGAACGTAGAAAAAAGAAGGAAAAAAAATTAGTCAGGAAATTCCTGGCTAGGCCAACTTTGGGGTAAGGCTGTGCACGAGAGGGAGAGCTGAGGCCTCACCCCACACAGGGGCTGCACACGTGTGCACACTGCACGGCACGCACACCCTGCTCACCTGCTGCACACCTTACACACACACCTGTGTGCACACACGTGTCCCCTGCCATGTCTGTGTCCCCCTGCCATGTCTGTGTCCCCTGCCATGCCCATGTCCCCTGCCATGCAGGGACCCCACTGGCACTCCCGGGCTGTTCCCACACACTCATGAACACTGCAGCAGTGTCCCTGTCCCCA
>VZRH01004154.1:1099130-1121118 GCA_013397555.1 Urocynchramus pylzowi | reverse complement strand
AAAAAACAAACAAACAAAAAAAAACCCCAAAAAAAAAAACCAAAACAACAACAAAAAAAAAAACAACGGGGTACAGAAATAAATACCCAAACAACAGAAGTAAAAGGGAAATTATTTTAGTATGAGTCATCTGACTGACTCTGTGTCTGGTGTGGATCAGGAGTGTTTCTAGAGCTGCCAGGGCATTTATTCAGTGTTAAAATACTGCTTACAGAAGGAGAATGACACACCATTATTTTCTCTGTGTACAGTTCCTGAGGTTTCTGGAACTTGGATTTTTCTTTAATAATTTCCAGACCTAGATGCATTACTGGTGTCTTCTGTACCAGAGTGCCTTTCGTTTCATCTCTTATGCAGACCTTGCCCAGATCTGCTGGTAGTTTATAATCAGAGCTGTGAATATAGGAAAACAATGTCTACATGTGCTGGTCATTGTCTTTAAGCAATAAAATTCAAACAACTCCATCGCCAAAGGCCAGGAACTTCCTTTCAGTGAGTATCATACCAACCCTTTTCCCATCCCATCTGGGGCAGATGGTAGAAGAAAGGTCAGAAAATCATTTAATACGGAGAATCCCTTTCTTTAGCCTTCTGATCTGCTGCTTTTTCAGATAAGGTGTGGTAGATTTTCTTTATGTCCATTATCTCTATTCCATATCCTAAGGAAGTTTAAAATTAGGAAAGAAATTTTGTTCCCTAGTTTTATGTTTCTGCATAGCACTGCAGGAAGAAGAAAATAAAGCAAAATTGTCAGCATCACCACAAAATGTCTGTGGTGATCAAGACAAAATCTACAGTGATCTTACTAAGTAGGTTTCATCCTATTGCAAAGGTACTTCCTGAGGGCTGTCAACAAAAAATCATACTAGTAATATTTTTAGAGATTTTTTTTCCACTTTTAATAACTGTTGTGAGCTTCCTTTTATAAAGCTTTTGTCTGGGCAAGGCTGCCTGGGGAAAGCTGTGAATTTTCAAGTATTCAGTACTGTATTTCTAGGTTTACTGAAGGTTCCTTAAACAAGAAAGGAAATTTATATGTATGGGGTACAAATACATATAAATACAAATAGTGGTCCTTTGGATAAAAATGTTCCCCCTTCCCTCCACACAAACACAAAAATTAATCAAAGAAATGTAAACACCTATCACTTTATTGCATCAGTTCAGAGTAATCTTTCTCAAACCCGTTACTGAGATGTTTTGCAAAAATTAATATGCCACTTTCTTCACTTGCTTTCCACTTTGACTGTTGAACACTTTCAAGGCAAACCCCAGAGCTGTGGTGCACTTTGAGTTCTGAGGGTGCTCACTGACAGCCCTGGGGTCTCACCTGGTCAAGGCTCAGGGGACCAAGCCTGGAACAACAAGCTCTGGTCATGAAAGGCCATCAGAGAAGCCCAAGTGAAACTTGATTGCCCATGTAGAGCTGTAGGACTAAATACAGAGCAAGAGGACTTGAAATAAAGTCAGTGAAAAATGTCAAAGCAGCTTATTGTGCATTTCTTCTTCTTAATTTTTCAATCATAATCAAATTTATGACACTTGCAAAATTTTTGCTTGCCCTACTGTTGGTCTAGAAAGGGACTGAGAGCAAGAGGATGGGAGAGTTCCCCGAAATTTTGAAGCCCTTTTCCCCTTATTGTTGTTTCAGATGAGGAAAGGAAGAAAACCGGGTAAAGCAAATAAAAAGCCAATGTTCAGAGATACATTTTGAACTCCCAAAATGTAAACTAGTTGTTGAAGTCGGTAATTAGACCCCTTTTTGTCCTCAGAAAAACTGGAGCACAGGCAAAGTTACAAAAGTCCTTGATTTTTTTTTTTTTCTTTTACATATAAGTTTCCTCACTCTCCTCTGAGGTTCTTGAACCAGGAAGAATTTCTCTTTTGTTGGCAGTATCTGGTTCTTTGCTGGTTGATCTTTCTGCATTTTTAATATCTGTCATCTCTTTGCCATCTGGTTTGAAGCGTTTCATAATTAAAACATAGATCACTATGTACAAGAGACAGCATCCTGCCCGTAGTCCTGCAATGAGGCCAAGATAGACATTCCTAGGGGAAAAAAGGGACAAAATGCATTTATATTAATAAAACTTTCCAATGCTGTATGGAACCAAGTAGAATATAAAGAGCAGTTTGACAAAACCATCTATTCTCAGCCAGGTGTTGCTTCACATTTGAAAATAAAAAAATTACAGGCGGAAAGCAAATGACCTCCTGATATTTAGCCCCAGACAGGCTCTAATCAGGTCTTAGACTTACAGCAGAAATGTCTGGAGTGTGCTGCCATCCAGCAGACTCTATTTTAGGGCTGACAAAAGAGGAGCTGCACCAGGTGGGCCTTTTTGCCTGTTGTCCCTGTCCTTCCCCAGCTCCTCCCTGGTACACTCAGTGCTCCGGGCCACAGTTCCCCAGCCATTTGTGTCCTGCCTCCAAGGGGATTTTGGGAGATTTCTTAAACAATAGAAAGCAAATAAATGAGGGATGAGGGAGAGAATCTGCAGAGCTACATGTACTCCACAGATTTTCAGCACCCCACAAAGCCAAAGTGTCACAGAGTTACTTAGTGCACTTATTTCATTATTCAGTGCAGACTACAACTAAAGAACTAATTCTCATGACTTCAGGCAGTACCCTGCAATGTTTTAGATGTCAGACTGAATAAAAATTATTAGGTTTATTTACCTATTAAGGTCTAGTCAGAGTAAGAAGCAGTGATGTTGTTAGACCCTAATCAGACAGCTGGCATGAGGAAAGTCCACCTTGGTCCTTGCTGGATTCCCAATCCCCAGTGAGGATTACCTGAATTCTTTTGTGTCATACACTCGGCAGGATCCTGATCCCCCACAGCTTTTTTTCCCCCATTTCAAGCAGGTCTCATCTATCAAGGCACCAAAATAAATAGGGGCTGGGAGTCCTCCTGCAAAGAAAATTCTCATTACATGATCTCTTAAACATGGCGATCTCATAATTTAATGTCATGTAAAGAAATGAGGAAGTGAAACTCCAGGTTTTTGAATTATGCCTGCATAGGATGGGACTAAACATCCAGTTCCAGCTTTGAGATGACAAGATTTACTTAAGTAAAAGTACTTAAAAGGAGTTGAAACAATGGATGATTATAGCTTAATAATATCCAGCAAGAGAAATGCTAGCAATTTCCTTTAATGGTATTTTTATTAGAAGTTTAACTTCCTTTTTAGAAATAATATAATTTCTAAAATATCAAGTTTAAAGAAATAATATAATCAATATTTCTTTTGCAATCCCTGGTGTGGATTTACATGCCATGACATACGAATATTTACGTATATTGATGTATATATTGAGGTCTTACCCTTAAAAGGTGATTAGTGCAGTGCAAAGGGATGAAATTAAGGACTTGCTCCACAGTAACTGGGCAATAAGTATACTATTTATGTAGTGCTGAAAGAATTACTTTTAGACAGACAATAATGTTTTAGTATCATCAGTAGGAGGGAGAGTGTGCAATTTTCTGAAGTTAACTGTCCTATAAAAGCAGAAGATTGATTCTCTGCAGTGTTCAGCTAAAATATGGAGATTGGAAAAGAGATCTGAATGAGTACTTGGGCTTTTCTGCAAGGCAGAGATTTCAAAATCAGCAAACAAGGGAAGATGAAGCAAGGTTCATTTGAGGCAGGGCAGGCTATGTGTCTAAATAATTAAATGATTGTTTATTGTAGATGAACTCAAGAAACAAAATAATGGGCAAAGTACATGGCAGCTTTAAGTGAAAAATTAATTGCTGGTCAGCAAAAGGGAGGATGGGTGTTAGGGATATGCAGACGGATGAAGCTTGGGTAGTTGTGTCCACAATTAAATTAAATTACAACGGTAAAATGAAATTTCTTTCCTTTGCTTCATTTATTTTCAGTGTAGGAAAAAAAAATCTGAAAAGATAATCATAATATGCAAATACATAATAATAATATGTAATTACCAAGGTAATCATAATATGTAAATACCAGTAAATATGTAGTGAGCTCCTCCAAACATTTTGGAGTATATAGTCTGCTTACAAATAAAAATTTTGGAAAATTTCTTTTGCTCTTCTCTGGAGAAGAAAGAGCAGTGGCTAGGCTAAGTAGCTAAGTAGCAATGGCTACCTCTGGTCTACCTCTTTGGTTTCTTTGACTACCGACTTGAAAACCCCCAAAGAAATTACATCTTACCTAGTACTCTACCACCCAAAGTTTCTATCCCAACAGCAAAGGATTTCAGGTCTGGCGAAACAGATCTGAAAAGGAAACAAAAACAGAGTGTTGAGGAAAAGAAAAATGTGTCTACAGCCCTGCTGAGGACATCTGCACATGCCCCACTGCAGGAGTACTGTGGTTTACCCAGCACAGCCACTGGAACCCTGACTGAAAACATCCACCACAGTTAAAGTTCAGATGTAGAGTCTCCTTCCACAGAATAACACCCATTGAAATAAATGCAAGAATCTACAGAAACTCATCTTGAACCAAGGGAAAACAGGTGAATACTTCTGGGAGGTGATGCACAGGGACATGAAAGTGAACCCACTAAAAGAAGACAGTTCATGCCCATAAGTTAAGCTCAAGCAGATACCTGGCTTTGTGAGGGGCTGCACTGCGCAGTGATGACCAGAGGGAACAAGGATGTGCAGTTCTTGTTGATTTAACCACCTCTGCCTCCAGCATTTTACAGAGAGACAGTGAATGTGAGTGACCTGGCTATACAAACACCTCATTCCTACCAGTGGAAAGCAGCCTGTATCCATCAGGTGGGCTGGAGAATTGACAAAACCCAGAAGGGAGTCCTGAGCTGGCACAGGGGCAGGAGGGTGCCTTGCTGTGCCCAGCCTGCTCCCTGCACTGGAGTTTATACACCAGTACATTGTCTCTTCAGCATCACCATCAAAGGCTTCTCATCACACAAATTTGGGTTCTGAAAACTGGCCAGAAAAGTGAGCCTTGTCCATAACCCAGGTGTGCACTGCACTCAGAAATACTGCAGGAAATCAGCAGCTTAGCCGAGTTATTTAGTCATGGACACTGACCATTGTGATTCACCCATGAGCAGGAGGATAAAGACACTTCCACATGACAGGCACAAAACATTGTCTTTTCTTCTGAATGTAAAATAGTAGTGCTGCTTTCCAACTGAAGGAATGAAAATTTTTTTGAAAATATTCCTTCTATAATTCTGCTTCTGTCAGCTGACCAAAAAAATGGGAGTATCAGACTTCTCCCAGCACAGAAGATATTGTGAGGCCACAAGGCTTAACAAAGGTGCCTGTTTTTCTCTGAATAATGCGAACAGCATTGGCTATGGCTTAGCATTGCATCTTATTTCAAGTCCAATGCTCTGGTAAAAACATCCCTACCACTGGAATCGAAACCCAGCACTCAGGATCAGCATAATCACCTTTCATCACCAAAGTATCTACTCAGCATCAAATCAGAATTAAATTTCTGGACAGATATTTTGCTCTGCCTCTGAAAAGAGCTGGATTTCAGAGTACAGGCAAATAAATCCTCAGGGGCACAATTTGATCCACATGCCATCCTCACAGCAGGAAGAAATAGTAGATATCATTTTCTGTTTCTCTTTCCCCAAGATTTATGGTCAAGGTAAGGTAAAGTATTTCACCTAAACATTATCATGTATGTAGGAGTGCCTCCTAAGGCTAAAATAAATGCACATGCAGTCTGTAATGCTAAAAAATAGGGAAAGGCTTTGGTACAGCTTTCTCTTTGGCATTGTCCCAAAACTGCAGAGGAATTGCCAAGCCCGAGTTCTTGTCCTTCCACACAGCTGCAATTGTGAAACACCTGAAAGGAGAAGATAAGAAGAAGAATTTATTTATTCAGCATTCAGCATCAATAAACAACCATTTCAGCAGCTAGATTTTTCACTACCCATACCAGCCAGGCTGTTGTTGATACTGAAAAACTTTCTGTAATCATCTCTGCTGACTGATTGCCAGGTCACTGATATGCTCCAGCCTCTCTGAGCTGCTACAGGGACACAAAGCAACTGGAGTTCTAGTTTCAGCCATGCCACTGCTAGAACAGAAGGTGCTCTGTGTGTGTTTAAAATGGGGTAAAGCTACCAAAATCAGATGTGAACTGCTATCCAGCCATTCTGCTCAGGTATCCCATGAAGAAGATGCGTAACAACAGCAACAAGAAAAAAAAGATGTGTGGACCGAATATACATCATGCATATAGATCATTATGTGCTTAAACAGCATTTGGTGCTGGAATGATAGTGGGCTTTGAAGTTAGCAGGAGACATGGATTTGAAGGCCAATTTTCCTGAAGTGAAGCCTGACAATATTGATAGGATGTTTAAATACAAGCCTGGTAATGCTGCTTATCTTTTTCAGTATTGTCAGTGAAGACAATTCTCCTTCTTCTAGAAGATATAAGCATTTGCACACTCTTCTGCAAACAGTGTTTTTAACAGTCTTGCTCAGGTAGGATATTTGAAGTCCTGCAAATGGCTTTGCTGCTGATAAAAATGTCTTCCCTATAACTAGTCTAAAGCTACTCTTTTTCAACTTAAAAACATTGTTCGTTGTCCTATTGCAGAGTCATCTATCCCCCTGGATATTTACCATATTCCTTCCTGTCCCAGATGATGATTTACATCCTGCAAAGCAGGCTGTCATGTATGTAATACCATTATCCCCACAGACAGGGTCCCACTGGTCCACCTTGCAGCTGCACTCAGCATTGCAGCTGGCCATGGAGATGTGCTTGCTGGAGGAAAGATGCTTCATTCTGGAGGACAACAGGAAGAAATTAAGGAATTATTTAGTGGAACTTTATAGTAAAAAAAAAATATTAGGGAGTAGGCAGGAAAAACATGGAGAAAGTGAAGTGATCAAAATGGACAGATATCTGCACTGTGAAGTTGTCATATGGACACTAAGAGGACTTTAGCTAAAGCAAAGCTCTCTTGGGATTTTTCATCAAGCATTAACATTTCTATGGATTGCTGCTGAAAAGGCATGGAAATTAAAAGGCTGTGTGGGAATATGTGGTATTAATTTTGCATTTGAAAGCTCACCCCAAGAAAAAGAAAATCATAGAATCTCTTATCACAGAGATATGGCCCAAGTAAAAACCATACTTTTCCTCAGGAGTAGGATATTATACCATATCGAGGTGATAGAGGTCGGGTGCAAAAGTAAAAAAAAGTACATAAAACCAAAACAGCAATTGACATTTTTTTCACTGAATTTAGGCCACTGTATCATGACACTCCAAGCACATGCTAGCAGTGCTCAGTTTCCAGAAAGTGTTAGGAGCCCACCAGCTACAAATCATCCTTACTGTGAGGTCAAATGTAAGGCAAAAATGTTCAAAACTTGCCTTTTCTTCCTCCTTCTCCCTTCCCTCAGCCAAAAGCACACATTATGTGGGCTACATTTCTTCTAAGTCTCTTAGAAGGGAAGATACCTGAGGGATTTAGCCCTCATTAGGCTGTTGCTTGTCTTCAAAATATAAATTGTTAAATAGGTAAAACACTAAATGGGTCACTTAACCAGAAACAATCCTGACATGTGCCAAATTCTCCAGACTCAGTTCTCCTGGAGAAACTGTAAATGCTCTTTCAATATATGCTCTCTTGCTGTTTATGCTTATTTTTAATTCACTCTGTGGCATCAGATGTTGCACTCAACCACTTTATAAAATCTATATAAATATATAGATTTGTTAATGTAAACAATAAACATTAACAAATGAAGTTAATAGGATTAACTTCTACTTAATCCTATTAGTCAAATATACAAGAGTCCTACATTTCGCTAATACCTTAAATTAAAGCTTTGAAAGAGAATATAGAAATTTAATTTGCCTGTAATAAATGTCATCTTTTTCAGCAATTTGCCAGAATATATAGGTATATTATCAGAAACAGAGAATTTAGGGAAAAGAAATAGAGAATTTAGAAAAAAAAGAAATGTCCAGTTTAAACAAATTCGGAAAATAAAATTGGCATATTTTCCCCATCCTCAGCTTTAGATATGATTTCAAACTGATAATTCTGTCTCAAAACATGGGATTTTTTTCTGTGCATCACCCCCAAAGAAGCAGCTGTGACAAATGACTCAGCCACCCCAAAGTGAGGGGATACAAACCCAGGGTAGGGCGCTGTCAGACCGGCCACCTGCAGCACCTCACAGCTGCACGTGAAGTACAAGAGGTTCAGCAAATATGCCACGATAAAGGTGATGCATGCAAACTTGGCCATTTCAGTTATGTGAAGCTTGAATTTCTTGATCAGGAAGCCTCCTAGAAACATGCCCAGTATTGTGACAGGTAGAAGTATCACACCTGCAAATAGGCGGTAAGAAAAATGTTAACTGCTCTCATTTGCCCTGACTCTTTTAGAATAAATTTCTAAAATAAATAGGTATGTTTTGTTCTATTTCTAGAATAAACAGGTATCAGATACCTATTTTTGGGCTGATTCTTTCAGGTTCTAAGATTTATATTACCTTCTAGTAACTTCACATCCCCATTTTCTTTTGCAAATCATATTATGACTTTAGAAAGCTCACCTCTTCAATATTCATTTTTTAGTATATTGCTGTTTTTATGTAGATATAATAAAACCTACAGGTGCCTATTAGAAGCTGGAGTAAATGATAATGCCTTAGCTCATATGCACTTCATATAAAATAAAACATGAAATTTATGAAAGCTACAAAAAAGTCTCCAAAATGGAACATAAAAGGAAGTTGCATCTGATTCTGCACTGGATTTCATTTTGATCTGAGCGTGAATAATGAGATAATTTAGATTTAATCTGCTCAGTATTTCACAAACACCAGCCCCTACATATACTTGCTAAACAGAGAGGTTTGATAAGGTGTTATTGGCAGGGGTTTGCCTTTCTCTGGTTTTACTATTGGTTGATTTTCTTGATAATTTCTGTAAAATTTTCCCATCATTCAGAAAAAAAAGATAGGAAAAAAAGAAAGTTCTTCCCACATTTGTAGCTGACTAAGGCATTGTGGCTTCAGATCAAAGTAATGCAATATCAGTTCTGCAATGACCTCACATAGCCTGGTTTTCCTTCCAGATGATGAAACTATATCAATTACTGTAAGATTAATATAATTTCAGCATTCTTTTTTTTGTAGAACACTACTTATTTCTGAAGGAACTGGTAAATAGAAAAACAGCTTTGAAATTGATGAAGTGACTCATATGTTGGTTTCTTATTGCTTATAAAATTTGGACTTGTAATCAAAATGAAAGAACATTTATACCAATATGTTACTCTGAAAAGGAAAAAAACACACATTTCATTAAACAGTTTAACATTTTTTCTATTACTTTTTACTTAGTTGCAGCTGAAGTCTGATGTGTGGTTTTTACTCATGAAAACAGACACAGTGCAAAATCTCAAAATATTTTCAAAAATATGAAAAAAACTTGCAACCAGTTTTAATAATTCTCTAGCTCAGTGAATTAGGAACACTAGGAAAATTAACACTAAAATTAACATCCATTTTCAAAATACAGTAAGAAAATTAGGAAACCACTACATGCTTTCCTGTTAACCAAAAAAAGTTCACATAAGCTCCTTCTAAAACAGAAGGCAAAATAACAAATAAAACCTTCTTTTTTGACACTGGAATTTGAAAAGAAGTCAGGTACCTACCAATTAGAAAGATGGCTTTTGCCACTGACACATTAAATTGCTGCTCCATAAACTTTGTCTCATAGGTTATTATCCCAACAAGGGAATTGTACTGCAGAATTGTGAGGAAGATGAACACCACAAAAATTGGATTTCCAAACAGCTTCCTGAGTGCAGGCAAGAAATCTGCAATGGAAAGGTATATACTGTACACCCTGCTAAACACAGAGAAGAGTTGTTTTAGCATCCTTTAGATAGTGAAATTAACTTTGATTTAATTGCTGGCTGCGTTGCAGGGTATAATTGTGTGCCTATCACAACACATGATTGCTCAGGTGAGAGTTCTCATTGCCTGACAGGAGGAGCAGGGCCAAACAGCACAGTGGATGCTGAGCTGGGAATCAGGATCCTGGATTATTTTGTGTGGGGCACAGGGGTCCTAAGGCTCACAACACACCTTCTCAATGCCTGCACAGAGCATTAAGACCCTCCACCAAGAGTAAAATGTAGTTCCTAAAGCAGGAGCCATCACCAATCAGACAAGAACCCCACAAGAGGGTGATGCTTAGAGAACAGAAGCACCTGGCCCCAAAAAAAGGCTGTAATAATTTCTGGGGCCCTTGGTTAGACTATCAAAATCCATTAAAATAAAGTGAACATAAACACCTGCATTTAGACTGTAGTCTGGCTCTTGGCACAGCTGCCTAAAAGGTGAGAGTTCAAAACACATCTGCTGTAGGTGTGCACATATATACAAACAAAACCTTGGGTCTAATAATAAAAATATAAAAATAAAAGCAATGGCTGGTTGGATCTGGTGTTTCCTATATGAGATGAATTCAGCATCCCTGAGCTCATACACAGCAGCTACAAATCCAGTGGAGTCCCTCCAATATCTAATGTAGTCATAATGAGCTCCATGTTTCCTTGCCAAACACTTGCCAATCCTAGCCTGCCCAATATGGATAGGTCATTAATGAGGGATGGGATGTTTCCCCCACTCTCTTCATAACCATGGGATTGTAGCTGTAATACATCACCTCACAACTATGAACTGAGGATCTCTGGTGCTCAGAGAAACAGCACAAGTTTTTCCCAGCTGTCTGACATAAGGAGAGGACTGAAACTCGCCCTTAGCATGTTATTATAATAGCACAAATTAAAGACATTTTTGTTGATAGTTTGCACGGCAGAAATGTGTGTTTTGCTGAAGGTTGTGTGAGTCCATGCTCTGTTCACAATGAATCCATGAAACAGACTTTACATGCAAATATTTGGGCAATAATATTTCACCTTTTACTGCCTCTGAGAACTTTAATTGTGGCTGAGCTGAGGGGTCTATTTTACATGGATCTCCTTGAACTGACAAATGACTAATCTTCAAGTTTTCATTCTCTCCTTCTTTTGGTAAGGAATAGGGCAAAAACCAGAAAGGCAATGAAGCAATGAAGTTGACAGCTCCACATATAAGCAATCCAAGCCACCAGGCACCAACCCAACGTGTGTCCTTAGGATTTATGCTGATGACATCTAAAAAATACAGAAAGACAGAGAAATAGGGTAAATATTTTGCAGAGCAATTATTATAAATGATTATACATTACTGTATATCCTCATATATATAATTTAAAAAATAGAACAGAGGTCATCTATGCCCCATAAGAAGAATTGAAATGCAGCTTGTTTCAAATCATAGAATCATAGAAGAGTTTATGTTGGAAGCGTTCCACCCCCTGCCTTGGGCAGAGACACCTTCCACTATCCCAGGTTGCTCAGAACCCCATCCAACCTGGCCTTGGACACTTCTAGGGATGGGGCAGCCATAGCTTCTCTGGATGACCCATCCCTGGAAGGGAATCAGTCCCATGTAGTCAAAAATAGGTGTGTCCATTTCGGCTCATGGTGGCATTTCCTTGCCACAATCCTCCAATACTCTCTGGTGGAATGAGCAAAAGGACCCCTTACCACAAAAAAAAAAACCTTCCCTTTCTCAATTTCCCAGAGTGCCTTCCTTCTCCATCCCCAAACTCTACAGTTTCCCCCCAGTTTTCCTCAGTTTTTCCCTGGGATTTGAGACTTCTAAGAGATTTGAACAACATGAATTTTGAGGTGAATCTTTGCTGCATGCTTTTTAAGAGAACATACTTTTTGCTAAGTGCTAAAATTGTCCATGCGCCTTCCCCTGTTCCCTCGACATGGGGATGGCGTTTTATTCAGCCAATCATGTGTTCTCAGCTGCACAGCAAGGATGTAAAAGTGTGTGTGCAAGCATAAAAAAAACCAGTGAGAGTTTTTCAAGGGCTATTCCAACCATGCTACACCACCTGATTTTAAAACCTCAATTTTTGAGCGGGAAAAACTCTCAAGAGAGTCCCTGGTTTTGGGGCAGTGAGCTGGGAAGGTGCTTCTTGGTGTGGAGGTTTCTACACCCAGACACCTTCTGGCTTGATGTGCCACCCCACGGTGGTGGCCACTGGTCCCTCACCGATGTCCACGACGCCGACGTCAACCCAGAGGCTGGCGCAGAAGGAGCCCAGCAGGAAGCCCAGCGTCGGCCCAAACATGCCCGAGGATCTTACCAGGCCTGCAGGAGAAGGGAGAATGGGCAAAAAACTGCGTGGGCAAGGCAAGCCTTCCTCTCTGAGGGCAAGGAAATGAGAGAGGAAGGAGCAGGCCATTATGGAATGTCCTGAGGTGCAAGCTGCCCTAACCATAGCTGTGGTGGAGATCAGAAGCTGGGATGCCCCTAGGAGTAAATGAATAAGCTGTGAAGGCTCCCAGAAACCCACACTGCATTTTGGTGACCTGATGTGTAAATAAAGCACCATTTGATTTTGGTTACCACTAGTGGCAATCAACATAAAATGTCTTCTAAATAATTCAAGCATAGGTTCTCACCTTCCCTCGCCACTTTGTGTTGTTCTGTTGAAATTTAGTTGTGAGGAGGTAACAGGATCAAACTACAACTCAGTAATTTGGATTCCTGAATTCTAGAGCAGAACTGAATTCTAGAGCAGAACTGCAGAAGGCTTCATTCCATTAGAAAAGAAGGAATTCTTTACCAAGTGCCTGTAAGTTCTTGCCCACATCCAGCACTGTGTTCTGTAAATCCTACTGTGTTCTGCTGCAGAGATTTTCCTCCTGAGAGAGAGTTGGTTTTGCAAACTCTCTTCTGAATGTAGTGATTGCTCAGTTTATCATCCAGAACTTCTGTAATAAACTGTTAAAACTTAACAAATATGCTAATTTTTCTGTTCCTTCCCATGGCAACTCTAGTACTATTGCTGTCACCACAACTCTACCAAAATTATTTTAGTTCATTCTATTAAGAAAATGCTGTCTGTGCCTCAAAATAAGTTATGTTCTTACTCAACAAAATATTAAAGGACAAAGGAAAAAGGACAGACAAAGCTGAGACTTCATGTTCAGGGTAAAACAAGATTAATGCTCAAAATTCATCAGCAAGGCTTGACTGACTTTTTTTATTATTGGACAATTTTTTGTTGTTGTTTGTATTTTACAAGAACACTGATTATAAATTGATTCAGCCAGATGATGAAATATAAGATATAAAAAAGAATTAAAGTCAGCTACGAAAAGAAAGTTCTGTTCTATGGAAAAGACTGTTTCAACTTTCACTTTTTTTACAAAGTGGTTCAGTCCACCAAAATGGAATAAGTGACTGAAAACTACTATTCTCAATGTAAAAATGAAATATTTTAATAAACTGTAAACTAAATACTTTATTTTTCTTGCATAAATGAATTTCCATTTTGGTTGAATTCATGCTTACTTTATCTTTTTGATCTTACTTACCCAGTAGTCCCCAACTTGTCTCAATTTCTCCCACATTAAATTCTGACAAGAAAAAAATTCAGCTAAACTTTTTAAAACACCTTTAATCAGAAGCTCAGAGTCGATTACAAATATTTTGGATAACTGCAGAGTGGAACGCTTGTTTTTGACAGCTAACTCCACAATACTTCCATTTTCTTCAACCTGCAGATTTCCTCATTCCCAAATGAAGACATTGGCTATGTCCTTACCCTGTAGCATTACATGCCAATATCTTCCTGAAACTGTGTCTCACTGTCTTTCTTACCAGCTCAGTTTCACCAAATTGACTTCAGGCCACACAAACACCCCATGGTACTAGATCAGTTTGCCAACAAATTAATTAGCTTGGGTGTAAGTCTCTCTGTCTTGGGAAATAGGTTATGTGCCGTCAAAACAAGATCAAAACCCCAATTAGAAAGGATTTGTTACAACACCCTGGCAAGGTGTTGTTTTTCCTTCAGCAAAGAGTGACTTTAAAAAGCTTTCAACTGGAAGTGTGCTGCATGTGAAATACAAAAAGTCAGGTAAGAGCTCCTGAAACACATTCACATTGCTGTAATTAATTGTGACTTCATTACAGATCCTCATGTTAAGGATCATTCCCTTATCTGTGAAATAGGGATTAGGAAGAATTTGGTTCTCTGAAGATGTGGTACTGAAGTTGATATGCCAGATAAGACAGATATGACTTTGCACTTTGGGGAAATGAGGATTTGATTATGCTTCTTTTCATCACAGAAGCTCCTCTGGGAAAGCAGAAAGGCCATCCTGGAGTTATCCCTAGAAAATAAATGAACCTCTTTGACACTGCTTGGGGTGTTTTTTGTCTCTGTACACCTCAAAGTTACCCAGATAATTTTTTTTGTTGAGTATTTGCTTGACTAGAAATGTTAAAGAACAGAATGTCTTGCATAAAAATGGCTCATTTGTACATTACCTATGTAAAATGCTGAGTTTTCTTCTTTAGAAAAGTCATCAATATATGAAACTCCCAGAGGCATAATTGGTGCTTCCCCAA
This sequence comes from Urocynchramus pylzowi, assembly GCA_013397555.1. Taxonomy (NCBI): domain Eukaryota; kingdom Metazoa; phylum Chordata; class Aves; order Passeriformes; family Fringillidae; genus Urocynchramus; species Urocynchramus pylzowi. Next base: position 1,106,618 of record VZRH01004154.1, on the reverse strand, counting down.
TTCCACGTAGAAGGTTCCCCACCAACACAAAAAGCCACAGATAGGAATTTGTTGTTTTCTCACATCCTGCAGGTCATAAACGTTTGTACTTCTGTGAACATAATTCTGACAATACTTTAAAGCAACAGTAAAATAACATAAAACATGGGGACTAACAATCATTATAGGGTGGGTTTATATATATCATGGTCTCTAGCATGGGTTTTACTGCTTACCAGTAAAAAAGGGTGTCCAACAGGGACAAGCAGAGGAGAATCCAGCATCAGAGTTTTATCTTACCAGCATTTGTCACTGTGCTGAGTGTTTCTGTAGCATCTGTGGATGGAGGGCCCTCAACCCCTGGGGAGCAAGCTGACACACTCGTAGAGGAGTTGTCCGCACTAACAGTTATCCTTTCATAATTGTAACTGGAAAAGAACTGTGTGAAATACAACTGACACATGAAGGACTTTGCTTTGCAGGAAGCATGTCTGAGCCCTGTGTTCACATGTGTGTTCATTCCTGTCTCACATACACAAAGTGGAGGGGAGGCCCATTCCCAGTGCTTTGCTTAAAAAAAAATGAGTATCTTCATACTGTTTTCAAATGCTCTGATGATTCTAACCCAAATATTTTCCTGAGCTAAAGAGCAACAAATCTGCTTCCAGAGATGATTCTTTAGACTGAAGGACAGAGGCAGAGTTCATCCACATCTGTCTATATAAAACAGGGCCAATGTTTTTCCATAATGGCACCTTTTTCTTACCTTTGTGGCAGATGCAAGCATGCCAAAGAATTGGAAAGGTATGACCTGTATCTGAAAATTACGTGTTATAGCTTAAATGTGAACGGGGCATTTAGATATTTGATTCTCCCCAAGTTTAGATTAAAATCTTCAGCATTTTAAAGAGCTTATCACAAGTAGCCACCATGCAGAAAGAAACCTTTTCCATGAAGATCTAATTACAGTTCACTTAAACATAAAAAAGGGAACACAGTTTAAAAAAAAAAAATTATATATATATCCACTCCAGGAGAAAAATTCAACCCACTTTATTCTTACTTATGTATAAGTTCTGCAGAAATCTAAGGTTTCTCTCCTGCTTACCTGTAGCAAGAGGTAAGCTTTCAGAGAGAAAATAGGAAATCTATTATTAAAAAAATCCACCCATTTTCCTCTTGGAATAGCTGGAAGAAACTACTGCTACCAAGCTTATAACACAGATGCATGCTTTAAAAAACACTTTGTATGATCAAGTTCCATTAGTGCATAACATGAAAAGTCTCCATATTTACCGTCCCATTAGGAACTGAGGCATCACTGACAAAAAAGCTCCTATGGACATGATGAGACACCCAACAGCAATTATTTTTGGCCTATGAACTCTTGGTCCAAGGTAGCTCACCAACACCATCACCATTAAGTTACCTGCATCAACAGGAGAGAGAGCAAGCACAAAAATCAGATTTCTTTAGGGTTTGAAAGAGTACTAAGAAGCACTTATCCACTTTCGCAGTACATATACCTATCTCAAAGCTGCCATCAATAATGCCAACAATCGATGATGAGATTTCAAATCTCCTTTCAATTTGACTGGACATGCTCTTCATGTAGCTTCCAGAAAATCCTTTGGCAAAAAAGGAAAAAGCTAGAGCTCCAAGAAATATCTGAAGAGAGAAAATAATTGAGTTTGCAAAGTAACAATTTTTGCTGTACTGCTGGATGCCTGAGCAACCCACTCAAGAAACACAAAGATATGCTTTGTTTTCTAATTCTCTGTGAGGAGAATCTGCCTATTACTATCATTAAAACAGATTTTACTTTCTTTTTCAGGGTGGCCTCCACAAACTCTGCTACTTCAAAGAAAAAGAAAATTGACATTGATGGTATGCACCTTCTAACTTTCTAGTACATATTGGTTCAGCTGTTTCCTTCCTTAGGAAAAACTTGCAGCATAATGTTGCTTATTTCTGGTACTTATATTATGTACTCATATCTGGTACTTATATCTTATTACCTCTCCTTCTCCTGTTCTAAAAAACATGAATGAAAAGATATATCTGCAACTATCACTGGGACTGTAGTACGCCTCTAAATGAATTGTCAGCAAAATATGATCTCATTTTTAAACTTCTGAGCACATTTAACTTCTGTGTGCTTGGAATCACAACCATAGAATAAGAATAGTTTGGGTTAGAAGGGACCTTAAAGATCATCTTGTCCTACCCCCTGCCATGAGCAGGGACACCTTCCACTGTCCCAGGGTGCTCAGAGCCCCATCCAACCTGGCCACTTCCAGGGATGGGGTATCCACAGATTTTGTGGGCAGCCTGTGCCAGGGCATCACCACCCTCACAGGGAAGAATTTCTTCCTAATATCCAATCTAAACCTACTCTGTCAGTTTGGAGCCATTCCCCCTTGTCCTGTCACTCCAGGCCCTTGTCAATATTCTCTCTTCATCTTTCTTGTTGGCTCCTTCTGGTACTTGAAGGCCACAAGGAGGTCACCCTTGAGCCTTCTCTTCTCCAGTCCCAATTCTCCAGCCTTTCCTCACAGCAGAGCTGCTCCATCCCTCTGTGTCCCTCCTCTGGACTGGCTCCAGCAGCTCCATGTCCTTCCTGTGCTGGGACCCCAGAGCTGGAGGCAGCACTGCAGGTGGAATTTCAGCAGAGCAGGGCAGAGGGGCAGAATCCCCTCCCTCCCCTGCTGCCCAAATCCCTTCCATCCCCCTACGGACGCAGTCCAGATCATTCTTCCCAACACATATAGTATCAAACAGTGCCATACATAACTAACTGAATTTTGATAGGACTTCAAATGGCATTTCAGTGTTCCAGAGAAAATATGTGGTGAGGGCTCTTCCATACCTTTAGCTTTGAACAATTATGGCACACAGTCTTGGCAGGAGCTGCACTGCCATCACTGTCCTGAAATAGTGATTTTTCTTTAAGCTGGCCAGCAGTGATTGGTCTGTCCATGGTTTTCCTTCTCCAGGTCTGAAATGTAGGTCTTCCTGTTTGAAAATATTGCTATGTTTAACTACTATTGGCATAAGAATTGCATGTTCCAATGTTTTTCAGACATACTCAGTAGCAAGACACTACTTGAGATATCTGCATATTGACATCTTTTCTCAGGAAAGACATTAAAGAGTGCTCAAAGTAACTATTGCAACCAATTAAGGACTGGTGCACCTGATTTATGACATCTGCTTTCTAAAAGGCTCCAGGACTTTCCTAGGAAAAGTTATAGATAACTTGCTGAAGATTTTTAAAAATCTCAGTGGAAGAGGAAAGTCCCCAGGCAGCTGGAGGCTGAGACAGTTTGTCAGAAAAACACCTTCAACCACTCTTGAGCCAATTCTTCTGAGATATGTATTTTTGATCACTGTTCCAGACTAAATGGACCTTTGGTGTGATCCAATAGGCTTCTGTTATTATATTTCTGAGGATTTTCTTAGTGAACACTACCATTCTGTAAGCATTTGAATGAGTAACATTATTTATTGGATAAATCTTTGTAGAATCAGACCACAAATGATGACAGAGGAGAAAACAGGGTGAGCAGTATGGTAGGTAAAGATGTATTAAGAGAGCACTGATTAAAAGAAACAAATAATGACTATCTGTAAGCCTACAAGCCTTCACAAGTTCCTGCAGGACAGATGATAAATGTAGATATTTTAATAAAACTGATAAAGTTTTAAGTTTAAAAGTTGGCTCTGATTCAAGGAGTCAGCTATGTTGGCTGGTATAGATTAAGCTGATCAGGAGAAAGCAGCTAACACTGAGACATCTGGAATGATAATAAGTAAAAAAAAAAAAAAAATTCCAAGTTTGTCTGTTGGAAAACTGGTGCAATAGTACCAAAATCAACCAGTTAGCTCCTATATATACATTTGCACATATATTAAAGGAGAAATTAGAGAAATTATTGTCAAGAAATTAGAGAAATATATGTCAAGAAATTGGCCTGTAACATTTTCCCCCCAAGGCACTGGAATCTCAAACATGCCACGCTGTTTCAGTCACATGGGAACTTTCCAGGTTTTCCTCCTGCAGGCCCCTGAGTCCAACTGACCCATGAGTGGAGCCCACCTAAGTGTTGTGGGAGATTTTTGACACTGGGGTTGTGGGGATGTGGCAGGGTCCCAGGATACCCCACAAACATCACTGGGTTCCTCTGAGGAGTTCGGCTCTCCCAGGCAAGATGCCCAGGTTTACCTGGATTCCCTGGGAAATGTCCCCCTATGCCAGACAGGACAACACGCTTAGAAACTCAACAATGCCCTAGAAGTTACTCTTAACCACTGAAAATGGGCACTAAAGTCTCGTAAAGAGATATAAAGCCTCATAAAGACTCTAACTTGATTTTTGTAAATTTTATTTCCAAATCCTACTCCAGTAGGAGGGGACTGGGAAAAGCAAATGTGTATTTCAGACAAAGCCACATATGAAATTTCTAAAGGGACCTAATCTTCCTGAGATCATCTTCAGCAGCCTCTTAATCAAAAAAATGCTTTAAAAAGTAAGCTATAGATAATTAAGTATGGTGAAGTCAGACTTACCCCAGTCTTTATGGGATAGGAGCTGAAAGACAGAGCTCTCTAAAGCAAATACATTCTTTATTGATTTGAATTTTGCTGATGATTAACTTTGTGAAACATCTGACTCTGGTAAATAAACAGTATCTCAAGCAGTGATGTGGTTTTCTTTTCAATATATGATATTTTAATTATAATTTTTTTTTATGGTGCCAGACTAATAATCTACCTGAAACTCATAGAAAATGTTGAACTGTAGAAGCACTTCTCTTACACCTAATCGAGCAATCATATTTTCCATAACCACTCCTATGAGAATCTGAACTTTGGCAAACCAGTGAATCATTGACACCAGTGGTATTTAAAATTAAATGAAGCAAGAAAAATAATAAAAGATTTAATTTATGAATTAGGGGTAACAGGTAGTTTTTCTATGGAGGGATAAAATACGCTGCTCCTGGAGGGAGCAACAGCACTTATCCTTAAAAAAAAAAAAAAAAAAAAAACCAAAAAAAGCAGAATTGTACCTTTGCACTTTACATAAAGCCTTTCAAGTTTAGTGACAACGAGATGTACAGAAAGGCTGCACTGGCAGCTCACAAGTGAACAAACAAATGGAGTAGGTACCAAAAGGAAGGGAGCAGGGAGGGAGGGACAGAGAGAGCACTTACTTTGTGTCAGAGCAGTGTCAGGCTGTTTCTCTCCCGTGCCCCAGGGCTCCAGGCTCAGAGCCAGCCCAGCGTCACAGCCAAAGCGCTGCCTGCTCCCAGAAGTGGAGCACCTCACCACATGGTTTTTAAACCTTGGATTTCCTTCTTATGGTGATTGCAAAACTTTCCCACAGCCCGCAGTGCAGGAGCTGTGCAGAAGAAGGCAGGTCTGGTGCTGTCACTGCTTTGGCAGCCTACCTGCCAGTGGTGCCAGCCTCTCCCGGGTGGAACAACTTGTTTCCTTCACTCTTTCTTTTTTTTTTTTTTTTTTTTTTTTTTTTTTTTTTTTTTTTTTCCTTTTTTCTAAAAATTGGGGTGCCTTTAACACCCTCTNNNTTTTTTTTTTTTTTTTTTTTTTTTTTTTTTTTTTTTTTTTTTTTTTTTTCCCTGATGTCTAAACATTGGAGCTGCATTAAGCACCTCTCAAAGGGAACTCCTTACCATCCACCCAACAACCATGGAGTGGGCTCGGCTCAGACACAAGAGCACAGGCTCAGCTTTTCCAAGCACCTGGAGCCTCTCAGTTTTCACTCCTTGGTGCCTTGGAGGAGGGTCACAGAGACACCAAGGGATGGCTGAGCTCCTGGAAGGGCATGAACAGCTCATGGACATCTGCCAGTTTTGGGTATGAGCCCTCTGTGTCACAACCCCAATGCAGAGGTTTGCAGAGAGAGCCTTGATTATCTTCTTTTGTATAAAAACACATTAAGGGATTTGCTAAAGACTAAATGAACTCATTTAAGTATATGGAATCATAACATTTAGTCAGAACGAAAAAAACATTATGAAAGCTAAAAGAAATTATAAACTTGTTAAGTGCATAAATATGCAAGCTCTCATTGCCCCCTGAAGCTTGCAGCTTAACTGCAGACAGTCATTTTATCTGCCATATTTTCACTTGTTATTGGATTTTGCTTGACAGAATTTTACACATTTTACTGTGATCATTATATATATTAGACCCATATATATATGGGTCTTATTTTAAAGATTCAATTTTTCTGTTTTACCAGCACAACTATATGCTCTCTATATTTGCCCTCAATAAGCAAATAAAAACACAGCTTATTTCTACCATTTCTTAAGAATATTTGCAACAGAACAAAGTGTTATTTTCTATGATCATTTTAATGTAGTGTTCCTGCATTACTATTTAAATGCTGACTTCTTGTTTAATTAATTTAGTTTTAATGTATGGGAACAATGTACATGCTGAAACTCTCTCAAAAGAGTTCAGAATTTGGAAAAATCCATCAAACCTATTCTTTAGATAAATTGATTCTTATTTGCATACTTTTACTCAGGTGAAGAACATTTATCTTTGCCTAATTCTTAATGCCTCAATTATTTTTTTTTAATGTTTAAAAAGCTTAGATTCATTTACCATAATATCATTAGAATGAAGCAGATTTTGCATCATCTGACAATGTCAAATTTACACGTACTGCAACCTGTATTTGGACTGCTTTTAACTATTACAATAGTTAAAAGCAAAGTTAGCAGGAAAAAAATGTATGAACATTACCAATGGGTTCCCTATTTATTCTTGTCAGTCTGCAACCAGGTGGAAAAAGTGAAGTCTGTTGGAAAGGCCCCTGCAAGCCCATTGTCTGTCAGGAGAGCAGGCTCTTAAACACAGTTCCCAAGATGAGACACCCACAAGAAATGTGTTCTAAAGTTGAATACACAGAAGTTTGTCTACAGGGGACATGGCACTTCCTGTGATCCTTGCATACAGATGGTAATATCCACGCACAAGGCAGCACCACATGGATTCAGTGCAGACACTCCCAGGTGAGCCACTCAGTCAGGTTCACCTTATAGTCAGAGGAGGAAAAAGAAGTATTTCCAAAGGCATGGGTCCTTTGATCTATTCTAGATACTTACTTTAGGTAGGAAATGGGATGAACTCCAGATATGGATGTGAAAGGCCAAGATCAGCTTTTGACAACAGAAAGTCAGGAGAGATGAATCCCACTGTAAAAGACTTCATAAAAACAGTCTTCTTCAGCTTTTGCAACCTGAGCTCCAGTGCCTGTGACAGCATTTGCCATCATGTCTTGTCCAAATAAGTATGATACAGCAGCTGCTGGCAGGTGAGGAACTTCCTTCCTTGCTATGGAAAGGCAGTCCTGGAGGGGCAAGGCACATCTGCCAGGTCCTGGCCAGCCCACAGAGTGAAGCGCCAGCAGCACACACCAGAACCAACAATAAAAAAAAAAAAAAAAAAAAAAAAAAAAACAAAAAACAACAA
>VZRH01004154.1:1083428-1099016 GCA_013397555.1 Urocynchramus pylzowi | reverse complement strand
AAAAAAAAAAAAAAAAAAAAGAAAAAAAAAAAGAATAGGAAATAGAAAAGGTGATCTGAACATGCCACACCGTGGGCTGTTGTGTCAGCCACTAGCCTGACAACTGGCTGTACTGGGAACCTGTTCTGCAAGGCCCATGGCAGCACAGAAACTCAAAAACAGGAGAGCAGGTTAGCAATGAGGAAGTGTTTGCTGCTGCTGCTGCTGCTGCTGGAGTGTTGCTGCTTCCAGCGTGACCAGGGCTGGCTGTGACAGGCTGTGTGCCAGGGGGTGGCTGCAAGAGGCCCCTGCAAACGGCCCCAGGAGCTGCTTTCTCCCAGCCTGGTTGTGCAGCACCACCTTCCACCTTCCCAAAGCAGGAGGTGGTGTCCCTGAGGGGATGTGCCTGGCTGGCTGCGTGGCAGCACTCGTGTGTGGTGAACCGCATCTAAAGGGTGCAAGATGCTCCACAGCCAGGGACATGTAAGGACACCCAGAGAGAGAGTGCTCAGCCATCTCCTTCGTCCAAGAGGTTATTTTGTGTGGCAGTCACTTAAGAAACTACAGAATTTTCAGCCCTGGCGTCCTGCCACGCTGAGGTGAAGCAGATGGCAGCTTCCAGTCCGGAGCTGTCTCTTGTTCATCGGCAGAGAAAGCTCTGCACGAGGGGGACCCACTTGTCACTGCTTTAGTTGTGCTTGGTTGCACTGATGGAGCTTTCCTGCCAAACACAGCCCCAGCCTGGAGCAGCACAATCCCAAGTGCCAAGCTGGCAGCCCGGAGACCATGTGTGTTGATGGGGCTGCAAGGGAGCTCGGTCTGCAAGTCACACCACGAGTTCTCAGTCACAGAGGGAAGAGGAACATGAATTCTGACAGATTGTACCCTACTCCTGCTGAAACATTAAAGGACAACACATTGCAAAAAAGAGGGTATAAAAACAGTGAATCCTGTGCTTCAATACAAAAAGATTTCTTGGAGGTATGATTTGTACATGAGTTGCTCTGTCTTTTTCTTGACATAAATTTTTTGCCTCTGGAAAAGTGTATAGAGGATTTGGGGTTGCTAAGCCAGGCAATCATTTGATCTTATTTTACTAATTCCAGCCTCTTTAGGTCCCCAAGAAAACTCACAAAAGACAAAGATACAAGTGGCAAAAATAATTTCAAAGTGCTCTTCTATGAGAATTTTCTCCCGTAAAAATTAATTTGGCAACTCTTAAAAGGCATCCTGCAAAATTGATGCCATCTAACTCTGCAGTAAGGGAATTTTCTCCCCAGGGATAGGACTCTACTGAATACTCTTGTGTAAAAACCTCCAACAATAATAGTAGTAGATGACAAGTGTTATGATCTCTTCAAACTGTTAAGACAGGTATTACGTGTATGCTTATGTGGGAAACAATACTATTAACCTTGGAGAAACAGACATTAATAATTATTCCGACCTATAACTTTCTTAGGAAGTTGTGTTTTGCATTTAGATACAATTTGTGCTTGAATTAATTAGGCTTCTGAAAAAGAAAAGGATATCTGAAAAAATCAAGTTTTTTGTCAGAATTGATGTAAGACTTCCAGTCTGAATCTCCAGCACATGCTGGAACACTGCTTTAACCTGAATAAAGGAATTATTGTTTAGATGCACCCTAGTCTTACAAATAAAACATCACAAGAGTTGAACAGCCCAAAGAGGGGACGCTTTCAAAGCTGAAAAGGAGAAATTTAACTGCCACTGACAACCTTTGGAAAAGGGATGCCCACTTCAATGTTTGCCATTGGAAATCACCTTTTTTTACAAGTGTCTTATGTGCAAGCTGAATTAAAAATAAACCTAATTAGCTGATGGAGAAATTTAGCCTCTAAAAATCACAGCTCTTTTTTGCCACAGAAAGTTTGTATCAAAAGAAAATAAACAAGCAAGTCTAAAGTGGAGTACAACCCAAAGGAAATCATCTTCAAGTATGTTACTACTGATAGTAACCAGATCTCTGATGATCTGTCCAAGCTCCAGCTCAGAGTAGGAGCTGCCCACTGCCTGTGCCAGGCCTGTGGGAATGCAAAATGTGCCTGAGCCAGGGGGAAAAGAGCAGGGAGCTGATCACAAAGTGTAGTGGTGCCTTCATGAGGAGAGCAGCAGTGGAGAACTGTAAATAGCTGACTCTGGGCACTTCCAGTGACACATTTGTGCAAGGAGTACACTTTCAATCTCATCTCCCTCTGGATAGTAACCTAAGAGCACAGAAGAAATTCCCTGGACTCCAGTAAATTTGACCAAAGCCATAGGAAGAACTCTTGTGAACATTGTGATGGGCCCACACAGTTGTGGTTTATCACAGTGGTGGATGTTTAAGTACTAGCCAGCTCTTGCATTCAAAAGTACAATAGCAACTTAAATAATTAAATAATAATTAAATTAAATAATTCTCAAAAGGTTTGCATCATGTCCTTAGTGGGAAACATGGAAGGAACATCTCAATGCCAATTTGTTTGTATATTTGGATATTATAAACTTATCTTTGCTTTTTTGTTTTAAATATGAAGAAATCTTAAAGTACTTTTATATGCAAGACTATTATTACTTATGCAACCTACAGATGTTTTTCTACTAAATGGTGTTTCAAAAGTCATTAAAGAAAACTTAAAACTTTTTGCTTTCACTTAAAAAGAGATGGATGTGGGAAGCTTCAAGGAAAACATTTCCTAAATTATTCTCTGATCAGTACTTCCCTTTGCAGTTCCAAAGAAGGCTACTTTTCTTACAGTCAGTTTTTGAAAACAAAAGTTTTGTTTTTAAATAAAACTATGCATTAAGAATTTTTTAAGCATTAGTTTCAGTAATTGGTGTGAGCAAGCTGGATTTTTACATGAGAAATATATAAACCAAACATATTGTGAACTATAATTAACATTGTTGAGCAGCATAAACTTAGGCAAACATCCCATGAGAATTTCTTTCTGCGACAGAGGAATGTAAACAGATCACCCTCTATGATCTGGAAGAAAAGTCAGAGGTATCATGGATACAGCTAGAGCTGTTCCACTCCAGGAAGCAGCATGGTTCTTTTTCACTCATGTTTCTCTGTTACAGAAGTTCTGTAAAGCAAAAACAGGAGTCCCTGAGACACTCAGTTTCTGACACTCAGCTACACAGGAGCACTGACAACACAATTTATTAAAAATAGCTTTTTCCTTTTTGTTATGTTAATGTCCCAAACTATTCAAAAATCTCAAAGGTAAAACATTCATACAATATCAAAATGTTAAAGCAATATATAGTAAGACATCTTTCAAGGAAGCAAAATAAAATGCCACCAAGCAGCAGTTTTCAGAGCTATAGGATGTTGAGCATGACACAAATTTAATGCATTCTTGAGACAAATCATAATGCACCTAGTACACATAGAGAAGGTACAGCCTTACTTTAGGGATATGGACACTGGTAAATACCTGAAGAATGTAAAAATATCAAAGAGAAAAAAAATTAATGTTAAATTGGATGAGAAACTCTGTATTATTTTTTTTTTTTTTTAATGAACACAACAGGGTGCCTGTGACACACTGGGAAGGGTTCCAAGACAGCAAAATTAACAGAGCATAAAGCAATCTCCAGAGAAGTAATAGAAGTCATGTCACCTATATTTTAAAATTTGACTTGGCAAACATCAATAAATATGTGCCAAGAAATAATATTTTATTGATGATAAGGAATATAATTTATTTATTGTACTCAATTCATAAAGTCAAAAGTGCTAAACCAACTCAGTCAGGACTAGAATTAGAGGCCTGGGGCATTGAATTGTTCCCATCTGTTCATTACCATCCCTGCCTGCATTCTCCTGCAGAAGCACTATATAAAGGGACTTTATAAAGGGATTTTTAAATCCCCTTTGACATTCCCTGAGCTCCCATTTGCAGCTCGTAGTTCAACTGTTGTACCCGAGGCAGAGGCACCAGATGTTCTATGTTTTTTCTCCTGCTGTAGTGTCACTACCAGGGATGCCAGCCACAGCACCCTCTGCTTATTGCCCTCACCTCCCAGTGACCACAGGCACAATCTTTTATCCCAGAGAGTTTCCTGCCAGCCTCTTGGTACCTCTTCTCCTACCTGTTTACTTTTTTTTTGGCACTAAAGGTGTATTCAGACTAATCTTAATCTTGGTACTCTCTCTTCCTGTCTATTTAAAACTATTATTGTGAGTTTGTGATAAAATCATGCAAATGAGCACTGACAGCTCAGCTCAGCTGTCATTTAGGGCACTCAGGCCTTTGAATTTTACAGAGTAATTCCCTATCAGTGATCTCTGCACCTGGAAGACTGAACTGCAGCCCTGTATTGGCTCCTGTGAAAAATTCACATATCAGGAAAGGGGAGGGGGGAAGGTACCAATTACACCACCTACACTGAATGATTACAATGACTCACCCTCAGAACCAGAAAGGTTCTGTGTAAAATGGATTTATTTGGGATTTATCAGCCTGCAGTACTGAAGGAAAGCAGCTTTCCCACACCTACCACTCTTTATGTCTCCAGGTGTTTACTGAAGTCGTAATTCTTTTTTTTTAACAATACCACTGGCTGACTCTGTGTGTGTATAATATCAAGTTCATGATGTTCATACAAAAATAAGATTTGGAGAAATACCAGCTCTTCTCTTCTCTACATAGACTTGTCTAATTGACACAGGAAAATCCCATACTGGCTCTTAAGGTCTCTGTGAGGACAGTGAATAACTGAATCCAGCCTCTGCTGCTCAGGCCTTCCTCACCTGAAAACATAACAGAATAAGTTAACAGAGGAACTTGGAAACAATGAATAGTTTTGTCTTTCCTATATTTGAACTTAGAAATAACTTCTCCAGCACCCAGGATGGGATTTCAGATGCCAGGCTTCTACAGAAAGGGAAGTTCTTTAGCAGATTTCATCTGTTAAATTGAAATGCTTGAAAATTGACAGAGAGCATAAAAAATTTGTCTATGTCTGAAACAAAGTGTGCACATACATATATAAATATATATATATTATATATATAAATACATATATTTATATATGCATATATTTATATATGTATATATACATATATCTAATATATATATGTATATATTTATGCACATATACATATCTAGGAAGGAATATTCCTGCAAGATCCTGGTCATGGAAGTAGAACTCACAAAGCAGCAACATTGTAAATGCTACTGTCCTCTTATACAGACTCACCAGGAAGAACAGAGTTCTTCCTCAGAGTTACCATGGGAGGTAAAAAACTACATCACCACCACCACCACCAGAAGCAAAACAAAACAAAAATCAAACAAAACTAAAAGGATAACAAAAAAAACCCAACCAAACAAAACAAACAAACAAAAAAAAAACACCCCACGAGTCAAGTGTTCTCTTGGGAATTTTTTTAATTCTGAAAATTTCTGCAGAGACTTAAGCTTGTTTTCCATATGATTGTGTCTTTATCTCAGAAGTTTCCTTAAGAAGAAGGAAAAGCCATGGTGTAGCAGCCAGCATGCAGCTGCCTGCACTCTGCCATCCAGAGAGCTGCCTTGGAACAATGGTAACAGCAAAGGTACAGCATGAACTGGCCCACTCTGTGTCTCATTAACCTCAAATGAGAAGTTTGTTTTTTCAAAGCTGGCTTTGGAACCATTTAAGTGATAGCCTCACAAAGCCAGGGACCAACACAGGGAGGCAAGGCCTTTTAAAAAGCAAAACCTCTGGAATGAACTTGTTCTTTTAAACCACCATTTCCCACCTGTAATGGGGCTTTCTGCCCCTTCCTCTTGCTCTGCCCGGGCTGTAAGGATCCAGCAAGCTGCCATCCAAGGTCACACACCTGAGCACCACTCCTGGAAATTAATAGGCACATATGTAGTGGTTTTGTCTTGCTAATTTGAGATTTTTTTTGGTTAATGTACTAATGAGAGTGATGGGTTTAGTGTTGGCTAATTACCAGTGCACTTATTAGAATGTATTTACTTTTTTTTTTTTGTTGTGATATGGGTTTGGGAAAAATTTTAAAAATTTTAAAGGGAAAAAAAAANTAGTGGTTTTGTCTTGCTAATTTGAGATTTTTTTTGGTTAATGTACTAATGAGAGTGATGGGTTTAGTGTTGGCTAATTACCAGTGCACTTATTAGAATGTATTTACTTTTTTTTTTTGTTGTGATATAGGATTAGGAGAAAGTTTTAAAACTTTTAAAGGGAATAAAGAAAAATGTATTAACAGTAGCTAAAAGAGAGAGTAATAAGAATTAGAATAAAACTTTTAGGATGCTTCTCTTTTTCTTACAAAGTTTTCATTCTTAATGATAATGTAAAGAAACAAAACTTAAAATTTTAGTTAGTTTACTACTTTTAGAATAGCCACACTTCTGGCCTGGAGCTACAGCATGGTCTCTTCTAGAAGGGAAGTCAGGCATTGCAATACCTAAGATTTCCTCCAAAAGAGATCCTGTGTGTTTTATCCTGTGATTTTAGCCTGCTGTGATTTAAGAAATGCAAGTCCTGATTCCCTGGACAAAGCAAGAGAGGGGCAATTAACAGGTAATTTTCTACATTCTCAGAGAAAGTCCTAAACAAAGAAAGTTCAAAATCCCAAGCATCATAACTGGGAACACTTCATGCCTTGTTAAGAAAGGAAAAGACTAACAATTCTGTGTGGGAAAAAAAAAAAAAAAAAAAAAAAAAAAAAAAAAAAAAAAAAAAAAAAAAGAACAAGATTCTCCTTGTGCTNAAAAAAAAAAAAAAAAAATTGTGTGTTGAAAAAAAAAAAAAAAAAAAAAAAAAAAAAAAAAAAAAAAAAAAAAAGCAGCAGTAGCCAAGAAGTTGTTGCTAGATATATCCAGTTTGTATCACATGACCAAACTTACATAAACTAAAAAGTGATTTGGCTTCTTTGCATGCCAGATCCCATCCCAGGTATTTTCAGGGTGTTCCTCCCCACAGACACAGGTTGAATTAGCTTCTGGTGCCATGGTTTGCTTGGATGAGAAAAGTCTGTAGGGAGGAGTTAGCTACTAAAACTCCACTTGAGATAGAAAGGTTACAAAAACAGCCCACAAGTTCACCACAGATGAAATTACAGGAAAAGGAAGTAAATTCAGGCTACCAGTAAAACCTAGCCAAAATTGTGATGCTCATGTGTTCAGGGGCTACACACATTAATTTAACAGGTCTGTATCACAAACACAAAGCCAGCATCATATCACAATCACACCTGACCTCAACCAAATTACAGTGTAAGGATGCAGCTTTGGTCATCACACCTCCCTGCTGTCTACTAATTAAAATCAGCTTGTCAGGTAACATATTTTCCTCCCAAATGAGTAATTTTCTCTCAAAAAATCAAAAAAAACAAAAACAAACAAACAAAAAAAACACCAAAAACAAAAAAAAACCAAAAAAAAAAAAAAACAACAAAAAAAAAACCCCACAAAAAAAAAAAAAAAAAAAAAAAAAAAAAAAAAAAAAAAAACAACAACAACAAAAAAAAAACCATGATCATAGCTTGGGCAATATGCATGATCAGAAATGTTTATCACATGCACCAAGAATAGGTTTCAATTCTTAAAAGTTGAAAGCAGCAGGGCGACAAGGAAGTTTATACCAGACACAGGATTTTTTAGGATACAGATAAGACTGTAAAATAATGAGAGACTTGGCAATTAAGTAGCTGATGAAATTAAAATGCACAGAAAATAATGAAAACAAACCAAAAAAAACCACATAGCCTGCTCATGCACAGAGATGCATTTTACAAAGCAGTGACATTTTTCAGTGAGACTGAAGATTTTTATTTCTTTGAAAATGATGGTGCAACAGCTGGTCACAATCAAAAAAAACCCCAATGGAACATCAAGGATCATTACAAAAGACCTTGAGTATAAAATGCTAGATAAATACATGTCAAAAATGGTAGATAAACACTTGTGTGCACAGTTGGTGTACCATTGCCTTTAATATACCTCCCAGATTGTCACATTACCTGAAAAACTTCAAGTGTTTGTTTCTTGGTGTTTGATAGCACCAACACCCAGTCTTCCACTTGGTAGCATCAAGGATCAAAATTCAGCTCTTGGGCACTCTTTATTTGGTTGAAACTTCAGTGGCAGAGTGGTTGGTTGTGAAAGCCACCTGCTGGGCTCTCAGGCACTCAGAAAATAAACCTACCACCCATTTTTATAATGTAATATTGGGCTTTATCAGCTCAGACATTCATCTGCTGTTGCTTTATAAACTTTACACCACTGTTACTCCTACTGCCATTACTCCCATTTGTGGCTCATGCTACCCACAGTGCTGACACATGTCTTGGTGCATGAAAGATCAGACCAGGACCAGGGCAAACATTCAAGCCCTCTGAGTACCTTCTGTACCCTACCTGTGTTCAAATGGGGGGTCACAACAGTGTCAGTTTAGGGTGTACTCTTGAAATGTCCAGTGTCACCTATTTAAACAATAAACATCAATAGGGCCACTCATTCTTAAGCCTGTGTTTTAAATGGTTTGCTGAATCGAGATCAGCATGTTAAAACTTGAAGGAATACAGTCCAAAACTTGGCTTTACATTTGAAGGACTAGCTTTAAGAGCAATTTTCTAACCTCCCAACCCAACCCTAGGAATATCTGTGGTACCAGGATTTCTGAGGATCACCTCAGCACAACCAGCACTCTCTGTTTCCTGGCTTTGCTCTGGACAAGCAATGTTCCCACCACCTCTGGTTTATCCCAGAAGCTTCTCTAAGGAGGCATCACCCACCCAGCACTGCCTACCTGGACACACAACCTGGGTCTTTTTCACTGCTACAGTCTCAGGCAGGTGAAGCAGAACAATTAAACACAACATTAATATATCCACTGAAATGCTAAATTTAAGACTTGGAGACATTCCTGCAGACATGCTAATTTTAAAACTTGGAAATGTTCCTATCTGCTTCCTTCCACTCCAAAACTTGGGGATTTAACTAGGTCTGACCCTTTGGCAGTGCTCCATGTAAGTGGCACAGATTTGCCTACCTAACAAAGCCCTTTTGTTTTTCACAGCTGTGAAATTCTGCTGCTCTGTAACTTTTCTTGTTTCCCAGGTTACCTTGGCACCAAGCTGTGACTAAATGTCTGCAAAGGGTTTTTAACTCCAGCTTTGGAGGAAGGACCACAAGGAAGAATGATGGCTTCCAGTGAGTGCCCCATGCTAGCAAGAACAATGCTTAAAATCAGCTTCAAATGTCCACAAAGCTTCTGGGATATCTGTGGAGCTGCATTCTCTGTTCTGCTCTGTTCCTGGCTGCACCATGTTTGTATTTCTTCCATTCCTCTTCCTCATGCTATACCTGTTCAGCTCCATTACCCAATACAAAGGGAGACAGGGGCTATGACAGACCTTTTCAAAAGAATCAGTTTTGTATTTGAAGAAACTTTAAATTTCAGAGCTCACTTTCTGCTCTGTGGGAGGAAATGGATCTTTTCTCACTGACTCCACAAGGACAGGAAGCAATTCCAAGCACACACACACATATGATGTCAATAAGACACCTGGAAGTAATCAGGTTGTAACTGAACTAATGAGCTACTGTGGGAAAATATCCTTCCCACTTTTAGGTGGCTGCAGAAGGTCCCAGGTGGTTTAAATGGGAGCAGGTCTGTGCCATATAGAATAAATTAGTAGGAAATATTTGCAGGTGCTGGAGCATTGGTCTGTGGTAGTTCCACACATTCCCTTCGTGCCTTATGCAGTAGGATAACCAGGACCTGTAATAAAATAAATAAAACAAAATAACCAGGACCTGTAATAAAAAGCCTCACGATGCTATTGCATGGACACTGGCAGACAGACTTAAGGGTGCTCTGCCCTGGGGCCAAACATGAGGCAGTGCCAAATTAGATGCTAAACATGGATGCATTCAACCACTGATACACCTTGTATAACTTATGTCAGCAGGGTTTTCTTTAATTGTTTTTTGTTACCCGAGACATTTAGGGTTTTATTTCCCTAGATATTTAAGACATCCCAGGGCAGCAGGTAACTGAAGTAATCATTCCTGATGATCTTTCCTTGTCAATGCTCTATGCAAATCTTAAAACATCACCATAACACAGCATTTTTTAAAAATTTAATTTTTAAAATTTATTGTTGTTACTATAACACCCAGACCATGTAATAAACCAATATATTGACCACCTATACTATGCAGAATAACAAATAATCCCTGCCTGAAAGGACTAATAATATC
Source organism: Urocynchramus pylzowi (assembly GCA_013397555.1). Lineage (NCBI taxonomy): Eukaryota > Metazoa > Chordata > Aves > Passeriformes > Fringillidae > Urocynchramus > Urocynchramus pylzowi. The sequence continues at coordinate 1,088,802 of VZRH01004154.1, read as the reverse complement.
ATTAAATAAATTTATGGAAAACTGGGGCCTGAAGAAGCCACAAATGCCGTCTACAGTTGATGACACTCTGACAGAAACCATGTGAGAATTCCTAGATGAAATCTGGCATCACTTGGAGTCAAATGCAAAATTCTCTCTATTTTCAGTGAAACTGGACTGAACACATATGTTCCTGCTTCATAGCCCTTTGCTCAGACAACTCAAACCTGGCATTTCATAAGTTTTCTTATTTCTAGTCCTTGTTCTTTTGCACCAAACATATTTTCCCATGCCTTGTGTTTATAAACTGATGCTTTTATAATGTAAATAGGATACAACTATGTATAATTCTATTCATCTCTGTTCATTACGTAAAGTAAAAAAATTTTCACAAGGATATATCCAATATTTACACTGCAATGTTTTTTTTCCCAACATGTCCTTCTGTGGAATGCTATTTCATTGCTTCTTGTCCTTTATCCTGCATTTCTATTGGTTCATTTAATAAGACTGGCTTTTCAGATTTCAATTTCTTCTTTAAAATGAGAAGAACAAGTGTGCTTGGGATGTAGGACACTCCACGTAACACTGCTGGCAGGCCAAGATAGAGCCACCTGAAATAAATAATGAATTCCATTAAATACATGCATTTGTAAAAAAAGGGCAAAACTATTCAGCAAACATTGTTTTGTGAAGATTACACAGCCACTCTAAAACTTGTGCCCTGATGCTTTTGGGTCTCACAGAAGATGAGAATGTGAGAATAGGGAATATGAAAAGGCAAAATGGCCTTTTACATCTCCCAGTCTCAGGCAAATTATTTAGCCAGTCAAGCCAGGCACCTGGTACTCTTATGGCTTTATCCATAGGGAAAAGAGAGAGTCCTGAAAGGGCTCAGACTACCTGATTAAAATTTCTCAGTATTCATAAGAATATTTTTCCAAACCAACCTCATCACAGTATTACAAGGAATTAGTATGAGGCCACAAATTCAACAAGATTTTTCTTTAAAAGTCACACATCGATCCTTGAAGGACTGCAGAAACATGATGTGCAGTATTCTGGCCAATTTCCAACTTGAGTAACTGTATCTTCTCCATAAAGCTCTTCTTTTTTAAATACAAGTACTGTTTCAACCATTTCCTGTTCAAAGACCTTGCATTCACCCATTGAACCTTCTTCCCATATAAGCTAACTGTTTTTCAGTATTTTTATCATACTCAGTGTTTTCAAGGCTTGTTCTCATGAAAGGTTATTAGTGAATATTATGGCACCAGAACATTTCTGTTCAAAGGTTTTTCCAATGTCTTGGTGGAAAAAGGTTCAAAGGTTTTTCCAATGTCTCAGTGTCAAAGGTTGCACTTTGCAAATAAAGCCAATGCCAAAGAAAATTGTATCATATCTCTAACACAGGAGCAGTTTGTCTGCTAGGGAGACATGAAGTGCATAAAATTACATCACTATGCATGCAATAAGAGAGCAAGAAGGAGAAATTAAAATAAAGTAGAAAACAGACCTGTATGTGACAATATCATACATCCTACATGCTCCTTCTCCACCACAAGTCATAGTACCCCACTTCAAGCAAGTGGTATCTATCAAAGCTCCAAAATAAATGGGAGATGGAATTCCAGCTAAAAAGAACATTAGCAAAATTTTTGTGAATGAAAATTTTCTTCTGGATATCAGACACACCACAGAGCCCATGCTGTTTGTCACCTACTTCATCTGTACTGTCCTCTTGCAGCATGAGCCTCATTCTCTGTATATCTTGTGCTCCCTCTCCTTCCTTACCCACCTACCCTCAGCCAAAGATTTTCTTCCCTGCTGCCTGTCAAAGAATACCCACATGCAGCAGCATGGAATGTGTTTCCTATTCAGAACTCAAGGTTTTCTCTCACCAGTGAGAGGCAGTGCTGACTTCAATAAACATAAACTATAAGCAAGAGTGAAGGAATGCCAAATGGCTTTTGAATGAGCAGCAGATATAGTCCTGTGTTCTGGTTTCTGGTGGAATGCAGTTAATTTTCTTCTTAGCAGCTGGTACAGTGCTGTGGTTTGCATTTAATATCAGAATAATGTTGATAACACACTGATGTTTTAGTTGCTGCTAAGGAGCGCTGACATCAAGGAGTTTTCTGTGTCTCATGCTCTGTTTGTGAGGAGCTGCACAGGAAACCAGGGGGGAGCATGGCCAGGACAGCTGACCCAAACTGGCTAAAGGGAAATTCCATTACCTGCAGTGTCATGCTTAGTACACAGAGTGGAGAGAAGTGGAAGGGAGGGACTGACTGCTGCTTGGGAGTGGGATGGGTATTGGTCAACAGATCACAAACAGTTTTATTCTGCATTACTTTTATTTCTTTTGTTTTATTCCTCTCTCTATTTTTTCTACTATTATTATATTTTCCTTTATTTCATTACTAAACTATTCTATTCTTAACCTGCGTGTTCTACCTAACTCTCCTCCCTATTCCATGTGGGAGGAGAATAAGTGGATGCATAGTACTTAGATCCTGACTGGGGTTAAACCAAGACACCAGCCTATTATGCATTAAAAAAAGTGCAAACTGCAGGCAGATCCATGCTCTGAGAGCTGTAAAATAATCCTACGTGCTTCCTGATCAAATGCACTCCATAGAAGCAATGACTCCTGTGCCATGCCCATAGCCCTGATGTGATCCTTCTCTAGGTCAGCCCTAATTGTTCTTCTGAAAGTGTGTCAGATATTTTCTTACCAAAAACTCTTGAAGCCAGCCCATGGATACCCACTCCAAATGACTTCTCTTCAGGCTTTAGAGACCTGTATGATAATTGCATTAATAGAGGTGACATTAATAAGAGATTTTTGACCCTTTTTTTTTAAATCAAATTCTTCATCACATTAGGCCCAGACCATTCTGATAAGAGCATTGGTTGAAAGAGCTCATTATGCTCATTAGGTGATGTTTGCTGAAAAGCCCCTAATCTAGGACTGCCAAATCACAAAAGCAAAAGCTACTGTCAGGGTATGGTACCGAGGCCAGCACAAAGCAGGGTAGTTGTGCCTTAACCAGTATCATGTTCCTGTGATTGATAAACACACAGGTACCACACAGCACTCAATATCCCAGTGCCCTGACTCGGGGTCCTGCGTTCATTCAGGATAAAGCTGACAGCCAGAAGCAGCATCAGATTACAAAGGTGACACGACACTAAACCTTAACAGCACAGAAATGACATCAGATTTTTCTGCTCTTCCCCCTTCCATGTGCAAACCAAACACCTTTTAATTCTCTGCAGAATTAAAACCTCAGAATAAAAAGTCCAGTAGATTTCTTAAAACACGGAAATTTTACTGTACCTTATTAAGACCATGTATCCAGGCATGGCTGCTAAGGAAAAAATGAAGCTGCAGACTAATGTCAATATTAAAAAATAATGGAGCATCTTGTCACAGCCTTCATGCCCATCACACTGGCCCAGATTTGCAGAGATGTTTTGAGATGAAAACCCCGAGGCTGCAACACAGGTGCAGTTTTCAAATACCTACCAAAAGAGTATTTCAATCACACAGATTGTCCAAACTCAAACTCTGAGTGGCAAACCCACACTGTTGGCACCAATCTCACTGTCTCCTGCACTTGAGCCTGTTACTCATGAGCAGCACTGCACTGTGGCCTCCCTCCCAGTCTGCCAGGCACAGGTCCAGCCATCCCCTGTATTTGGGGATAAAAGTTCTATAATGCCTGGCTACTTATTTAAATCTACAGGGGAAAAGAGATTATTAAGTCCATGCTATAGACTATCATTTTGACAGAAATGTTCTTGGGTATATTGGTACAAATATTTGCCTCCTACTATATTTCATAGTTACAGTACAAGAAAATGTATGCTTTACCAAACTTCTTCCAGTTCCTCTTGAGGATTTACACCCAGCAAGACAAGGTGACACGTAAGTGATTCCATTGCTCCCACAAACAGGGTCCCATATTTTAAGTGGGCAATCACAATCTATGTTGCAGCCAGCCAGTAGAGTATTTTCTGCATATGAAACTTGCTCTATTCTGAAACACATTTAGATGAATAAATATTTCAGTAATGAGATACCCACAGTAACCCTCTGCAATGCTTAAGATTCTATTCTAGCTCAAGTGTTAAATCAGGACCCAATCCTACATGCTCCTACCCTGAAGTCATGCCTTTCTATAGGACACTAAATTGCATTGTATTACATTAATACTATAAATTAGGTATGCATACCCCACAGCATTTTTCTCATCTATGGCCTGTATGTTCTTGATTGTCCATAAGGGTTGCACCTACACCTCCATGTCCATTTTACAGACACATAGCACAACCTGGTCTAGTGGAAGGTGTGCCTGCCCATGGCAGGGAGGTTGTAAATAGAGGCTCTTTAAGATCCTTTCCAACCCAAACCATTCTATGATTCCCAATGATCAATGGCAGGCTTCAAATCAAGAAACTGCAGATAAAATATCCTCTGATAACTTGATAGTAATCAAATTTGAGTAAACCAGTGTAAGATCAGGAAGGGGATTTTTTCCCTCTCCTAGTCTGAAATTGCTCTCAGGTATGCCTGATTTGAGCAACAATTTTTATTTTCACCTGCAGTTACATGACTTCACTAATTGTATTTAGTAAAAGAATTAATATGGACTTGCAATTGCATGAACCTTGACGTGAATATCTTTTTTAATACACTTTTGTTGTTTGAAAAAGGGATGACAGAACTAATCTCAAATGCAAGCAAAAGGTCTTGAGAATTTAGAATAGGGAACTGAAATGGAGTTCCTGGCTGATTCTTGACATGAAAAATCATCCTGGTGTCTTAAGACTGAAGTCCTCCTGAGTCCCAAAGAACATACCCTTGATAGGAAACTGTTAGACCAGCGACTGGTGAGGTATCACAGACAGTCCAATAGGCAGCAAAGTAGAGAAGGTATTCCAGTAAAGATACCCAAAATGCTATGCTCGCAGCCTGATAGACATTTATCTTGAATTTCTTCATGAATAAGCCGCCAGAAAAATACCCAACGCATAGAACTGGCAAGTTGTAAACACCTATTTAAACAAGTGAAACTTCCATGTTAAAATAAAGGAGACCATCAAAGCTACTCTACTATAGGGCAGCTAGAGAAGTAGCTACTATAGCTGCTCTAAGGGAAGGTTGTGTTTGGCAAAGACTCAAAGAGTGCCAGGGGCTGAACAATTTAGCTGCAATCAGAAATGGGTCCCTGCTAATTTCCTTTTACAGCCAAAACCTCTGCCAAAGTCAACAGCAGGTGCGAACTGCTTGGGGAGTGAGCTACAGGGTAGGGCTAAAATTATCAATTGGGAAATGGCAATCTAGAGTTGCACTCTAGGTCCAACTCAAAAAAAAAAAAAAAAAAAG
>VZRH01004154.1:1061936-1083409 GCA_013397555.1 Urocynchramus pylzowi | reverse complement strand
AAAAAAAAAAAGCGAAAGAAAAAAAAATTATATGGTTTCAATCCAGCATCTCCAGCTGGCAGAAACTCAACAGAAAGATCTGTGCACATCTTAATTAAGTGCACATCTTAATTAAGTGCACATCTTAATTAAGTGCACATCTTAATTAAGTGCACATCTTAATTAAGTGCACATCTTAATTAAGTGCACATCTTAATTAAGTGCACATCTTAATTAAGTGCACATCTTAATTAAGTGCACATCTTAATTAAGTGCACATCTTAATTAAGTGCACATCTTAATTAAGTGCACATCTTAATTAAGTGCACATCTTAATTAAGTGCACATCTTAATTAAGTGCACATCTTAATTAAGTGCACATCTTAATTAAGTGCACGTCTTAATTAAGTGCACATCTTACTGCACTCTAAGCATGACAGAAAGGAGGAACAGACTTTCAGTTTTGAGATTAGATTGCTGAATGTGCTCTCACACTTTGCTGATTGATGCTTAAAAGAAGCAAATTCTGACTGAAAGACATGTTGGAAGTGGTTTTACACAAACATCACATGGCTTGGTTTCATATCAGCTGAATTTTCTGAGCCAATTCAAAAGATGGGAATTAGATTATAAAATTCTGCTCAAAAAAAAAATTAATGTTTAGCAGAAAATGCATTGACATTTAGAAATGCTTTGTAATGTGATATCCCTCACCTGTAGAAGCATTTAACCTTAGTATACATATGTAAATACACATGAACATATGTATATATGTGAAAATATAGATAATTTGAATGGAGACATCACTAATTGATAGAACAAAGCAAAATGCAAACATACCAATTAAAAAGATGGCATCTGATGCAGATTTTCCAAACTGCTGTTCCAGATATTTGGGCATGAAGGATATCATGCCATCGAAGGCACTGAACTGTAACACAGTTATGCATATAAATAACATATACACAGGGTTGTGAAACAGAGCCTTGAGGAAGGGGATGAAATCTGCAATGAAATAATGCCATGAGTTAGTGTGATGCTTTATGAAAACAATGTGGTTGTGGGGGAAAGAGGGGAACAGAAATGGTCCCGAACTGGATCAGGATAAATCTTGTGCTTTGCCAGATACCACAGGCCAAAGATTCCTTGCTTACCTCAGGGTCTCCTCTAGCCAAAGATACCCTCACACACACACATGCACACCAGTGCAGCTGCTGCTTGTAAAAAAATAATAAATCACAGCAGGAGCAGCAGCTACTGCCCCATCTTCCCTCTCTTTTCTCTCATCTCATGCCCCAAGAGCATTCAGCAAAACCCTTGTCCTGCACCTGGCATCCAAGGGGATGCAAATGCATCTACAGCTGTGACAAGCTGCCCCCAGAGACCTGAACACTGATTTTGGGGTTTGCTGCTGGGGCAGAAGAGGCCTGAAGAGAGCTGTGAGCACAGTTATTCCCACCATCCTCTCAAAATCTCTATCAGCCAGTTTTCAGCCAAGTGAGCATCTGAGAAACTGATTTACACAGGTCTTTTCTCTGAGTAATGCCCATTAAGTCAGGATTTGAACCATAAAAAAGCCCCACAATTCCCCTTTGTCTAATGTTCTCTGTTAATCAATGTGCTGAGCTATTGTCAAGAAACTCTGCAGATAAATATAAGCATATACAAAACAATGACTGGGCCTCACTGAAAGTGGGCACCACTTAGGATGGGTGTATATCTTCAAGAGCTAAGCAAGTATCTTATTAGAAGATCTGTATGCAAATCTTTCAAAAATTAGTCAAATATTAGAAACACTGTGAATGGGCTGCATTATTTACAGTTACAGATTACACATTAATATTACACATACAGTTACAGAGTTACACATTTCAGATGCAGTGAGATTTTTAATCAGAGCTTCTTAAGGAAATTTTATTGTTATTAAATAATTTTATTTTAGGTTATTTTTAACTATAAAAACATCAAGTTTCGACTTGAAATCCTTGGTGATTAAAAAGGTGAACATGTCCTGGTCAGTAGGCTGTGAGTGGTTGAACAGGGGTTGGACCAGGTGACCTCCACAAGTCCCTTGCAACCACAATTATCCTGTGGAATGAAAAGGTTCTACATTCAGGATATTCAGGGACAGTGAACATTCCCACCAACACAGGGAGGGAATGACCATGAAAACATAAGCTCTGAAGGGACCCTGGAGCACTAAGGACCCACATCTGCGCTGGGAGAACAGTATTTTATTCATGGATTCATTAAAGGCTAGGTTACAGCAGAAAGAGACACACTGTTTATCAAAATGAAGCTGCAATATCAGCCAAGACCTAAGGACTCTTTCTGGGTGTGGTGAATCTGCAGGACACAGCAGGAAACAGCACAGAGTGGGAACTGCCACTTGGAATTTACTTTCTGAAAATTGAGGTCCTGTCAGAGGGCCCTGAGCAGGACAGGCTACTCTGAAGATCATAGCCTTTGACATAGTTTATTCACTTACATTTCCAATCAGGAAATATAGGAAGGATGTTTCTTTCAAATAAGGAAGGAAAAAAATATCCTCCTACAGATACATAGATTTGCAAGACCACTGATGTGAAAGCTGCCAGTGGTAATGTGAACAAATGTGAGTGGAATACATCTCTGTTCAACAGTAATTAAATGTTTATGAGACACTTAAGTACCTGTCAATTCCCTTTTAGGGCTTTCAGTTGGACTCAAGAAATGCATAAGATTTATGTTGGGTTTTTGCTTTTCTGCACAATGAATGTGGGGTACAAGCAACCAATATCTGCACCTCACCCCCAGCTCACTGAGTTGTAATATTCCTATCCTGATTTCAGAGCTTCAACCCTCTCATGGGAAGAAAAGATCTACATACAGCTGAATTGCAGGAGGGGAAAAGGAAGGATCCAGATCCTAGACCTATGAAATCAGCTTTGTTCCTCTGCAAGGAGCCATTCTAAATTCCTGCACAAAACCCTTGAACAACAGAGACATCAAAACAGAGCAGTCACTGCATATCTTGGACCCACCTTTAATTACACAAGTACACAGAGTTCACACCTTAGGACTAAAGTTAGAAGGAAATAAAATGCAATATAACTTGCCTTTAGCAATTTCATACATGGTCTGTTTGGTTTCATTTTTATCATTTTCTTGCAATGGTGTTGCACTTTTTTCACTTGTCTCTTCAGGTTCATTGGTTTCACCTTCCTTCACAAGTGACTTGGGCAAAAACCAAAATGGTATTGCCACGAGGAGATTCAGCAGTGCACAGATTAAAATGCCCAGCCACCATGCTCCAACCCAGCGGGCATCAGTAGCTGTTATAGTTATCTCATCTAGAATAAAACACAAAACCAGACCTCTTGGATCACTTCAGAAACATTCTTTGCTGTCATTTTGTGCTTTCCTAGTCATCTCTGGCATAAAAGCATTTTAATGATTCTTAAAATAAGGCTCATGAAGGAGCATATTCTCCAGTTTTCTAATTTTGCTCATTTTCTGGCAAATTTCAGTGGCTTGTATTAAATTAATTCTAGTCCTTCCCTCTGTTAAGCCAGATGACACAATTTTTCATCAAATAATTTGTAAGCAGATTGATTTGTGTATCTATGAACTGAATATTATACACAGATCTTCTGTTCTAAAATAAACACCAATGAACTCAAGTGGGATTAAATCATATTAGCAAGGAAACGTCTTTTAGCTCCGAAAAATACACCAACTATAGACTTAAAAATAAGGTTTTATATGTTCACCCATTACCTGCACCAACTGATGCAATGTCAACAAACAGCTCTGCACAGAATGAAGCCAACAACAAACCAAGGAAGGGGCCAATTACAGTTGCTGTATGTAGACATGCTAGAGTAGGAAAAAGAGAAAACACTCTAAATTAGAACCCAGTGACAATTATCTTCTTGGAATTGTTACATATGGTTAGGACAGCTCTACTGGAAAAGCACTTGCCCCTAAAAATGGCCTCATTCCAACAGGTTTCTCTCTGGTTAAATGACAAGTTCTACAATATTGTTATTTTGATAAGGCAATAATTACTGTTTTCTGCCTTCCTTTATTGGACTGAAGGGCAGCATAATAATTCTTTCTTTTGCTTTTGTTTGTGTGTGTGTGTTTGGAGAAGGGGAATTATCACAACAGGGTAGATTTACCCAGGTAGAAAGGTGAATTCTCTGCTTTGGCAAAATCCTCCAAATAGGAAATGCCTAAAGGCATGATGGGAGTTTCACCCATTCCTCGCACTATGTTTCCAACCATCACAAAAATCCACAGCAGGGACCCAGGCTCTTTTTCACATTCTGTGGGGGGGGAAAAAAAAAAATCAGAATGAATGTTTTAGTCCCAAATATTAATGAAAATCTAGAGACAAAGAATTGACCAATAGTTTAAGCTTTGGTGGGTAGGCCTGTCCTACAAAAAAAAAAACAGTAAATAACTGGGCACAATATTTTTTTACTTCCTTTCTCTCCTTGAACTGGGATTTCTTCATCCCATGGTCTGCTTCGGATTCCACTGCTCTCTCCCACTTTGTCATGCTGAGATTTCTCAGTGCAAATTCATTAAAATACCAATAAAAACCAGCTTTGTTAGCAGCAGCTGCTGCCATTCTGGGTGACTGACCACAGATGAACCCCAGATCTCCTGTTTCAATGTCAGGTTGCTGTCAGCAAACACAGATGAAGCAGTCCATGTGCAGATTCAGTCAAATTCAGTCAAACGTGGTCAAATTCAATCCAGTTTTCACTTCACACAGGAAATGGACTCATATATACGAATATCACAGTCTTGCTTGTCCATAAACCAATAAAGAAACAATCATCTTACCTAAGTATTTCATAGCCATGAGGATTTTTGGGTTCTATGTGCATATTGAGTGGCTGTACATCATTTAGATGAAAATTATTTAATGAAGAAACAATCACCTTGCCCAGGTATATTCATAGGCATGAGGGTCTATGGGATCTATGTGTATATTGAATGGATGTACATAATTTAGATGAAAAGTATTTAATAAACAATCACCTTACCCAAGTATATTCATATTCATTCATGAGGATCTATGTGCATATTGAATAGCTGTACATCATTTAGATGAAAATTATTTACCTTTCTATACCTTTATTTTTGCATTTATAAAATGGGAAAAATTTCAGAAAGTATTGGAAATCTTCAACTGAAAGGTTAATGCCAAGTGCTGTTAGATGTGCAGATTTCACTTCTTTTGCGAAGATGCAAACATTAACATCTTAACTGACATGTAGCCTTGGAAAGCTTGGAAGCTGCATCCATCAGTAAATGGAGACCCAGAACACCCCAGCACAAGGCTATGGTTTGATGCCACATTCAGGGATTACAGCAGTGTCATTCAGCTTTAGCACACCCTGATGGAACTCCATCACAACACTTAGCAATGAGCTCTGGGGTTCAGGTCACCTCACTTTTACCGTCCACCAACCTAAGTTTCCAGCAGTCAGAGGCTCACCCAAGAGGTAATCTGATCCACCCAAAGGTACAGAGCATGAATGTCTGTCCTGGGGTGACGTTATGATGCTGTCCCCCATTGTCTGTTCTCTTGCCCCTTACAGCAAGCTCTGCAAGAGCTCTGTGGTCTCCTCTGCCCAGCTATCAAGGGAGTCTAAAGGGATGGTTCAGACTGAATGCTTCCCTTTGAGGTAGCTAAAGGCCCAGGAGATTAATCCCACCCTCAGCATAAGAATTTTGTGCATGTTCATTAAATGGCTTCCTCTGAGCCCTTTGACCTCCCAGTAGTTCCTTTACATGCACATTGCTAGTGCACATACATGTTTCATCTAACAGATAAGTTTTAGCCTAGTTTAAACTATTTTCTCTAAAAAGAAGTGAGATCTATATTTTAGTTCTAGCTCTATTTCTCATTTTTTTATTTCCCACATGGTACAACAAAAAAAATTCTTATGTCTCTTACCCATTGCTGAAATATGCTTCCCACCTCCTCATGGTATCATAGAATTTCAAGTTTAAAAAAAAGGAATATTTGTGAGAACAACCTGGTGTTATACTATCCCAAAGTGGACTGCCAGGGATGTTAATTGAACTGCCTGGATAATGTAAAAACTGCATGAAATAAATGTTTTAGCTCTGGAGTCACAGACCAAAGAAACACAGGGGCCAGGAAATTTCCTGACCTCTAGTTTCTAGGCTTTCAAAAAGTACTGATCAAAAGCAGAAACCTAAAGTGATTGCTAATAAAAACAAAAATCTATTTATTTAGACACTTTATACACAGAAAAAAATATTTACAGACATAGGAAAAGTCTTACCTGTTGATGGTTCCTCTGTAGGCAAAGAGGACAAGTTCTGATTAACAAGGCATAGAGGCATCACTGAAACATTTTCCCGTTGTGAAATGCTGCTTTCAATATGGTACCTGTTGGAAACAAGGAAAGCAAGTACAGGTCAAGATATTCATGAGAACCATCTCATTTGTCTGTGCTGGAGTAATGGAGCTACCTATAAGAGTGTGCAGCTCTAGAAAGAAGGGAATCCAAAAAGTTAACAGAGGGTGCTGCCAAGGCTGTCAGAGCCATTCCACACTGGACACAAGATTAAAGGATCAAAAAATACCTTGCTGATTAAAGCCTACACAAGCTATTTTTTTTAAGCCAAGCAAAAAATCATTTCAAAGGAGTTGAAGGTCATTATGGTCAGTACAAAATGGTCAGTACTAAATTTGCATTTAGCTATTCTTTTAGTCAGAACAGGTAGACAACATCTCTGCAATGTGGACATAAGAAATTAATTTGGCACTGAAAATAGCTTGAGAAACATCTATTTCTTATCCTCTGAGAGGTCTCTTTCTCTGAATAAATTCCTAGAAGTGTGGAGAAGACAGAGTCCCAGTTTTCACTCTGTACTGTTCAAGTTAAAAAAGATTTACATAGCACTGTCATTTTGTTGTGCCAGTTTGCAATGATTGATAATACCCAATTTACACAATTTTATTCTTGACAACACAGTGACCAGGTATGATCTGTCATCCAGGTTCCAGATGGACCAAGAAATCTTTGAAAATCACAGTTTCTATAGCCCATCCAAGCAGATAAGAGCTAGTAGTGTAAAGGCTAGTATCACAGCCCTGTTACTTGGGAGAGCCCATGCAAGGAGGAGAAAAAAGATGAAGGCAAAGGCAAGTGCCCAGCAGAGGGGTGACTCTCCTCAGGAGCTGGTGACTGACTTTTGGAGGCATCTCAGGAGCAAACCCAAAGAAACTGCAATGATCATACTGAATCCATGCCCAGTAATGTCTCTCCCCATAAGTAACACCCTCAGTGGAAGGATGAATGGATTAATGCAAGTAAGGATCACAGAAGCTGCTGTGAGTTAAGCAAAACACTCACCTCCCAAACAGAAAATGAGGAAGTGATATCAAAAGACATCCAAAAGACAGAACTGTGCAGCCCAAAGCAATTATTCTGGGTCTGTGAAGCTTTGCTCCAAAGTAACTCACAAATGCTATCAGCAGCAAGTTACCTGCAAAGAGAACCTGGGTCACCATCTACAAACCAAGGCATCCCATAATCATTTCAAATTTGAGCATGTCTTGTGAGCTCAGCTTCTGTTCCTTTTTTTGTCATGTAAAAAGTGTCACTAGACAGGGAACTGCCTACATGGTGCAGTAATTCCCTGCTATGTACGGTCTTTTTTTGGAAGAGTTACATCACATGCAGAGAACATGGGATTAAAAGGCAGGCTGGAAAAGAGATCACAGTGAGAGAGATTTTTGAGTGCACCTTTATAGAGGAGAAATTTCCTACTACTTTGCATAGAGATCAGGCCCAGGGACTGCAGAATAATATAGGATTATTATTAGGAATGTTCCCCTAGGATACTTTATTTGGTAATGTGTAGGAAAATACAGAAGTATCATAGTGTTTTTGTAGTGAAAATAATAAACACAAGAGGACCATCATATAAAAGAAAAAAGTAATAATAATTTAATATTAATTAATAATTTAATATTAATATTATTAAAACCACAGGTTTTTATATCTAGTACCATTTAAAAACAAAAATGTACTAAAAATCTTCATTTTCCTCTCCTTGACTTTCACTTAGAAGCAGATCATTTTCTCCATTTATTGCTATGCAACTAAGAAAAGAATCAAGTTTCATGTTATGAATCAGGCCCTATAAAAATAGCAATTTAATAATTTTACACCTACTAATTTTATGATCTTTTTGTCAGAAGAACAAAATCATGTCTCTGAGTGACGTTATGCACTCTGAAAGAAAATAATGTCTTTTTTATGTATAATTTCTAAACATGCTGTGTTGAATCAGTGGCTTGAATGACACTTAAAGATGTACATTTAAGTTTATCACTGGACAATAACACTTACTGACAGGCAAAGTAAGGGGCACCAAAAGTAGAACTAGAACTGGAAACTTTCTTTGCAAGTATAGTTGTACAGGTACAAAACCTTAAAATAGTATTGAGTTTAGGTAAGGATTCACAGTCCATTCCAACCAAGTTTAATTAAAGGAACTGCAAAATGCTAAATATGACCTTAAATTCAAACAAAGTTTACATAGTTGTTTATTTTTGTTTTCTTCAGAAAGATTCAATACACATCTCATAAATTAGTTCTATTTTGTTAGTTGCTCTGTCATATCTTATGATAGTGCAGAAATTAGCTGAACCAGTTTTTAAACCTCAGTTTGCCCATTCAAGTGGTCCTATTCATTTCCAAGACATGAAATAGTTACATATCAGCTCAAAAGAATTACAGTTGGCCACTTTTGTCACATAGAGCAATTGAGAGCAGATGAGAGTCACTAATACATGCTCAGACCACATATCACATTTTCAAAGAATCAGAAATATTAGAATGAGAGATTACCAATTTCAAAGCTTCCATTAATGATGCCCACTAAAGAAGCTGGGATATTAAATTGTTTCTCTATCTGTGTGTACATGCTGTTCATGTAAGCACCAGACATCGTTTTCCCAAGGAATGCAAGTGACAGTGCCAGAAGAAAGACCTAGGAAGGGAAGAGAAGAATGCATAAACAATTCAAAATCACATGTTTATGAATATTCCTTGGTTATTTCCTCCAGTGAAGGTGTGCTTCCAGTTAAAAAAGTGAGCAGTTCTGTTCCACTGATGTGTGTGTAAATCCCAGCATCTATTCTTTTCTAGAACTATGACTTTGTTAAACAAACAATAAAAAACACAAAACAAACAAACAAACAAACAAAACCCGAATAAACGTTGTTCTTCATTGTCTTTAACTGACCAAGACTGTCTTCTGAAACCCCCAGTCCCATTTAGCCAGCCAAGGCAGCAGTGCCTGTTGCAAGGTTGCCACCTGCAGGACCTTCCCACCCTCTTAACCCAAATGACAAATTGCTCGCAGAATTAAGGTCCTTCCTTTGGCCGAATTACTCGATCCAGGATCTGCTCTCTCATCTCAGCAGAGGTCAGGAGGCCAGAACAAGTAATTTCAACCAAAAGGAGTAAATAACATGTCCTTTTTACAAGACAATTAGTAGCAACTGACAGCTAAAAACTTAAAAGTAATGAATGCAGCAGTATTCAAATCCTTTTAACTTCAGGCTTCTTTATAAACAGCATTTATGAAATTAAATCAGTACATACATCTGCTGCAAAAGCTAGAAAGCAAAAGAAATGTATTTGGGTTTTTAATTACTATTTTTAAAAAGTTATTTTAAAAGATTTTGTAGCATTTCTTGAATCAACAACTTGAATTATGATTCAAGATCAACAGCCAGTTTTTACTGCCACATACCAGTCAGTAAAGCTCATTTCACAGCTTTAAGAAGGAAGGATAAACATGTTAGACTGGGGGGATTATACAAAGTCAGTGGTGGAGCTTCAGAGCAGCAATCAATCAATGCCTCCAAATACCAACATATCACAGAGTGGAAAGTTCAGGGAGAGCAAAAACCAGCACAGTTGTTCACAAACTTTTTTGACCTTGGCTAGTGCATTAAGGGTAAAAAGAACAGCTTATCCATTCATTTAATCAAGGCTATAACTTCTACCAAAATACTGTAAATGCAAATAATTACAGTAGTGTGTTCCTACAAAATCACTAAAATATTGCTGTACCTTCAGCTTGGAAATGCAGCAGAATTTGTCCTCTGCATGTGGCTTCTCAGGCTCCTTCATGTTGCCTTTTTTAATTGACACTGGTGTCTGTTTCTGTCAGCCATCCAATTACAGTGTTGAAAAAAGATGAAAGAAAAGAACAAAAGGTTTTGTCCCATGTTTGCAAAAATATGATATTCCTTCTAAGATATTTTATATGTTCCTTAAATAATTGCAAACTGGATTGCAACTGGATTGCAAAGCCTCCAAGCTGATGGATTTTATTCTAAATGAAGTAACTTGGTTAGAGTCATTAACTGCTTGGCATTAAAATTAGAGGAAACAAAATAAAACCAAAACCACCAGACCAACTCAAGCTCTAAATGGACGCAAAACAGATTCCATTCTCCTTCCCCTCTCAAGATTTTCAAAAATATTCCTCTTTATTCATTTGCCGACTTTTGCTTATCTCCCTCTCAACTTGATGATTAGAGTGTCTCACAGTGCTAAGCTACCTGCTCTCTTAACATTTTACATAAATTCAAAAATGTGCTCAAAGAAGGAGCAGTATATTCCAGGGACTTGGATATACTGACCTGTAAAAGCCATGACACATCTGAGGGTTTGCACAAAGAATTAAACAGGTTTTTATTCTATTCATTCTAAGGGCTCCTACAAAGACCCCACCAAAGAAAGTTATGCAATACAGTTCCCTGAGGCCTGATGGGGTAAGCTGAAGAAACCCAGGGCAAGTCAGAGCCCTACCTGATAGGCAGGATCGATACAGGTTAATTTCCTCTTTTTTTGTCTGGGGTACACTTCCCAAGTGATCCTGCAGTACCTGCTCTGCTCTGTGCTTTCCACCTCATGGGTCCAGGGCTGGGGAGCAAGCTTGACCAGCCCACCAACAGGACTCAGCTGCATTTCAAATTCTTCACCTCAGCACCCTCCTGGCCAATCTCTCCAAACATTAATTTCTACAACAATGTTAATCCTCTCAAATGTGTTTCCTAACTAACTTGATTCCTAGCAAACCCCCAGGCATTAACTCCTTCTATGGCTACCTTCTCACTTGCAGTTTTTAAAAGCATAATGCATTATTATAGCATTCCTGGAAATACTTTACAATTAACTGTAGATGGTCAGCACTCAGACATCTGTGATAGATACAGAGATTTTATTTCTGCTTTCTCACAGATACTTCTACAAACTGTGTTGAATCACAGGACTAAACTGTGCTGGTACAGCTTCTTCTTTTTTTGCAATTTGAAATAAAATTTATATCCCAGGGTATCATTTATGCATTAACTAAATACTGCTTTTCTCTGAAGACCACAAGCAATACTTACACATAACAGCAGTGCCCTATATCTGTCCTCTTCTAGGAGCTGACAAAGGGATTCTTTCCCTTATTGTACCAGTTTCACTGTATTTCCCTGAATTTCACTGTCACACACAGGGAACATCATCTGGCTAATTGCAGGTTTTCTCTCCTGATGCCACAAGATACCAGACAGCAACTTGTTACCATCTGACTTGGGGAATCAGACACATCACACTGCTCCTCATGCAATTACAATAGTCAAAACAGCATTGTTTGCCTTTAATTATTCATGCCTTCCCTCAGAGCATAAATTATGATCCAGACAAAAAAACATTTCAACCAATTTTTTACTGGGAAGATTATTAAGATTATTAATTGAATAACAAAGTAGACAGAATCATTATTTCCAGCTCTGTTTCTGAAATTGCTTTCCTCAGCTTTATAATGTTTTGTGGTCGCACTTCATCAAATGTTATTGATGCCAACACAGACTAACAGCCTAAATTATCAGAAATAAAGACACAGGTGCATAACTCACTCAGCTCAGGTGCATTCACACCACACTTTAAGTCCAGGTTAGAATTTAAATTACCATTTCTGTGCCTCAAGATGAACGAAGTGTGCTCCCACTCCCTTCTCCCATCTACCTGCTCTCCATTGTACATTCCTTTTGCATACTTTGTTTACACTCTTGGGCTCTTCAGACTCATCTGCAAACCTCTTCAGCTCATTAAACAGGCCAAAATATAGCTCTATTGAAATACAGTTATATTAAAATGGGTATGTGAAAGTTTGCCCTCAAGTTCTTACTGACCTACCAGCTGTCATATGAACACTTGCACCTGAATCCCACTCATAAGCCTGCAATGTTCACCAAAATTTCAGGGAACAGGGCAGTATAATTCCTCCCTCCACTTCTGCACTGAGCTGGTAACATATTAATGGCAGGCCAGGAAGTTGGCAATGGCACCAGAACTGCCTCTTCCAGTCATCTCCAGTGTCTGAGTAAATCTCCAGGGGCAGCCAGAAGGACAGACTGTGATCTGAAAGTGATCAGAAGACACCCACTCTGCACATGCACAGAGATTTCTCACATGGGGGCAGCTCAAAGCAGCTGGAGGACACACAGCACCTGGGGTAACCTAGGCTGAACAAGGCTGGCTTAAAACCAAGCTGATCCTTCCTGTGCGGACCAAAGCAGGCTGGTTTGGTGCAGCCAGCTGACAACAGCAGGCAGGCAAGCACTGAGACATCACTTTGGACCCATTTGTCCCACAGAAACCCATCACATTAAATCACATTTCACTGATGCCTCAGGTTTTAGCTTTTATATTTTTCAGTTTCTGTACTGCTTTAGTGTGTAGTTCTGAGCTACGTATTAGGGGATGGTGAGCTCTCTTCACAGAGTAGGGAGACAAAACAATTCCTTCTCTAGCTGGGGACCAAGGACAAATGATCCAAATCTCAGGCCAAAGAGCACAAACAATGTGGACTGAAGAGAGAAAAACAAGAAGGATGGGATTTGATAATCTAAAGCTGAAATTGGACAATGAACTCCAAGATGCAAATGGAGCAGAACTGATCCAAGTGAGAGCCCCCGTGAGCGGCCGTGCATTTTGGGACCATTTTGGTTCATCTTGGGTGCAGCCCTGGCTGGGCTCTTGTGCTGCCCAAGGTGCATCCATTGAGGAGATCCTTTTAATAAATCCCTACGTTATTCTTTGACTCTATCCAGCCTCTGCTCTAGTCAGCCTTCTCAAGGCATCATCACTCTAGCTAACTAATAAAAAGGAAAAAGGCACCCAAATATCTGGATTTAAAGTTGATGATGCAATGTTTTGCAAGTTGCTTCGCCTAAGTCCCAAGAGGACATGCTACTTTCAAAGTACAATTCATCTTCCATTTAGCTCAGCTTAGTCATACAGATAAACTACCACATCTTTATTTTGTTTACAGGGTTAAAAATCACAAAACATAATGTTTCAGATAGCAATTACGGTGGCAGAATTTTAACTAATTTATTTTTCTGGTTGCAAAAAGCTTTTTGAAATCTTGTTTTACTAGGTACAGTTCAAACTGCTACTCAAATGCAATTACACTAATGGTAGACTGAGACAACGGAAAATACTCTCATAGCAAAACAATTAGGTACTTACAGTTTTGAAAAGGTTTCTGCAAGAAATCACTGATATGGGACACTTGAACTTTGACTTTAAATCTACATTGTTGAAAATTAACCAAGTATGGGGCAATTTGTGGTTTTGCCAAATTGTTTCAGCTGTGCATTTTAGAGTGCTCAGATGTGAGAGACATGGACTGGGTTCTCAGAAGGAAAATTAAGCCCATCTCATTCTCTTCCCTGCAAAAAAAACAGGCCAAGGGCTACATCTGTGTCAGATCTCTGAGTGTGAGGTGCTGACACTCCTGTCCACTGAAGACATCCAGAGAGCACCCACAAGCAAGAGAGGAACTTTAGGAGTGCTCCTAAGTGTGTAAATTTACATGCTGAGTGGACTTTAGAAAAGGGTGGCACAGGGTCAGAAGGGAAGGGAGGAATGAGATTAGGTTACTGATTACTGGACGCTGCAAAATCAGAGAGTAATTTGACCAAGCACAAATAGTTCTGGTTAACATGATAGGAAGAGATCATTTAACTTCAATAAAGTCTATTAGACATCTCATCTAAGAATCAGGAGATACACCTTCAAGTCCTGGTGCTGACACAGGTTTCATTTGTGACCTCAAATCTCTTGTTGACACTTGTGTTTCCTCCTAGAAAGAACTAATAATGCACACCAAAATCCTAAATGCGGTGTCCCAGGGTGGGACTGAGATTCGCAAAAGCCTGAATTTCTGATACAGTATCTTCTCAGTTCTCACACAGGGGAAATGCTCTTAAGTAGAAAGCTCTTTACATGCTTCTGATATGTGAAAAGCCTCATACTTCCTCAGAAAATACACATTTTGTTAGAGCTAGAGCTCTGCTTTCTGTTTTCTCTTCCTAATGGTCTCCAAATCCCACCTGATGTCTGCCTGTACTGGGATTTGGCTTGTACATCTTAACAAGAAATAGAAAGTATGTTTCCCCCTTTGATCCTGCAACAAAACCTGAGGTAAAATTTTTATTTTCCCCTAAGGTATTTCAACAGTTTTCTTGCATTTTATATTTTCTTCGCTTACCCACTGCCACTTTTAGGAAATTAAAAAATCCTCTGACATGATAAGACAAAAAACCTGTGGTCTGAGCTGTGAGGATACTGCCCACTGAAATAAGCAAAATGGGGAAATAAAAGCCATTGTCCTGGAGTTTAATAAATTATTGCATAAATAACCATTAAATAAACTTTACTGACATTAAAAAAAATCATAGTAACATCACATACAGGCTTGTGTAATTCTACAGTCTCTGTAACATTATTTTGTTCAACAATAATTTCAGCTCAGGGCAAGTAAGGTTGAAGATTCAGATGCAACAAAGGAACTACAAAAAATGGAAATCAAAATTTCCAGTCAAATAAACACCACCTTGTAGTAGGCACATAAAAAAAAATCCTTTAAATATTTGTCTCCATGGCAGAAAAATTAACCCAGGTGTTATATTAAAGGGCAGTTTAAGTGATTTATAATTGGCAACAGGTATATATTAAATACCTCTCCAAGAAGAGAGGAGTAGATATGTGAAGTTATCATATGCTCATAAATGCACAGTTTAATATTCAGTAAATTTATGTAAAATTCAATACACAGGGAATTCAGCATTGCTGTTGAATGTGATTAATTCATGGGTAATAAAGCATTACAGAGAGTCTAGGACTTCTTAGCATACAGAATTCTACTCCATGGGATCTCTGCTAAGGGCCATATTCTCACTAAGTTCACTATCTCCTGCATTATCAACCTTCTGTTTGAGAAACGGAGATACCACAAGTATTTTTTCCCTGTCTGGAGTGGTTTTGTTTGAGGGGTACCTCTAATCATTCCAACATTTCATTACAAGTAATATACCTCAAGAACATCAAGTATTTGTCCAGAATCAGGAATAACCTATTCTTAGCAAGGAGTTCTGTTGAAGATCTTCATCCAGAGTCTCACAATAGGCACTAGAGTCAGATATTTCCTGAGAGTAATTTATCCCATTTTAAGAGAGCTGTCTAAAATAAGTGGGAGGAAGAACCTCTCTGAAGGTGCTTCTTTCTTCTCTTTGATTTGGAAGTCTTGAGAGCTTAGATTAGTCTGGATAACTAATTTTTAGACAGATAAAGATCAGGTCAGCTGCCACCTGTCCTACTTATCTCTTTTTGTCTTTCTAGATCTACTCATCTTGGCCAAGAATGTGGCATGGCAAACCAGATGAGGATATCATGACACAGAGTAGGTTCACCATCATCTCCCCCATCAGTTCAGATCCAGGGCAGTGTTTAAAACCATTTTATTTCTCAGAAGTTTCTGCTGAGCTCTGCTTCTCTGGCAGTGCAGAGCTGTGATAGCTGAATAGCCATGCACCTCCCAGTCAAATGGAGGTTAAAAGGGAGAGTTTCTTACAAGGACAACACAGAATTTGCTTCTTAGGGTTGTGTCCTGACTTAGGTACACACTCCAAAAGCTTCACTGCAAACTTCAACCTTTGAACATACCAACAGAACTGAGCATAGGAACCTCACAACAAAGACTCTTCCAGAACATTTTCACTCCTTTCACCCACTCGTAGGGGTCCCAGCATTTGCATAAATGAAAAAAAACCCTGCTCAAGATATTTTGGAAGCCTACTTTCTCAAAAGAAATAGAAGAAGGATGCAAAATAAATAAATAGTTTAACTGGTTCTCTATTAATCAAAAATGCATTTATATAGGCAGTGTTTATACCAAACTAATCAAGAGGAGCCACAAGATCTCATTGCAGTGACTAGTAAAGAGACTCAGAGGCAAGATCTTGATCTACTCAAACCATGTAGAAAAGCATCCATCTGCATTTAATTAAAAAAGTAGGGTGATGTTTACCCCTCTATATGCAGAAACACAGGCACAAAACTTTCTGCCCAGTTGAGCCTGAATTCAGACTTACTTTGACTATCCAGTAAGATTTCCTTCCCTTTCACCTCAATGGAACTCATGTCAGCTACAGGCTAAATAAAAATTCAGATCTGTCTTCTGTCCTCAACTCTGCCATTGACTCTATTAATCCCTTTCAACTCATGATTGCCTCAATTTTTTCCCATGTAACACAATAAAAAAATAATAAAAATAAAATAAAAATAAAAACAATAAACAGACTTTTCTAAAAAGCATTCAGACCCATACCTTGGAGATAATACCGCATAGGTGCAAAACATTATTCCTGTCTGGCTTCGTAACTAGTTATTTATTTAAACCAGTGATATTGTCATAACAGTTTCTCCCTCAATAAAGCAGTTTAGCTCATTGATTTGCATGTGAATGGATTTGGGGGCTTTGCTTTTGTTTTGGCAAAGCATATTCATGTCTTCTAGCCTTGCAGCACAATTTATGAGGACATAAAATTCTTTATTCTTCATAAAATTTGCTGCAAGTCTGGAAGATACTCTGTTGTACAAACTTCTGGTTTTAAGTGTTAGGAAACATAAATGTTTCAATTGTCAAAACAGCTTTTCAGAACGTTGAAAACCTAATTATATACTTTTGGGCAGTTCTTCCTAGTTGAAGTACAAAGTGATTTGTTCTGTGATCAGGTCGTCAGCTTTCCACCAACAAGGCAAATTGTCTCAGGAACATACTCTGAGAAAAGTTAAAGGAACAAACTGCAGGTTGATTGGCAGTTCAAAGCTTCCAAGTCTCTCTGGAGCCTTCTCCTCTGAAAAAAATGACATTACCTATGATTCATCGATCAGTGGTTTATGTAACCTGATAGCATTTCACTTTTACTATCCATCAATCCAAGAGGATTTTGGGGTGTGACAACATGCTTGGTGTGCAGAGATACCATCAGGCTAGATGGGTAAAGGGGATACTCCTGGCCTTTCTAGGCACACTGTACTCAGCTCAGTCCTAAAAGGTGTGAAACATTTGAGGGGAAGATCCAGGATCTCTTGGGAATCGGGCACATCGCTAGGCATGCAGCTGTAAGCACATTTTTTAATGTAAGCATGTAAGCTGTAATCTCATTTTTTAAACATGGGAAATTTTCATAGGATCCCCTGAAATAGATACTCTTTCTCAGAAAGGTTAAAGTAGATGAAATATACATCCTCTTTTGGCAGTGAAAATTAAAGTGCTGGCTTCAAATAACAGTGTATCTTTAAGAGTTTGTAATAAAAAATACCTCACCTCTATGGTGATAATTTCTACAGTTCTTGCAGCAGGGGCTTTTTTGACTTCTATGAATTGTTATGAGTATTATAGAAGGCAGCAGGATGATATATGACTTAAAGCAGTAGGCTGCAGTGATCCACAACACCATGAAGATTATGCCTGCTTATGACAACATCCTAAAAAAATAGTTTAAGAATGTGTTAAGCCCTCATTTACATGAAGCATTAAATGTACTGTTGACATGAAGTTATATATGACATTGTCAACATTGCTCATTTTTAAACACAATATCCTAAGCATGAACATGATTCTAATAAGCAAGTGGGGATGTGATAACTCTCTAAAATGAAAAGAGCCATTTGCAGCCCATGGGAACTCTGTGAAAATGAAGAAAATCAAGCCTACAGTCACTAGAATCATGGTCACTAGCCAGAGTGGAAATGTGTAGGAATCCTGCAAATCAAGAAAAAAACCAAAAACTAATAAAAAAGACTACCTATGGAGATAGTAATTTATGTAACAGAAAAGACTCTGAAATCAAAACCAGAAGTCAAGATACCCACTCTAAATGTACAGTAGGCATCCAACACCTACAGATTTTAAAGACACTTCTCCTGAAGTCTGTGCCTCTCTGCTGCTCTGCACAAGGCTCTTTTCTCAACCAAATGCTTTCATAAGGTGACTTTTCAACTTTTTCCCATTGAAATATTATCATTCATAGGCACAATGTGTCAATATGAAATTATTTCAATATGTTAATGACTGAAAGGTTCCATAGCCTCATTTCCCCCCCCACCCCCACCCCCAATAATGCCATGCTTTCAATTTTCCACTGGGTGCTTGGCTCAATAACCATTTATTGCAAAAAAAACACAGCCTTTTGGACTAGCCATGTCACTTGTAGCTCCTAAATTATTTCTGAGAGCACACATTTAAGTACTGACTTTTTCACACCTTTCTATTATCAAGGATGAGCTCAGCCAAAAGTGGATTTGCTGCTAAATGGAAGGAAACAGCAATATTTGGTGTAAAAGACACTCCCAAAACAGACCAAAAATCCACTAAATGTTTTCAGATGCATATGCTAAACTTCTAATGATTTTTTTAATGACTTCTTACAGTAGAAAGATGGTTTCATGTACCTCTTCATGTTGCTTGTACTTATCAGTGTCTTTTCTCATCTCCAAGTAGAATGAAAAGGTCAGGTCTTGCACTCACACATACAATGATTCAAGGATGCTGTAAATTCAGCCCTACTGCACTTCTTCTTGAAGAAGGGCTATCTTATTTTGCAGCTATGTGTGATGACATGCCATAAATAAGTTAATTAATGTTTCATGGTATTGTCAACGTAAATTCACCTACGTAAGCTCACAGACTGCATCTACCCTTAGTGAAAAATTATTACGAACATGACTGATTCTCAGTTCAGAACAAGCCTCCTTTTCAAACAGCAGGGAAAATGCCACTATTAATAGCAGAGCTGTCAAGATAGCATCATCTAAAAGACTCAGAGTGTTTCAAGACAAAGCCAGATTGTCATTCTCTTGCAGCAGTTTGCAGAGGAAAAAAAATTATTTTTTAAAAGTGGGATAGTTTAAAAGAAAACTTAGTTAAAACTTATGCACTGCATCAGGTATGAAGGGCTGACATGAATCTGTGTGGAATTCTTTTGGAAACCAGCAGTTTCTCTAAGAGGTGACTGATTTAATTTGCTTTGCATTTCCCAATGATTCACCTGCAGTGGAAAAAGTCTGAGGAGCACAGAGGGTGGTTCCTGGTCTCATTGCACCTTCTGCATGTGTCTGTGCTCTTTATAAAAGATCCTGGGGTGGGGAAGAAGAGGTGGAGAGCTCTCACAGCCACTAAATCAGAAGCAGCACTTCCACACATGCCTAATTCCTCTCTTATTTCCCTAACAGGAGCATTTAGGGAAACTTCATTCTGTCATTCAATAGCTATGGTGTGGCCTAATTGAGGCCTTCCAGGACCTGAAGGGAGCCCACAAGAAACATGGAGAGAGACTATTTACAAAAGTATGGAATGACAGGACACAGGGGAATGGCTTCACACTGACAGAGAGTAGGTTTAGTTGGGATATTAGGAAGAAATTCTTCCCTCTGAGGTGGTGATGCCCTGGCACAGGGTGCCCAGAGAAGTTATGGATGGATGCTCCATCCCTAGAAGTGTCCAAGGCCAGGCTGGATGGGGCTCTGAGCAGCCTGGGATAGTGGAAGATGTTCCTGCCCATGGCAGGGGGTTGGAATTGGATGATTTTAAATGTCTCTTCTAACCCAGAGCATTCTATGATTCCATAATTCAATATATTCACCCTGTCCTTCCTTTCAGCAAGGCTTTTTGTTCTGCTTTGAAGTACAGGTGAATACAACACATTAGAGAACTCTCTATACTATTGCAGAAGTGGCAGGTACACATTCCAGCAAGATCTTTGAAACTTGAACACTTTTTTATACATTAATTGCTATAGAAAGTGACTGAGGATAATTAACATAGGAGGAAGCAATGGATGACTTAGTTTACCACAAAGGAAGAGCAGTATTTCTATTCCATATTCATATTTACCATCAGCACTGTTCAGAGCCCTTGAGAGTGAAATTGGTAACCAAAAGGGAGTCCTGCTTTTGCTTTTAACTTCTGGAGACAGGTTGCAAGAGAGACAGGGGAAAAGAAAATCAAAAAGTTAAACCTTCTGTTGTATTCAAAGGTAAATTGTTGGATTCAATCAAAACTCTATAAAGTGTAAGTAAGAATGGTACTAGGAACTATAACTCACCAACCACTGGGCTGTCAGTTCTGACTTTTCTGATCTAAACATGGAGTTTATTTCCCCTGCTTGAAGGATTCCCAGCTATAGGCACATATTCAGCACAAACTGCTGAGCTCATTCTTACAGCAATCATTAGCAATAGTCCTGTCAGGCTACGTCATTGTTCTGTCAGTGGCGTGAGCTGAGTAACAAAATACATCATAAAAGTTGCTTTAAAATACTGTTGACTACCCAAATTACTCCTTTTCATTTGCTCATCAATTCCATGGATGGACACTGTTTATTTCTGAATCATCTTTTTTTCCACTGGGGGAGAAATGAGTAACTTTCCACCTCTTACCTCTCAGCTGCTTCTTACCTATTTCTGCCTCAGGTTTAACATCAGTTTTGGAATCAACAGGAACAGCTCTTTGTATTTTTATCAGCACTGAAGTGGCCCACATGCAACAGGGGTAACAAAGAAACTTGTGCTAGCAAAAGCATATTTGATAAAACACTATTTGAACAAAGCAGTTACATACAGCTTAAGTGCTAACAGTAGAAAATTACAACTCCACACACACCAGAAAGTACACAGTATTCAACAACCCAGCACCAAGCAAGAAATACTGGGAAGAGAGCATTACAGCCAAAAGTTTCAGACTTTGCCATCCAAATGTAAAAATTTAGGGAACAATCAAGGTTCCTATCATAATCACTTGTCTAGAGTGATTTTACACTCCCTCTGATGTTCCACATAGTTTTTAGTTCACAGAATTCACAGAATGACTAGGTTGAAAGACACCAACTAATTACAATAGTGCTACAATAGTGTCCTGATAGCCAGGACAATCCTGGATATTTTAGGACATACAAAATGACAGCAGAAAACCTCATTTAATCTTCTAATTTCAGATTTGGCCATATAGAGTACTTTGACTTTTTCAGAGGTGCTGACACTATCAATGAAACCTCCTTTTTATGCTTTACTTTTGGTTTGTTAGTTTTTTCTTTT
>VZRH01004154.1:1029582-1046288 GCA_013397555.1 Urocynchramus pylzowi | reverse complement strand
TTTTTTTTTTTTTTTTTATAATTTTGTCAATTTTTTTTTGTCAAAATTCTCCGTGATGAGTGCCAAAAAAATAAGACTATCAAAAGAGTTTTAAATCAGGACACATTATTTCCTGCTTTGGGACGTGAGGAAGAGATAAGAAGCATAATTTATTAATATTGTGATCACTGCCCTTGCAGGTAAAGTAGGAAAAAATGGAGGATAACATGATTCAACTCAGGAGGCACCTAATCAGCAGCCTGGAAAATATGCCAGAGATGTAAGTGAAAACAGAGAACAGCTAAGGTAAAGGGATGTCTATAGGTGGCAGAGCTAACTTTTGCATTTTTGAGACCAAAATGCATCTCAGGTACTCACCAGCCCAAGAAATAACACTTCTGTCTGACTCTCAGGACTCAAAGAAGATTATATGCTTTGGATAGGTTTTCTACACAGGAACTAGTTTCATTCTAAAGGTGAAAACCTCACTTTCTTCATTTAATCATTCTATTAGGTAACAAGTTTGTGTCAAGGCTGCAGGATTTAGCCTACTGCTGCTAAATATTTACAGAAATAATCAAGACTGTGCATGTTTTAAGAAATTGCTTTCTTTACCCTCTATTCAGCATGACAAGCAAGAGACATGAGTGACATCAACCAATGACCATAAATTTCACTGCTTATATATTACACTGTATTTATTTATATATCCTGAAAGGACTGGAGATTGGGTAGGTGACTAATGCTTAGGTTATAAATTGATGAGAGGAGAAAACGAAACATAACTGTGAACTTCCTCCTCGTACAAATACATCCATCACATTCTGATAATATGAAGTGCAGCTCTAATCGAAACTGATCTGAACAATGTTTTTTTTTTTTTAATCCAGATATCTGCATCCAATGCATGTTCACTCACCAAGTAAGACTCTTGAGTTTGTTGGGTTGTATTTCTACAGAATTAAAGAACTAGAGAACTGGCATAAATCTCTGTGGCATCAGCTTTTCTTGTGTCTTCCATATCCCATAAAATCTCTTTTTTCCCCTCAAAGTTTGCATAATATCTGATCACTGGAATCAAAATATCCATCAAATGAGTTGCCATAGACTATGAACTTATTTTACATGCTGGGTGCCACTCTGTGCCTCACAATCTCTCTCTGAAATACCTGTTGAAAAATACCTGGTGTTTCAAACTGAAAAAGATAAGCTAAAGACATAAAGAAATTGTGTACCTGCCTCATTGTTTTCCACGGTGTTTCACTCTCAAACCTATTAAACACTGCTCATAAATAAACACTGTTAACTATTTCACTGTGGCTGTAAGCAGGCAAGAATATAGGCATAAAAGTTACAATGGTAGTGTGAATATGCTTATAAAGCCATTTCCTTTGGGTAACATGTTTTGCTATCACTACCAGCTTGGATTGTCAGAGCACAGTAGAATTCTTCTTTGCAAAACAGCAAGTTTGATAGCGAAATCCACACAAGTCTTCAGACTTTTCACAGCAAAGCTGAGTACCTAAGTCACACACACAACATATCAGGGAATGTTTGAATACAAAACCAGTCCCAACAAAGCCCAAGTGCACAAGCATAAGATAAAGCAGGAATGTTTTGTCTAAGGATATATCACTCAAGATCACCTATTATCATTCTCTGTTTAACCCTTTACTGCATCTGCTTCTGTCAGTCACTTACACACTCTTTAAACCTCTCTTGTTTCCCCCCACTTTCTATACAATGCTTTTACTTCTCAATGCATTAAAGGCTCTTGCTGCAGCCACAGAACACTCCCATCGAATTTATCTATGCTATGCCAAATATGCAACAAATAGAAGGAAGAGAGCCTTCTCCTGCTGGTATGAGCCCTGCTCTCCTGGCCTGATAGGTTTCTTTTTGAGCTAGGTCTTATGAGCTCAGAGAACTTATCACACTCAATATAGCTTAGCTACTCTGAATGACATAAAATTAGTAGGATGGTTTTTGAGGTAATGTTGGAAACAGAAAATTTAGTTACTCTATTAACAGAGACCACATTCCTACACTGGCCCTGCAGCCTCTTGCCCCCAAACACTTCTAGAGAGCCATGTCCAGTGTCCTGCTATGCTGCATCTCAGCACAAACATGTCACCTGAAATCCACAAATCAGGACCACCTGGAATGGCATCCTGCAGCCAGCAGTGGCTGCTGCCCAAGAAATCTCAAGAAAAGAGAAGTGGCCAGACTGGCTGCACACTTGA
Organism: Urocynchramus pylzowi; assembly: GCA_013397555.1. Classification (NCBI taxonomy): domain Eukaryota; kingdom Metazoa; phylum Chordata; class Aves; order Passeriformes; family Fringillidae; genus Urocynchramus; species Urocynchramus pylzowi. Next base: position 1,044,066 of record VZRH01004154.1, on the reverse strand, counting down.
ATACAATTACACAGCTGAATTCACACACAAGTGAAATATAACCCAAAGGAAAGGAAAACCATCAGTTTTCTAGTGAAGCACAGAACAGCATTGATTTCCACCACTGAGGCTTAGCCTGAACTGGACAGGGACTGAGTGATTGCTCTGAGCCTGTGGTAGGACAAGAACATGAAAAGTCACTCCTGGTGGGAACCCAGTGCTCCTCTCACCTCCCCATTGCCAAAACTTACCCCTTCCCCCCTTCTACCTCCACACCACCAGGTCCTCAGTGGCAAGCCATGGGCTACTGATGGCCACCCAGACTCACCCTTACTCCAGGCTGCACCTGACAGATGGCTTAGAACTGGCTGAGGAAGAGCTGCAGCCCCACACTGCCCGGAGAGTCTTTCCCTCCTCCCACACCCAGCTCCCCTCTCTCCAGCAGAGCAGCAATGTCCAAGCTCAGTGTTCCAGCTGCTCATCTCTTTTTCAAAGAAAACTTAGGAATAAAAGCAGCTGGGAGTCAGGAAGACAGCCAAGTTTGTTTGCCCTTGAAAGGAGGTGGTCACACACAGTGAAAGACAAAATGCACAGAGAACTCCTGAGGAAATAAATCTACCCTACTATCTCCTCTGGGCATTATTGAAAAGCTCCACAAGCTGGGCAGCAAGGGACCATTGTCACAATCCTGAGGTACATTTCTTTTGTGCTTTTTCAACACATGCAAAGGAAGTCCCATCCTAAGGGCACACACATTGCAAGGAAGAAACACCTTACTCATGAGCCAGGGTTCCCTCTCACTGTGTGTAAAAGTCAAACTGACAGTTTCTTCACTTAGCGCCAGAAACCTCCTCAGAATATAGTGGCAACTTCTATAAGCAACAGGGTCAGCAAAGAAGGCTTAAAATAAGTTTCAGAGACAGAAACTGTGGCCATACATATATGTGCACATTTGCAATAACACCCATAGGTGACTCCTGCAAGTCAGCAGGATTGTCTTTCTACAGAATGAAACTTTTGGAAAACAGAGAAGACAAGGGCTAAATACTTGGAGAGCAGGAAAAATGTTTTCTTCCTCAGGTCACCCCTAAAGTGTGAAAAACAGAGCCAGAGAAGCTGGGTTACCCACCACTTTCCCTTGAAAATTTCAGATGCTAGCACTATTGTAGGCTATGAAGTGAAAGGCAGGGACACATTCACACTGTGAACCCTCTGGCTGGAAAAAACTTCCAGGTAGATGACAAAGCAGAGAGTGAAGCACACTTTTATTCTCAGCATGCCTGTGCTTCATCCAGCAGGGCACAAGGATCCCCACACTCCTTTGCCTCCTCCTTTCTGCCAGGAGAGCAGTTTGGAGCTGTCCTTGCTGCTTCTGCAATCCCTGGGAGTCAGCAGTGGGGCTGAGGCTCACCCTCTCACTGAGGGATGGGCTGCTCCACATGGGGTCACCACTTGCAGCCCCTGGTTGTCATGATTCAACACCTTTGGCATGACAAAGACCCTCAAACATCCTGGGCTGCCTGAACATCTGGAAGTCCTTATCTACCCTGCTTCTGTCATGAAGGCTGACAAGATTAAAGAAATCCAGACATGTGGAAAGGCATTTAGTGAATCCATAGGTAGACACGAGCTCATTCCTCTCTCCAGGAGTCCCTGATCTTGCACTGAACTCCTATTTTCTCCATCAGCCACTATCTCAACAACCAACCAGCACTGCTCAGGCCACCAAGGAAGCGATGCCAGCCAGCAGGGAACTGCTAAGATGGTTGTGGGTGTGAAAAAGGCCTTCTTTATTATCACTGTGGCTCTGAGATACTCTTGCAAACCTTCCATTTTTGTGTAATCAGACTGAATCAAAGTTTTCTTACTGAACTTAGAATTCAGTTAATAATAGATTTGCTACAGGTTAACAGACTGACTCCCTGAATGAAACACCAGCAATGAGAGTCAACATAATTGATTAAAAAGGGTCAAGCTGTATTAAATACAGGGCAAACAATAACTCTACAGGTTTTTGTATCTGATGGCTATAGGTTTCAGAAGAGCACAAACCAGCACAATTACTGGAAGGGCTGAGCTGGGGGAAAGGAGGTAGGAAATAATCATTATACTATCAAAACAAAATAAAAGCCTCNAAAAGAGGAAAAAAGAGGGAAGAAATAAGACAACAGCTACTCAGCCCATCAAGAATCTCCTGAAGTGCTATTGAGATCAAACAGGAGGAAGGGCTGAAGGGTCCTCAATACTGTGAAGTGCATCATTTCTGGGGGATGTGAAGAATTAAAATACCTCCTAATATTATTTATGTTCAGAGCTTACATTAGGCATAGGAAAAGAAGGTAAAGAAGAAGAAAAAGCACTGGGCAATGAAATGTTAATAGAAGTTATACATAGCTCTTAATAAAAAAGAAAACAATCATATGAAAAGTAGGTGAGCTAGAGAAAGGAGAAATTAATATAGGGAAGAAAAAAGAAAAGAGAAAAACAAGCTGAAATTGAGAACAATAACATAATTCTTCAGCACATGATCTGGAGAACAGAAAGATACCCCAAAGGCTGTTTTTATACCCTGAACACCCACAGTAAGAAAAGTTAAACTGGACAAGACATTCAATGGATAAAGAAAGTGCAAATCAGAAAACTCATAAGCAATTAACTAAGGCAAAAAAAACCCCCATTCACGCTGAGCTCTGGAAACAAACAAACAAAAAATGGGACAAGTCACACTCCAGTGAGTCAGGGTTTAGAAATAATTTCTACTGTGCCCCAGCCTACACATTTCTCTGCAAACATAAATAGAAATGATGGGAGCTAAAGGGCTCTGTGCTAGCAGGAATATGATTCTGAAGATGATGTCTCTTGTATTGGGGAAAAGAACAGAAGAAACCTGCCAAGAGCCGAAGAAAAGGCAAAAAAGTTCCTTCACTAAAGTGCCTAAGGTAATTGGAAGGGAACAAAGCTGTCCCTTAAATCTAAAATACATCCCACATGTTGAGGTATATCTCTTCTAAAAGGGATTTACATTACAAGAATGTCAGCAGAGTTTTATCCATAACTCAGGCCATTTGACAAAAAATGTAGTCAATTATTTTTGATACAAGTCACCCCATACTTTTTTGGGGTAAGTTTGTTTCAGGGACTCATTTAGTTCACTGTGGAAATTTAAAGAGCAACATTAACTTCCAGGAAAAAAACAAACAATCAAAATTAAAAGTGTGCAGCCTCTCTCTTGGTTCATGATGGAATTTGTTAAATTCATTGCCTTGGGAGCTTAATTTTTTTTGCAAACTGAGACATTTACAAAGTGATAAAATCTACTGGGTTTTCTCCCAACACCTAGTGCTCAGATAAAGCAACAGAATTCTGTATTCTGCTCATGCTACATTCAGTTCTGCTCAGCTACAGCCATGCTCCTACTGGTGCACCTTGTCCTTTCTCACCTCCATGTTCCACACACTCCTCCCACACCTCTTGAATTCTGCACACAATTCAATCTTTTCCTTTTTAGCCAGGTAAGAGACAAAATGCACAGAATAACTGCTAATTTTTTCTCTTCCACACCCTTCCTAGGCTGCAGCCTTTTTAGGAGGAGGCAGGAACAATGGCACAATCCTTCAGCATCATATTGAAGTCCTCTGGGCTCCTCTCTACTCCAGAAGAGAAGAAAGTGGAGCAGTTTACAAATACTGAAGAGGGTTTTTTTAGACCAGGTTAGAATTTATTAGCAAGCAGGAATTTCTTTCCTGCTCACACAATGGCTCCAACCTTGAACAAACTTTTGTGTCACATGGCAGAAAAGAGAAGACAACAGTTACTCATCCCATCAAGAATTTCCTGAAGTGCTAATGAGATCAAAAATTTGCACCAAACACTCAAAACATTTTTATCTCAGGTGAGATACATGATACCTGGCAGTGTAATTTTAATTTTATATAAATTATTTGACTTTATTTTAAACACAAAATACCTTTCATTCAAACAATGTATGTTTGATAGCTTTTGCTGACACCTCTGTATATAAATAACTTCTTCCATACTTACACGTGCATTTCAACACTCATAGACATGCAAATTATTTCTATAATTTTAGAATAATTCATTCTATTAACTGAATGAATTTGCTGGAAAAGACAAGAAAATGTTAGTCACAACAAAATTCTGGAACTGAACAGCCTTACAGGGAGTTAATACCATCCCCAAACAAATCTAGCAGTAATACCACCAGCATTAGCTAGCCCTCAAACCAGCTCTCCCCATTAACATGTGATAAGACTAAAGGAAATGGCCTCAAATTGCCCCAAGGGAGGTCTAGATTTGACATCAGGAAAATTTTCTTCACCAAAAAGGGCTATCAGGCATGGGACCAGGCTGCCCAGGGAAATGGTTGAGCCACCATCCTTGAAGTGTTTAAAAGATGTTTCATGTGAAGACATGGTTTAGTGCTGGGTTAACAGCTGGACTCCATGGCTTTAAAGTTATTTCCAAACCTAACTGATTCTATGCTTCTGTTATTCCTGGGGAATGCTTTCAACAGTCAGGTTTATACTCACATTTCCCCAATTTTCTCCAGTTATAAGTTAAGCAACCAACATGGATAACATCCACACAAGTACACATCTGCCCTCTTACTAACCCCACCTACACACCAGCAGGTCCAGCTGAACTTTACCCCTGATATGGATTTCTCTCCACTGACTGTTGTTAGCAGGAACTTTACAAGACTTCTTTAATAATGAGGGCTGAAGGCTTTTTTAGCCCATGAGAAGAGATCATGAAGAAAAGCTAAGAGCAACAAAAAATTGAGGACATTTTGCTTCAACCCCTCCTTGATAATAAATTCTGCTTTATAAAATCATAGAATGCTTTGGGTTGGAAGAGACCTTAAAGATCATCCAGTTCCACCCCTGCCATGGACAGGGACACCTTCCACTATCCCAGGTTGCTCCAAGCCCCATCCAGCCTGGCCTTGGACACTTCCAGGGATCCAGGGGCAGACACAGCTTCTCTGAGCACCCTGTGCCAGGGCCTCTCCCCCCTCAAAGGGAAGAATTTCTTCCTAATATCTGATCTAAACCTCCTCTCTGTCAATCTGAAGCCATTCCCCCTGTCCTGTCACTCCAGGCCCAAGTCAAGAGCCTCTCTCCACCCTTCCTGTAGGCTCTCTTCAGATACTGGAAGGCTGCATTTAGATCACCCCAAAGCCTTCTCCAGGCTGAGCAATCCCAATTCTCTCAGCCTTTCCTCACAGGAGAAGTGCTCCATCCCTCTGATTCCCTTGGTGCCTACTCTAGACTTGTTCCTGCTTTAGCAGGTGCTGCTTCCTCTTTCTATCCTGAAAAAAATTAAAAATCTACATGATGCATTAGCACTCCTGTAACCCATCATTCTGATAGTCTGCAGTCACTTGCTGCAATAAATACTGCAATCACTTGCTGCAATATTCTTTCCTGCCTGAGATTTGAAGCAGGATTCAGGAACCAAATGGGCTGCAGGATAGTAAGAAAATTTTCATCACTGAATGTATTTTTGTAATGATAATATCAATTATTTTTTATTATGATGTTTGATCTTCAGTTTCCTTTGAGTAGGCTTTTTTCACCAGAGGTACACCTGGAATTGTAAGCCTCCAATCTATACTGTCAACAATAAACAATCATTGGATTTTCAAATGTTCAGAAATAGTATCAGCATATTTCATTTATCAGCAGTACTGTCACAGCTTATTTTCTAACACAAACGATTTCAAAAATACTTCTGTGAATGTATGCAGAGGTAAATCACATTTCTAAATTGACCTATACTTAAACTGTGATGAAACTTTTATAAAATGTGAATACTTCTTCCTCTGAAAAATGTGATTATTAAGCAAGGGCCTTAGGGTGCCCAACAAAGTCAACAAGTGTTTTGCTTTAAGCCACACAATTCTCTTATTATTCTCTACACTGAAAAGAACATTGTTTGCTGTGTCAACATAGCTAATGTCCAACAGTAAATACTGGAGTATATGAAATAGCATATTTATTTGTCAAAATACTTTTGAGGAGAAAGGCTTGTTTGTGGATGTGGAAAGACCAAGGGACAGTTTCCAGTTTCTCACTGCTTTTTAATGGTAATTTTAAAGAGAAATACCTTAAGGTAAGCACTCTCAGAATCAGGTTGCAAAAGTTGTGCTATTTAACACCCTTGTATTTTTAAAAAAAATTGTATATTGAAAAGAAAGGAAAACTGCAGATCATTTAAAAGCAGAAATCTGTTCCTGGACTTTGCAAATGAAGGTGGCTTGCAGCCAGAAGAACTGTGATGTTTACATTCCTGACTCAGTCCTTGAGTTTTGTCACCTGTAAATCCACAGGCATTCTGTATTTACTGGAGAATATTTTCCAAAAATGATAAAAAGCAAATGCAAAAGTTGTTTGTAACTTGAAAGAGGTTTTCTAAACGAGTATTTTTTAAAGTATTTTTCAAAGTTAATGCCCATATTATTCATACTTACATAAGCCCCCACTTTCAGATCCCAACAAGGTGATTGTTAAGGTTGTGCTTTTTCTGTCAAACAAGATTTTGATTTTAAAACTAGATGAACATATTTATAATTTCATGAATTCTGCCCAGAAGATAGGGTCATACTGACCTTTTCAGAGAAATTATATGACAAAGGAGAAAGCAATCCTGATAGCATCATGCTACTAGAAAAAATTCATGTTACAAAAACTTCGATCAAGTTCAACCTCTGATGAACCAGCAGAGTCAAATGATAGGAAAATGAATCATCAAAAGAGACTGATGAAAAAAACATTGCAGAAGAGTTTCTCCTTCAGCAAATGAGAGGGAGAGAGAGAAAGGGAGAGAGAGAAAGGGAGAGAGAGAAAGAAAAGTTATGCAGTCAGAAAGCAAGAGGCCAGAAGACAAAGAAGTGTGCTTTTCTTTACGTGCAGCATTTTGATGGGTAGATGTATACTGGCCACACTTGCTCAGAAAAGGAAAATTTGTTTACTTTGTTGGTTACTGCAAAGCTTTATGACAAATTCATTTAATTTGCAACATTCTTTCTTCCATTTCAATAATATTTACAGATCAGCCTAAGCAGAACTCATCTTAAAATGACAGACCTTAAAATGTGTTTCCTACAAACACTAGACAAACATTTGCCATTTTCCTGTATGTCAGACTGGTCAGAGGCTTAAGGCAGGCAATACTCAGCCATCACTGTGTCAGAATTACAAACCCTGGTCCTCTGCTGTTATTCACATGGGATTTGCTAAGGCACTCCTACAAGAGTATGTTTAGATTAGATAAAAGGAGGAAACTTTTCTCTGTGAGGGTGATAAGGCCCTGGCACAGGCTGCCCACAGAAGCTGTGGGTGCCCCATCCCTGGCAGTGTTCAAGGCCAGGTGGGATGGGGCACTGAGATGTGTGATCTAGCAAAAAGGTGACCCTGACCAAGGCAGGGGGGTGGAACAAGATGAATTTTAAGGTCCCTTGGAACCCAAGTTATTCTATCATTCTGCATACTTTTATGAAGTTGCTAAGTGCAATTTTCCTTCCAGCCTGTCCTGTGCTGTTGGAATTATGATTTGTCAGACATTAAATTTTTTTAAAAAAATAAGAGCCTTAAAATGTGGTAGGGTTTTCTTGTCTCTTTGTTTCACTCTGTGTGTGGGAGTACACAATTTTTCTAATGAGATGTCTATGCTAAAGACAAAGATGCCACAAGTGATTTACAGCCCATCCATGTAAGAAAGCCACCAGGTGTTGCCAATAACTGATAGTTAAACCACTAGATTTTCCAAGCCCGTTGTTCTGAAGAAGTAATGGTGATACCTGAATTCATCTCCAGCTGCAAAGCTCTCTTGATCAGTATGCCTCCTGAGCAAACTCTGGGTCTGCATGTGTTAAAAAACACACAAATTACACCTCTTACTCAATTTTTATCCACAAGGGATTACTTCTGGGGCTAATCTGTTCTGTAAGGAGGTTTGAGTTGCACATGACACTTGCAGAAGTCTCATATCCATGACATCTCTCCCTTATGTAGTATTTAAACTGTCACTGCTGTAAGGAATCAAGGTCAGGGGAGAAGGAACAACTTCTAAGTAGGAAGAACAAATAATTGAAGTTTTGGATTTTAAAATATACTTCTATGCATCTATTTAGCAGTGGAGCAACACTTTCCCCTTGCTAGCAACCTTTGTTCAGTTTGGTCTGAATTCCACATCAGCCAGTGCTGCTTTTTCAGGTGCAAGCATTGTCTTTATCCAGAGATACGTGTTGGCAAACAGATATGTTTGATGGGAAAACACGCAGAGCCATCAAACCATGCAAAACTTGGTGACATTCCAGGAAAAATTTTGTTTTGTGGAGTGCAAGAGGTGACCCCACAAAGAAAAGAATAAATTTGTCAAAAGTGAATTTGTCAAAAGGAAAGAAGAATGTGGCCTACAAAGATCTTGAAAGAAAACTACAGTCACTACAGAATATTTTTATGATTCTGCAAACAGTAGCATTTGTACTAATTTCATTAAGTCCTCAGTTACAGCAACTTGAGATAGGCTTACCACTACTGTACAATCAAAATAAAGTCACATAGAAAAATAAAATATTATCTTGGTTCCATTCCTTTCTCAGAATGATCAAGCTCCATTTCCAGAACTACAAATCACAGCATGACTTTTTGCCATCACTTGCTGACCTGTGAAACATGGAAAGCATTTTGAGATCCTGAGATGATAGTGGTCTTAGCACAACCTAAAAATGAATGACACAGGAAAAAAAATCCCAAAAAAACCAAAAAAACCAAAAGCAACACACACACACACACAGAGAAAAAAACCCAAAAACAAACAAACAAACAAAAAAAACCCCCAAAACCAACCAGAAAAATAAATTGTTTAAGCAAATGTATTTAAAGTAAATCTAGTTTATAGTCACAATGCTACTAAATCCCCTGGTATAGAATGCAACTTCTTACTTATGGAAAAACTACAGAAGAGTTTTATAAGTATCCATACATAGAATTATCTGTATGTATCCCATGGTGTCACATATCACAGATACCACCACAGAGCATGGTGTTCTCTGTTGCAGTAAGAAACCATGTAAAATAACAAAATTTTAGAGTTTTAAAGCACTACATAGAAATCATGTATTGAATGAAATTCTCAGTAGCAAGGCACTTGTGGCACAAAAGCAGGAAATAACCTAATGTATAATAAGCACTACAGTTGTTCATCTTAAGCCCCTGAAGAAATGACAGAAAAACAAAGTAGTTCACAGAAGTCTCTGTCTCAGTTCTGATAGTTTCATTTATCAACAAACAAGTTTAGCTCTGTGACAAGACTAACATTAAGGGAACTATTAAGCTAAATGTGCCCAAATGTTATTTGTTTTACCTATCAAAAGTTATTAGTGTCAGAACCACTACCAACATACAGGCTTGGAAAGAGAGACACAAAAGCTGGTTGTTTTAGGCTATTCTTTTAAAGCACAGTTAAGACTCTGCATAGATAGAAGCTTTTTCCCTTACCCAACACTAACACAGCAAGTCAGGAGACAGCATAAAACCTCAAAAAAATTAAAGGTTAAATCTTTATCTTAGATGAAAATCACCCTGGGGAGAATTACATGTACATAACTAAATCACCAGTGAACATTATATATATAATCTCTGGATACCCTGGGCTGCCTGGCCACATCAACACCGGGACATTGCTGGACCCAGCTGTTTAGAATGGATACCCAAAAATGTTCTGCAGACACAAGGTGTTTGAAGCACCTGCTTTAGAATTATCCAGAATATTAACTTGCATGCTATTTCTTCCAGAGTGCAGATGATTTAAATCTTGGCCCACAAGCAGAGGAACAAGGGGCATCTCTGACCACATCTAAACTACCAGTTGCCTCCTGCATTGATGGAGTGTTGAAACTTTGCAGGGAGAGGCAGAAAAACCATTTGAAGGGTGTCTCCTAACAACTTTTGGCAGCAGCCCCTGCATCAAAATACACCCAGCATTGCACCAGGGATTGATCTCAGCTGGAACTTGTTGCCCAAATCCAGGAGGCAGTCCAGAGGCAATCTTCTACACAATGAGCATGAGCAGAGCACCAGGAAATGGATAAGAGGTGCAAAGAACTGGAGATGTACAAAAGCAAATAAAGACATTTCTGGCAGGTACTAAAAGGTTGGAATTCCCTGATGGTCTCTCACTGGGACCTCTAATGCTGTCTGCCTGGGAGCCCTGGGGGAGCTCTGGCTGAGCATGTACCTGTCCCTGGTGGGTCTGTGCCCTTCCCTGAAGCTGTGCCTCCCGATGAGATTCCCTGGATGCACCTGGCTCACCACATGCAATATTTGTGGCTGCTGATCAGCCCCTTCCTTACCCAGGGCCCACAGGAGAGGCACAAACTGCATGAGAGTCACCCCAACTCCAGGCTTGTTCCCCCAATGGCAGGTCTGCTTCCACGGCCCCCTCAAGCAAGACTGCTCTCCTCACATGCTCCTGCTCTGCCAAAAAAAGTGTTGCTATCACCTTAGACAATCTAGACTCTTTTATTAATAGTGCAGAGAAAGCATTGTTCTGGGAAGAGCATCTATAAGTGTTCAGGACAGCAGGAAATAAGCAGACGAAGTGATGCTGGCTGTTGCAAGGATGCTAGAGAGGAGGGGAGGGAGGAGAAAACATATACACAAATGTAAAGCTATATGGGGGAAAACAAATTTTCTGTCCTGAAAGCTTATCACTTCCCAAAGCTGAATTACCAGCCAGATGCTGAGGTGGCTCTGTGCTTGACCTAGCTAAAGCCAGGCTTCTCCTGACTGATGACCATCTGTCCAGGGACAGTGCAGGTGACAAGAGAAGAGGGTGCCTGCAAAGGGAGCAGTGTCATCACCCCTAATACTGTAAATTTCCCTGGCAGAACTAATCCAGGCTGCTACAGGCAGTGACAATTAATGGGAAGTGACACAACTGTGGTCTGAAAATGAGGTAACAGAATAGAACTGTCACTATGCTTCCCAGGGCAATGATAAATGATGTCATCTCTGATTCAGGACATTCCAGGTGAGAAGCAAGCTTTAACCACACAAATTAGAAAAGGAGAATGAAAAGGTATTACACCCAAGAATAAAAAAATTAGGTTACTGTTATATTGCATACATTTCGCTTGCATTCTTGCTTTGCACCACCTCATCATGCACACTGAAAATCTCTGTGCTCTTCTCCCTCAACAAACAGGCCTTGCTCCATATCTAAGAACATATCCATTCTAACTATTATTTTGCTCAACACAAGGTTGATTCACAATGGGTGGTTTACAGAGTGGCTACAAGACTCAGGTAATCCTTAAATGTTATTCACAGGATTCCCCATTTCTGGGGAAACTATACTGGTTTCCCTCAGCAGCCAGTTGGTCCAATTATACTTTTCATATGTCTTTTATCCTGTTTCTAAATTCTGAGCTTGTTTAGGTATTTGCTTTTGTCCAGATAATCTTAAAGAAATGGGGAGCTATCCAGATTTCATTTTGAAAAGCTAGCACTAACACAAGCTCCACAAAGGGTGTTACATTAATATTTTATTTGGCAAATACACCTATCCCAGAACAAATCACACTATTCATAAAGTAAAATATCCTCCATGCAGATTAGCAGTCCCTTCACACCAGGAGGTTAAAAAATGAGTACATTGTCTACTTCCAAGAAAAAAGGCCTGCAAAATGGTATGAGAATTGAAAAATGCAAAATTGGCATTTTTCTCCCAGTCAGCTACTCACATATAGGTGCCTTACAAAAAACAATTAGAAGGGCTTCATATGGCATGCTTAGGTGTATACAGGACAATACTGATTTCTCTTATTTTAACTGAAGCACTTTCTGACTGTGAATTAGCTAAAGAGACCATCAGAATCACAGGTCATCACAGACACGTGAAGTCTCATGAAAAGTGTTCATGAATGAAGTGCTCTTTAGAGGCTCACATTTTTTCTGCTTTCCCCTAACAAAGGCAAGCTTAAAGATTAATGTTCCAGTAAGAGCCTTAGCAAAATAAACTTCTCACAGATCCATGGTAATAATGTTTACTCGCACTCACAGAAATGAAAGCAGAACCCAGTCAACATATTTTCATTGGCAAACTCCTGAATGTTTTTGCAAACTGCTATAGTTTCAACTAACAAAAATATTATGACAGCACAAAACATTCATTTAGCTGGTATTTAACTAGGCACTAATTTATTTTCAAGTCCAATGTGTCAAAATGACAATGCTTGGCACACAAATGTTTCTAGAGAGAAAATCCTAGTAACAATTACTGCAGAAATAAAGAAAATATACTAATCTCTGGATATCTTGTTGAAGAGTACACCAAAAGCAGCTAAACTCTGCTTTTGAATGCACTGAAATGACAACAGAATGCATAAGCATATTATAGAGGCATTTCCAAGCAGCCTAGTGAACATTTAGGAGTTAGCATTGCACAGAGCAGCTGTCCTGGCTCGGCAGGTTCAGGTGTGTGCTGCAGTGTGGGTACAGGTGTGTGCTACAGTGTGTGTGCTGCAGTGTGGTCTTCTTCATCCTGCATACATCCCTTGGCCTCAGGATGAATCGTAGTTCAAAAATGTAGAAAATGTAGTGAGAAGTCTGTTGTCAGCTCCCACTCAGCACAGGCGATTACACCAACTGCGCGGCCTTGCCTTTATCTAAGCCTGCAGCAAGTTCTCATGAGAACATCTTTTTGTTTGACAGTAGAAATGATAAATAGAAATGTTTTCAGGTAGGGGAACCATATAAGAGCCCAAAAGACCGCGGTGCCGCGTAACCCTTCCACCGACCAGACCAACACAGCATGCTGCGCCCAGACTCGACGGCACCCCCGACCGACACCGCACCGCCCGGCGCTCCCGGCTCCTGCAGAGCGGTAAGATTATCCACAGTTTTCTGCTCCTAGCTCTGGCCATGGGGGTTTGCCCGATAGTAAACCCATGAGGGTTCAGCCCGTGCGGGACCCATAGCCCCAGGCATCCCTCCCGGCCTGCTGCAGGCTGGATCCCCTGAAAACAGCGCTCCGGAACGGGCACCGCGTGGAATTCTCCCGTGGAATCGCCGCTCCGGAGTGGGATAGGGCACCGGGAGGGACCCCCTGGAAACACGACTCCGGAGTGGTCACAGGGCACTGGGAGGGATCCCCCTGCAATCGCCGCTCCAGAGCGGGCACGGGGAGGGATCCCTTGGAAACAGCGCTCCGGAGCGGGCACAGGGAGTGAGCCCTTAGAAACAGCGCTCCGGAGCGGGCACGGGGAGGGATCCCTTGGAAACAGCGCTCCGGAGCGGGCACGGGGAGGGATCCCTTGGAAACAGCGCTCCGGAGCGGGCACGGGGCACAGGGAGTGATCCCTTAGAAACACCCCTCCGGAGCGGGCACGGGGCATACGGAGTGAGTGATCCCTTAGAAACACCCCTCCGGAGCGGGACAGGGAGGGATCCCCTGGAAACCGCGCTCCGGAGCGGACACGGGGCACAGGGCCCCGGGCGGGCTGGGACTATGGTGCAGGGGCTGTCCCCGGGCTGGGGACACTCACACCCCGTGGTTCGGGGACAGTGAGACTGCAGGCCCGCAGAGCCCGGCTCAGCTCGGCCCTGGCGGCCGTGGCCGAGCGGCGCTGACCCGAACACGGCCCGGCTTCATCACGCCCGGCCGGCAGCCGCTTCCCGTGGCTTGGGACCCTCCCGGCTCGGCGGGGCCCTCCTCGATGGGAGCTGCCAGGGAGGAGCGGTGCGGGCCGCGCCCATCGCCACGGGCCGCTCGCAGGGGCGCTGCTGCGGGGACGGGGGGGACGCGCCGTCGGGAAAGACACGGTGCGCCTTCAGGGAAGGGACGAGGAAAGGGAAGTGAGTTGGGGTGTGGGGAGGTGTCTCTTTAGCCTCCCAGCCTCTCCCGGTCTCTCGCAGTAGGAAGGGGATGAAGGCGGCGGGCGGCCCCTTCCCGGGATGTCTGGTGCTGGCATACGGGCAGCAGGCTGTGCCTCTCCTGCAGCTCATCTCTTAAGGGTATCCCGACCCTGAGGGATGGAAATACGTGGCCGTTGCACCAAGAATAAAGTGATGAATATTAACCTGCGGGGGGCAGGGTGGGGGGAACAGAAAAATCGGATTAAGAAGTTTCTCGCAGCCTGAAGGCTGCCCAGTTTATCGTGGGTGACGATCACCACTGGTGAGAAATGACCGGTTTAGTGCCTAATAGTATTTAACTAGGCCTAGGAAAATAGTCCTTCAGGGTGTCCAGAAAAATCAGGAAAATCCACAAACACCAGAGATTTATGTCCAAAGAGGAGACAGAGGAGTCCTGCAACTTTATTAGAATAAAGGGAGAGAGGCCACTGGGGCAAGGTTTTGGAGGTACAGCCTCTTTTAATCCTAAAGTCCGGGCTGCATGTTGCCCTCTTCCTTTCCCCATTGACTGAGGTATTAGGAAGGTACAGCCTACCCGAACCACCTACCACATACCCCCCGC
>VZRH01004154.1:1014436-1027701 GCA_013397555.1 Urocynchramus pylzowi | reverse complement strand
ACCCCGAAGTTCGGAAATTCAGGCTTGTGCACACCCTTATCTGCTTCAGGAGCCAAACTATCTGGGCTCTGCAACAAACCTGTTGCAGCAGAGACATTAAGACCCATTTCAAAGCCGTTAATACCCACCCATACCTTCCCCTATGGAACTGTTTGTAAAGACATTAGCTTTCCTCTCAAGGGCATCACCCTCTCAAGGCCAGGTGCTGGCTGTGGGACACATGAGGATGCTGTGTTGGAAAATCCCATCACTACAGAGACAGGGCAACTGAGAGGCATTTTAAAAGATTTTATTCCATTATCAGTCTCGTAGAAGGGTGAGATGTAAGAGATGTAACACTCAACACTATTCTATCAGAAGCCAGCCTATTTCCTGGTTACAATACCTTGTAAATGTTTTTCAGCCTATTAGCTTTTGCCTCACAATACTGCTAATACTTCCAACACCAATCACCAATATTTTTATCCCACGTGGTCTTGCTAAAGTGCATCTTTCACAGTTCTAATTCCCCAAAATATCTGGTCTTTTGCAGGGCCATCTTTTGAAACTTGTTTCTAGTTCAATCTCTCACTTAACAATGTCATCTCTATTCCATGGCCTTCCTAAGTCAGCACACCTTATCTCAGAGTTTGCACACAGATGTACAAGGTGGTGTGAGCTTTCAGTCAGGTTTTGAGAACCCTTTGCAAATCCATTTTTCACATGGCTGCACTGTGCCAACTCCACTCCATGGCTCAGCCTGCGTGGCTGAGACCATAATCCTGGACCATAACAGAGAGATNTAACAATGTCATCTCTATTCCATGGCCTTCCTAAGTCAGCACACCTTATCTCAGAGTTTGCACACAGATGTACAAGGTGGTGTGAGCTTTCAGTCAGGTTTTGAGAACCCTTTGCAAATCCATTTTTCACATGGCTGCACTGTGCCAACTCCACTCCATGGCTCAGCCTGCGTGGCTGAGACCATAATCCTGGACCATAACAGAGGGCTGCCAGTGGGCACCTTCCCTCTGGCACAGCCCTGCTGGGCCTGTGAGAAACAGGATGGGCTGTGGCATGCAAGAGAATAAAGTTTGGGAGTGAACCTGCAGCAGTACAGGGGCTGGCAGATGAAGTAAAACTTTTTAAAAGTTAAAAAAACCAGAAAAAAAAATCAAAAACAAACAAAAAAAACTTTAAAAAAAAATATGGCACCCTGCCAGGCCATGCCCAGGCTGCAGATGAGCAGCACCTGGTGTTGGGGACATGTACAACCCTCCCTGTGATGGCTAATGCAGGAACATATGTGTGTCCGAGCTGTGTGTGACTGCTGTTTCCTTCTAACAGGTGTCTTTTTTCATGTCTGTTTTGATCAGTGCATATTTTATCAATGTGCAATTAACTCCTAATTAATTGTGAGAAACAACACTCACTCTTTAAAATTTGTAGAAGTTTAATAAGGGATAAAAGGGACAATATCTAGTGCTGGGGTACTGCCAAAAGCACACTGTTAGCTTAAAACAATTTTATTATATACTTTTCATTACATTGGTTAAATGCATATGAATAAGGTTATACATATTCAAACATTCCTATGATTTTACATGTTCTGGGAATTCTTTTGCTTGGTTTATAACATTTGATTCTTGTAACTGTTATCTCATCATTCAGATAAGATAGTCCACAAATACATTGAATCAACATAGCTATTTCACAATTATTTCACAGCTATTTCACAACTTTGAGTTAGTTACACAAATAAAAGTATTTAACAGTATAGTTTCTATTTTAATATTATGCAAAGGTCGATGCTATAATATATTTATCACACTATTTGTAAACTACACATGGCCAGAGCATTGGCTGCTGACAGATTATACTATGTTAAAGCAGTTGAAATGGGTTACAAATAATACTATATGAAAATAATTGTGATCAATAATAACTTGCAAAAACAAATACATAAATGAGAAAGCCAATACCTATATTGCCATTTATAACATTAATCATTTGTAAGGTTCACTCTACTACTTATTAGATGGTGCAGGCACACCAAGGAAAAGCAAGAAACAAAAATCCAGAGTCAATCAATCCAAACCAAAATAAACTGAAAACTATTTACATGGAGGTAGGGGGTGTGGATGGAGGGTGTGACAAAGGATAAAGGGGTGTTAGGAAAATTATTCCACAAACATCAGAGGTTTATGTCAAAAAAGGAGACAGAGGAGTCCTTTTTCTTTATTCAAATAAAGGGAGAGGCCATGGGGCATTCCCCTGGGACCTCTCAAATTTTTGGAGGACGCAGCCTCCCTTTTTATCCCAATTTCCCGGCTGCATTTCCCTCTCTCTTTCCCCACTGACTGAGGTACTTGAGAGGTACAGACTTCCCGATACGCCTGATACCAAAGATTTTCCTCCAATGTATAACCCTCCCTTTTAATTTTTAATTCTTATGGAATTTAGGGGTTTTTCTTTCCTATTGTTTCTTTCATCTTTCAATGTCTAATTTTATTTATCAGCTAACCTAAAGTCTGAAAGCAAATATATTTTTCCATTCATCAATCCGTGGAATCCTTCCCATTGTTTCTTCTATCTCCCAGTGCTAGTTTTATCTACCAGCAGACCCACAGCTTGTTCGTGAAGACAAGTCTGCTGTTCCTCTCGGGGGTAAGGATAAAAAGGAGTATGACATAAAGGTTCAATAGCACTTTAAAGCATTTAAACATAAGGGCACCTTAAGCTTAACAGCATTTAGCTTAACTCATAACTTAAATGTAACAATTTAGATATGGACTCATTTAGGATTTACTATACTACTGAGTCTTGTGTCTGCCTGAAAGATGTGAGGAAGAAGGTTTTGAGAACCCAAATTTTCTGATGCATGATTTAGCACCTCAGGCAAGTTTGGAAACATCTTCATACTGGATATCTTTGACTCTGCACCCTTTTAAAGGTCCCGAGTTGATGATTATTGTCACTGAAAACCTCTTCTCATTGATAGACTCCAAAATGCCTTCATTTCCCTGGTACCCACCATTTAATACCAATACTTTCTTGCCCGGTGCTGGTATTACAGTTTCTAGATGTGTCTGATCAAGCTTCAGTTTGTGCCCAGAGTCAATCACCTTCACAATTGCTGTGTATTTGTCAATCACTTCCTTAACAACTGCCTTCTTCTTGTGGTACTTCTCATCAAGCTTTTTTGTTACAATTTTTACAATGATTTCAGGCTGTAACCAGTAGTCTCTTCGAGAGGTTCTTTTCTTCTCCTCTTCAAGCTCCATAATCTCATCAAGTGCAGATTTCTTCTTTTTCTTTTTGGGCTGACCAGAGCAATGAGGTGCTCCTGTTCTTTTAACTGCACCCTCCACCATCTTCAGTGCATTCTGTCTAAGGACGCTTGTTTTAGAAGATGCTGCAACTGAAGTACTTGCTCCTTTGTTTAATTTAAATGTAACTTTTTCTTCTTTGTTTTCTCTGTTCAATTCAGTATAGACTGGCATTTCCAGTTCTTTCCCCTCCAAACCTCTTCTAACTTGTTGTTCAATGAATTTAGCAGTTTGTTCTTCATCATCAAGGTCCTGTTTCTTCTTCCTCTCTTGTTCTTGCTGCCTGCGAATGGTCTCTGAGTCCCTGTCGATGTATTGAATGTACCAGCCTTTAGGAGTCTCACAAACCCTGCAAAGACCTTCTCTTCCCAGCCACTTTGTAAAATCAGTTAGGGTCTCCCATTTTGTGGCATTCATGTGGATGTGTTCCCGATGGCTGATGTACTCATTGTACACAATATTATTGTGGACTCTCCTTGTTCCAAATCGCCTCCTGAGCAATTCCAGGAAATCTTTTCGGAATTCCTCAGAGAAGTAATCCACGAATTGCTGAGGATTTTCAGAAGCCAGCAGCAGCTGCCTCTGGTGGGACTCGGACATGCAGTGACACTTGAAGCCGTTCTCATCGCGGCACTGCTTCTGGCACATCTGGCAGTACCAGCGCAGCTTCTGCAGCCCCTTGGACTTGATGCGGTTGGTGATGGCCTTGGGGGTGAGGAAATCCAACTTCCCCATGACACCAGTCCCGTCCCAATCCTGCTCCCAACCCTGTGCCGGTCCGGATCCTGCCCCCTCCAGAAATGGTGGCAGCCAATTACTAAAGAGTAATTTACTTACAGAATTTACTTACTTAAAAATATTAAAGTGCTTAAGAATGTTGGAACCACAGTGGCAGGAAAAACAAAAACCCTCTGTGCTGGTTTGAAAGCAAACCAGTGGGAGATCCCAAGTCAGAACTACAATTAAATAGGAAAATTAAAATAAAATGCAGTAGTACAAAAGGCACTGACAGAGAGTCAGAATACAGCCTGACACCCTGTGGGCCTGGGTGGTGGCTGCAGCCCTCCTGCAGTGCCAGGTGTGGTTCTGTTAAAGGAGTGATCCTGTAGAAGGGTGGAGTTTTCCTCTGCAGATCCGGTGGTGCTGTAGATAGGCCTGGTCTTCCTCTTGGAATCCAGTGGAGAAGAAAGCTGCTCCTCTGGGAAGCCAGTGGGAAAAGACTGCTGTGGTGTTCCATGGCTCAGATTATATGCAGGTGGGAATGCTTGGGTCCTCCCTGTGGGTGGAGCATATCACAATGGGATGATGTAATTTTATCAGTCATGCAGTGACATTCAATGGCCCATTAGCAGAAGATATCTCCGCAGAGGGACGATGATTTGGGAAAGAGATAAAGAGAACTGCCCCACCTGGTTTTAACAGATAGTAATAGTATGAATACTTTTGGTTACATTTTACATTGGCAACCTAAGACACCCTCCAACAACATTTTTAAAGTTAGAGAATCTAGCCATTACTTTATTATCTGGCCAGGATGTTGTTCTGGCCAGGATGTACCACAGAAACCATCTCATCCACACACATCGCCCAGGTGTGCAGAGAGAATCATTCCATTACACACCACTTTTACAAGATTTTTCACATATTTCATACAGTCAAAACTCATAGAAATTAATTGGGTCAGCATTCATTGGTCCCAAGTTGCGAGGTTCTTATATTTGGTGTCCTATTGGATCCGGATTTCTTTGCTTCTGCTGTTAATTAGATTTTCATTCCTTGATTTTCTCGTCAGGTTTTCAGGAGGTGTCTCCAACTGTGCCAGAGGCAGAGTCTGGGGCAGATGTTCCTAAAGGGCTGCCGATGTTCTGTCGATGTTCCATTGATGGCCTTTATCTCTTTGAGGCTCTTCCCAGTCTGTTGATATTCTGAGTTCATCAGGCCTCACATAAACAGTGCCCTGGAAAGAAGCTTCAGTTCTCTTTTCCTGGGGCAAAGGTGAACAACCCTGGCTAAAGTTATATAAAAAAAATTTAAACTTGTATATCTTCCAGCAGGAGAACCTGTCATTGCCTCATCAGGGGACTTGTTTAAAACTAGGCTAGCTGAATTGGGTTTCTGTTTTGGCCAAATTTACCTGTGCAGCTTCAGAGCAGCTGTAGCTGTGGCAAGCATTTCTCCCACATTTACTACAGCATATGCACACTTGCATGCACACAGACATAAAGAGTCTGTACAAGGTACCTGCAAAAAAATTTTCACTCCCCTCAAAGGCAGTGAAATACTCACTTCAGATGCCTTTGCATCTTCTCAACAAGCCAAGGGTCAAGCCTCGAGGAGTGGGGGTCTCAGCCAATGATTTATCATTGTTTGGGGATTCTCTGAGTGCAGTAAACTTGAGAGTTCACTCTCTGAGTGGCCCCACTCAGAGGGAGGTTGCTGGTCACAGCCTCTGCAGTCCAGAAGGGCTCAAAAGGTCCCATTTTGGACCACTGTTTATAAGGCAACAAGACAGTGGGCTGTAGTCATAAAAAACCAGGAGCTCATTAGACAGCATGAGTACCTGAGGGCAGTTATTGTTTCTGATAAGCTCAGGAGGGGCTGAGTCCAGGTGCTGTCCATCAAGGCCAAGGCCTAATAGGCATTGCTCTGATCATAGTGCAGCATGGGACATAGGCGAGGAAATGCACCACCACACTAGATTGGCTGCCCATTTCATTTTGTCCATAGAGAAAAACTAAACTTTTATTTTTTGTGTATGTAAATATATGTGTGTGTGTGTATGTATACATATATATGTATGTGTATGTATATATACTAGAATGCCAGACTCTTTCTTGCTCCAAGGTCAGGGCAAATAAAATTCAGGAGATGTTTTTGAATTCTCACTCTGAAGTTTATTATCCATATCCATTACAAACTCACGAGTTGTAAGCTCTCTCCAAGAAGTTGAGAAAGTGAACTAAAATGGTGTCTATTCAAGGCTATTTAAGTCCCAATTACCCAATAAACAGTTGATGTCTATATTATTTATGCTTCTAACCCAATTATGATTACCCAAAACCCGCAATGCGGACATCTTTCACCCAATTAGAGAAAACCACCCAGATTCATGAAGAAGAAGGAAGAAGAAGGTGCAAAAAAGACAACTAACCCACACACAAAATTCTCCATCTTGGCTCCCATATATCACCATATACTAAAATCCCAAATCAAAATTTTTTTCACCCTGTGAGATCACACAGTACTATCCAAACTACACTCACACTGTTTCTGTGCTATCACTCAATTTTTGAAGCCTTTTCCAAAGTCTCAGGTCAAACGAGGTGTTTACTTGAGGGTTGGCACCCTTAAATTTAGAAAGCTTGAAGTTTTCAGCCATCAGAGTTCCAACTTATATATGTGTGTGTGTGTATGTCGCAGTTGAGACAGCCACAATACACAGAGTATCACCATACAATATCAGAAAGCTTCAACCCACACAGAGTAACACCATTCCACTTCAGAAGACTGCAAGCATCTGCCCTTCTTGTTCTTCAGCCCAGCCTTTTATACCCCTGATGTTCATGCACTGCATCTGTGTGTCCTCTGTTCCCTCTGCGGTTAGTCAGTGCACCTGGGTTGGAAGGAACCTTAAATATAATCTAGTTCCAGCCCCCTGTTGCAGAACTTCTGCTTAAGGTCACTTGCCCTTGCCCTTTCAGTAGATGCCCTGACAAAAAATCCTTCTCCAGCCTTCTTGTTGGTTCCCTTAACGCACTGGAAGGCTGCTGCAAGGTTTCCCCAGAGCACTCCCAACTCTCTCAGCCTGTCTGTGGAGCTGGTGTGTATGGGAACAGGGTACCACCTCACCAGAGCAAGGTCTGACCCAGTCTCTACCACACATTCCAAGCTCCCAAGATGTCTCGAAAGAGATCACCTTTCCCAGTCTCGGACATAGGTAACTCCAGCCTGAAATCTCTCTTAATGTAATTGAGTGGGGCTTATTCTCCCGCCAGTTTACTTAGAAACCAGCATATCTTTTGGCACCCAGTGTGGGGCGAGAGAGAGAGAAGTTGGAATTACAATTTTTTTCTAAAGCATTTGTGTATTGGGGTACAGAAAGTTCCTGATCATCATGATGCCTGATGTATTCACGTGGATGTTGTACTTTACCTGTATCTATTTCCACACATGGGGAACTATTTGGTCATCATGATGGCCTTTTTAAGGCTAGGGAGAGGAATCAAAATTGTTTTGTTAATATACTATGTTTATTTAATGATAATATCAGAGGCAATGAATTTCATTTGGAATATATATTCAGTCTTGTTTGCCTGTGCTAAGTAGATCTCACCTCTGCCAGGTCTGGAATGACACTTTTCTGTTACAAATGTCTCTCTTCTGTGCTCAAGTTCCTGCTGTGGTTTACCTTATGGCAAGCTCCTTCCACTGTGATCTTGTGACACGGGTTGGCGCTGGTGCAGTGCCAGTGCACCCATGAAAATATATTTTTCTCAAATGGTTGCTGTGAGATGTGACCAGAAACAGAGCAGAGCAGGCTCAAGCTTAGAAATAAAGTAAAAAACCCACTTTATTAACCTAGACTATAATAAAAGGAACACATAAAATTCAGAATAAAAACCTTCCAAAACATTCCTCCTCCCCCCACCCAATTTCCACCAAAGCACAGTGAGACAAAACCTTGGATTCTCAGTCAAGTTACCAGCTCTAAGATAATCAATTCTCTATTCAACAAGGGAGAGAGGAGTCTCTCTTGTACCATAGTCTTCCACAAGAAACACAGTTGAAACCTCTTATGTTTCCACATCACACATGGCACTGCTCGGAGAAAATCTGCCATTGTGACATCCTCCTTGCATGTCCAGTGCTCTCACCACTGTCCATGGACCAAAACTGCTTATAGGGTTACTTTTAAGGATGCTTTGCCAAGTACCAAAGAAAGCAGTTTCTCATTTTGGGACAACAGTCCCCCCCATTTTCACCTCCCCTGGGGCCGAGGGTCTTGAGAACAGAGATCTTCTTCCCTGAAGACAGAGGGCACCACCACACCCTCCTCATCTTTCTCTGTTCAATTCACTCCTGCTCATGGCGTCACTGCAGCAGGCCACTCTCACTTCTGCACTGGCAGTCACTGAAGCAGGTCACTCTTGGCTCAAGCCATTGCATCCCCCTAAATGCAGTCTCTGTGTTACAGGTAAATTGGCTCAGTCCATGGCAATACAAGAAAAAGTCCAGCCAAAGGCCACTTTATCATCTCTTCCCACCTGGGATTCTTTCCCATCTTCTTCTGACATCTCAGGTTCCAGGCTGTCTCTCTTCTCTTTCAGATCAAGGAGGATTAGTGTTTTGCAAAGTTTTCTTTGTCCAAAAAGGGTTAAAGTCTCGGGCTCTGTTGCCCTCAGAACAGCTGAACTCTCACAGCAGCCTGCCCAGGATTCCAACAGCTGGGCATCTTCCTCTCCCTTCTCTTTCTCCTCTGCCGGCGTGCTGCCAGCACATGCTGCCAAATTTCAAGGTGGCACAGGCTGTCTCTCTCTCTGTGGGGCTGCCTAGTACATCTCAGTGCTTCTCCACCCCTCTGTCCTGCAGGGGCCAGCCCAGTTCCCTTCCCTTCACCCTCCTTCTCTGTCTGGGGCTCCTGGCCTACCTCAGCCTAGGCCACATGGCTTCCCCTCCCACACCCAGCCTGTGGCTGGGCAGGGGAGCTCTGAACTCTTCACTGACCGGAACTAAAGAGAGCATTCCTCTGGGAGTTCTCTGCTTTTAACCCCCTGTGTTCTCAGAAGCATGTCCATGTCTTCAGTGGTTACACCAGGTGTCAATATTCAAATCTGACCACTGCCTGGTTTGGCTATAACTTCCCGAGAAAACTCGGGAAAACTCTTGTCAACCTATCACATCTTGACAGTGTTTGGGACAGGCAGCTGTGCTCTTCAAGCACTTACAGACCTCTGGAGGTCCCTTCCAACCTCAGCCATTCTGTGACTCTGGGAATATCCCTTTGGTCTGTTAGGGTCAGCTGTCCTGGATGTGTTTCCTACCAACCTCTTGCTCATCCCCTGTTCATTCTGGCCTTTGGAGGGAAAATTATTTGCATTGAACCTGCTCCCTTTGGCTTGGAACCAAGGCCACCACACTCTCTCCACTATGCTTATTTGACCAGAAGTGACCCCTTGTCCTCAGAAGAAAATCCCTTCCCCCTGTCCCTGCCAATGGTGTAAGGTGGGAGAGAATAACCTCTGGGTCTGGGCCACATACCCATCATGGTTCTGCAAAAATTACCCATCCTGGCTGGAAGCAGGACAGATTGACCATCTACAGCCTCTCTGGGTAACCTGTTCCANAAGCAGGACAGATTGACCATCTACAGCCTCTCTGGGTAACCTGTTCCAGGGTTTCACCACCCTCAATCTAAAAAAATTTCTTCCTTGTATCTAAGTCTGCATGTACACATCACAGAGGCCCAACAGGCCTTAGAGTAGGTGTCCACAGAAACATGTACATATTGAAGGCGACCAAATTCTGAAACACGAGTAACATCAGATTGCCATAGCTGAAGAGCTTGTAGCCCGCTGGGGTTTGTTCCATCCTGAGTCATGGTGACATGCTGCTGACAATCAGAGCATGAGGCAAAGATAACGTGTTGCTGCAGATGTAAGANTGCCATTGTGACATCCTCCTTGCATGTCCAGTGCTCTCACCACTGTCCATGGACCAAAACTGCTTATAGGGTTACTTTTAAGGATGCTTTGCCAAGTACCAAAGAAAGCAGTTTCTCATTTTGGGACAACAGTCCCCCCCATTTTCACCTCCCCTGGGGCCGAGGGTCTTGAGAACAGAGATCTTCTTCCCTGAAGACAGAGGGCACCACCACACCCTCCTCATCTTTCTCTGTTCAATTCACTCCTGCTCATGGCGTCACTGCAGCAGGCCACTCTCACTTCTGCACTGGCAGTCACTGAAGCAGGTCACTCTTGGCTCAAGCCATTGCATCCCCCTAAATGCAGTCTCTGTGTTACAGGTAAATTGGCTCAGTCCATGGCAATACAAGAAAAAGTCCAGCCAAAGGCCACTTTATCATCTCTTCCCACCTGGGATTCTTTCCCATCTTCTTCTGACATCTCAGGTTCCAGGCTGTCTCTCTTCTCTTTCAGATCAAGGAGGATTAGTGTTTTGCAAAGTTTTCTTTGTCCAAAAAGGGTTAAAGTCTCGGGCTCTGTTGCCCTCAGAACAGCTGAACTCTCACAGCAGCCTGCCCAGGATTCCAACAGCTGGGCATCTTCCTCTCCCTTCTCTTTCTCCTCTGCCGGCGTGCTGCCAGCACATGCTGCCAAATTTCAAGGTGGCACAGGCTGTCTCTCTCTCTGTGGGGCTGCCTAGTACATCTCAGTGCTTCTCCACCCCTCTGTCCTGCAGGGGCCAGCCCAGTTCCCTTCCCTTCACCCTCCTTCTCTGTCTGGGGCTCCTGGCCTACCTCAGCCTAGGCCACATGGCTTCCCCTCCCACACCCAGCCTGTGGCTGGGCAGGGGAGCTCTGAACTCTTCACTGACCGGAACTAAAGAGAGCATTCCTCTGGGAGTTCTCTGCTTTTAACCCCCTGTGTTCTCAGAAGCATGTCCATGTCTTCAGTGGTTACACCAGGTGTCAATATTCAAATCTGACCACTGCCTGGTTTGGCTATAACTTCCCGAGAAAACTCGGGAAAACTCTTGTCAACCTATCACATCTTGACAGTGTTTGGGACAGGCAGCTGTGCTCTTCAAGCACTTACAGACCTCTGGAGGTCCCTTCCAACCTCAGCCATTCTGTGACTCTGGGAATATCCCTTTGGTCTGTTAGGGTCAGCTGTCCTGGATGTGTTTCCTACCAACCTCTTGCTCATCCCCTGTTCATTCTGGCCTTTGGAGGGAAAATTATTTGCATTGAACCTGCTCCCTTTGGCTTGGAACCAAGGCCACCACACTCTCTCCACTATGCTTATTTGACCAGAAGTGACCCCTTGTCCTCAGAAGAAAATCCCTTCCCCCTGTCCCTGCCAATGGTGTAAGGTGGGAGAGAATAACCTCTGGGTCTGGGCCACATACCCATCATGGTTCTGCAAAAATTACCCATCCTGGCTGGAAGCAGGACAGATTGACCATCTACAGCCTCTCTGGGTAACCTGTTCCAGGGTTTCACCACCCTCAATCTAAAAAAATTTCTTCCTTGTATCTAAGTCTGCATGTACACATCACAGAGGCCCAACAGGCCTTAGAGTAGGTGTCCACAGAAACATGTACATATTGAAGGCGACCAAATTCTGAAACACGAGTAACATCAGATTGCCATAGCTGAAGAGCTTGTAGCCCGCTGGGGTTTGTTCCATCCTGAGTCATGGTGACATGCTGCTGACAATCAGAGCATGAGGCAAAGATAACGTGTTGCTGCAGATGTAAGATGGAATTGATGTCGTAGAGCACAAGCCCCTTGATGGAAAAACTGATGTGACTGAATCACCTGTTGTAAGGTATCTGGTACTGGGGCAGCCCACTCTGGGGCTGTTATCTTATCTGCACAGTCATTTCCTTCTACAATGAACCCAGGCAAGTCGGGATGACTACAAACATGAAGAATATAAAACGGTGCAGTTTTTTTGGCATAAAGTATGCCATAATGTTTTTAGCAAATAAAACAATTCCTTTTTATTCACCTCTTTCAGAACAGCACGACCTAATTGACAAACTATATTGCATACATATTGAGAATCAGATACAACATTTAAATTCTCATAAGGCCATCAATCTTTCCAGTCTCTGACAACCACTTGTTTTTCACTCTAGGAATATATTCTTGTGTTAACAAACACTCATTCTCATGATATTTTCACAGGAGAACTTGCAAACTACGTAGCTGCACTTAGAAGAAGTGACAGGCCAGCTATTAATTTAGCAAATCAAGGCTTGATTTTATGAGGCCTTTCTTCTATAATTTCTCTACCTGTCTGTGACATCTCCCCCTTTTCATTGTTTTAAAAAAGTCTCATATGTTCTGATGTTAAAACAGCTTGCATCTTATTAAGGCTATTACTGGCTATCTATTAGATATGGGATAAGATACAAAAAAGACCAGTTATGATCCACAAAACTTATTAAATCCAATCATGTCACTGATACAGGGTCTCACAGCATGGGAAGACAAAAGATAATGTCCAAAGTCTCTTAGAGAAATGGAACAATTGACCATTGTTCTAAAGTCCAAATAGCTGAGACTCAGGAATTATGTTGTTTAGGTAGGATCAAGTTCATTAGCTGGAAATTTTGACCTTGCAATCACTGAATGTCTTTTTTGGGAGTTTTTGTTCTTGCTCTGACTGCAAAGGCTGCATAGTGATTAGGTAATTTCTCTTCTCACTGGGCCTCATTTTCTCAGAGGCAATTGATGTCTAATTAAATGAGTAGGTGACTACTTTGAACTTGTTGATGATAAAAACACATGCATATCTTCTCTTTAAGTTAGTAAATCAATTAGGCTTTGTCATTGTTGTCATGGGTTGACCCTGGCCCAATGCCAGTGCCCCCATGAAAACATATTTCCCCGAATGGTTACTGTGAGATGTGACCCAAAATACAGCAAAGCAGGCTCCATCATCTCAGGGGTAAAGGAATAAAGCTTTATTACATCTACTACAAACACAAAAGGAAAAGGAAAAAAAAAACATACACATACACACAATGTCTACAATGGAAGTTTCAAAAACCACTTCTCCTCCCCCCACCTTCTCCCATCAACACCATGAGTCAAGGCTTTACCTTCCTACTCCAGTAACCACCCCTCAAACACTCAATTCTCTGCCCAGTACCATCTCTTCTTTACACCTCCCAGTTCATCAGGAGAGAGGAGTCTCCCTCTCGCACCACAGGCCTCCCCCCGGAAGCACAGTCGAACCCTCCTGCGCTTCCATCGGCACACCTGGCAGC